>JAOYRR010000422.1:0-586793 GCA_038994665.1 Podotricha telesiphe | reverse complement strand
TTGCCAGCAAGGATTTTTTTTAGATTTGGGAACAGGTAAAAGTCACTGGGAGCTAAATCAGGAGAATAAGGTGGGTTGTAAGCCAGGACGTTTTTCTCGAATTTGTACATTTAATTGATCCAAAAGGATGCAATAGTACTCTGAATTTATTGTTTTACCCTTTTGCAGATAGTCAATCAATAAAATACCTTTGAAGTCCCAAAAAACCGTTGCCATAATCTTACCAGCCGATTGAATTGTTTTTGCCTTCTTTGGGGCACTTCCTCCAGCTTCAGTCCATTGTTTGGATTGTTCTTTTGTCTCTGGGGTATAGTGGTGGATCCATGTCTCATCAACAGTTATGAAACGACGCTTAAAATCCATTTTATTTCGCTTAAAACGATCCAAACAAGCTTGAGAAATGTTCATTCTTATGCGTTTTAGGTCGACTGTTAACAAGTGCGGCACCCATCTTGCAGAAAGCTTTTTCATCTGTAGTTCTTCATGCAAAATTAAATGGACTCGATCATTTGAGATGCCCATGATATTAGCTATTTCACGCACTTTCATTCGTCGATCATTTAATACCATATCATGCACTTTGGCTACAATTTCTGTTGTTGGTGTTTTTGGACGTCCACTACGTGGTTCATCTTCAATGCTTGTACGACCACGTTTAAACTTAGCAACCCAATTTTTTTACTGTTGCATATGAAGGAGCACTTTCACCTTATACATTCACCATATCATTATGAATTTCCTGTTCCGATAAACCTTTTTTATGTAAATATTTAATGACACCACGCATTTCTAATTTTTCCATTGTAAAAAAATCGCGGATGCGTCTTTTGTGAACACCTGTTTCTATTTGTTGCCAGATCGAACAAAATTCATTCATTCATTTTTCATACATTCATTCATTCAGAACATGTATTCCTAGCAGAGATGGAAGTTTCCAAAACACTTAACTATTTTCTGTTTATACCGCGCTTTTTGTGCTAGGCTAAGAAGTTTCCGAACCGCCCTCTGAATAATAACACATATTAAATATTTAGCATCATTTCCATAATCTCTAAACCTAAATCTGTATTTCTTTGTATTAAATTTTCATCGGACACATAAAGTATAAGAATGACTAAAAAATTAGTCATCGAGATTTACGATCTTATTTTCCGCAAACCTAATCAGAGCGGAACACAAGTTTTGGGCACAACGTTATTATATATCTTGTAACACTGTCTATATACAAATAAATAAAATTAGAGTGTCTGTTTGTAATATTAATATAACCGCTTTTTAGTTGATACATATGTAGGTATATAAACGGTCCATATACCAAAATCTATTTTTTTACAATTTCTCTCTGTTGTCTGTTTGTTATGATGTGGGTTTTGACGGGACTTTCACTGGTAGATAGCTCATGTAATAAGGAGTAATTTAAGCGATAGTAATTTAGCGATATTCTTTTATTTTATAATTTCACCGAAATTAAGTTGTGGGCTCAGCTAGTTAACCAATACCTATAAAACTATCCCAATTAATTAAAAAAAAAGACATTAAAAGGAACCCGCTTAAAAGGTATTTACTTGTTCTAATCATCCCGGCAATAATAAGGTTGATGCTATTAAAATATTTTAATGTCAAAGACATATTTAGAAAACGTATAAAAATTTGAACGCAGCCGGATTTGAACCCGCGCCTTTTGAAAACCGTATATATTTTCGAAAAAAATATATATTTTAATGTCATCGAATTACCGAACACGTGTGCCAATTTCAATTTCAAATTAAAACGAGCGGCAAAAAGTGGGTCAAAATAGTGCTGTAAGTGTTTTTTACATGAATTGATTGATAAGTGATACAAATAAAACTAATAAAAGAGTTAAAAAGACGATAAATTGTCCACTTCATTTAATGTATGAAGTTCAATACTCTTAATGCGTCGACTCCACGGTAATGTTGGATATATAAAACGTTGATAACATTTCTTTTGATATTTTGATTTCTCCGAATTGCAAAATTTTGGGGTGGTCACATGTACGGGCGCTTCAGATCAAAGGATTTGTGTTGGGTCCATTAGAATATGTGTGTGATTTATTATTATTGCATTTCTCTTATAGGTTATAAACCTCTTTGATATTATATCAAATGATATTAAAAACACGTTTCAATTAGAGTAAAAATAGTGGAATGTTTTTTTCATGTTCAAAAATTGAAGAATTAAATATTTATAAGCACTACTAGACTTGTGAAATGTAAAAATAAAAATTTAAATTGTATGTCAAACATATAGTAGTATTAATTTGATGTGTTTCTAATGCATAAGCAAAATTTATTCTCCTCCGTCCACATTCATATTAAAATTAGTATATTTATAATTAAAATTAGTATATTTTCAACAAACGAGAATTGTAAGTGTAAAATGAGGAATTCATTTTCGGTTACTATAAATAATTGGAACGATATTAAATGGTGCTGTAATCATTGAGATGAGCGCGATGATAATAGCAATACTTTATTAGTTACAATAAATTTAATGGGGGAACGTAATGTCGTAAATAAAAAAAAACTTAATAAATATAATAAAAAAAAAAACAATATAATAATAAAAAAGAAACATAATTTTTCAAATTGTTTTTAAATTAATAAAAAAAGTAAATTAAATTATTCAACAGGAAGTGAATTAATTAACATAGCTGTAGATATAGATTTCACTGGTAACACTATATAAGTACTTTTTATATAAAGTCTAACTAAAACTAATTAAATATAAAATAAGCCTAATTTGTATTTTCGTCGCATCAAGCTTACCCATAGTTTAAGGCAAAGTATCGGAAACTTTGGTTTAAAAGAAAAAATAAATACCCAAAAACAATATTTTCGTTAACAAGTAAAATAAGTACAGATTATAATAGAGCTGCCATTCCTACAACATTCCACAAGGACGTTAAAAAGTATTAACTATTATATTATATATATATCTAATCTATGAAACATGCGAAATACGATCCAAAACCGCATGATTCACCAACCAAATGACGTACAAAATGACAATACGACATTGATACTAGTATATTATATTATATTAGAATAAAATATAATAAAGATATATACATACAAAAATGTTACCGATCGCTGTCTGTACATGGAAGATATATAAAAAAAGTTATTATTGGGGGCATTTATCAATAAAATAGAACCCAAAGCAATGCTTGTTGCTTTTTTTCTGTTTGTCTGGGCGTTCGTGCACGCTACTATCAGAAATGGCTAAACCAATATAAATGCAGTTTTGACTATGGTAATTTGGTAAACATCGGTTAACATTTAGTGTTTATTTTATTTCAATAGATTCATAAGTATAAAATTAAATCAAATTTAATTATAAATTTAAGTAGAGATTATAGGCGATTCAACTAAATAGTTTTAGTCATTTAGTTTATGCAGGCGAAGCCGCGAGCTGGTCGCTAGTATGTATATATGTGTATAAGTAGCATTGAAATAGTCTACCTAACAGACTACGCCAAAAATGCGTCCCCATATCGATTGTTAACAATCATTTGCATTGCTAATACATTTTAATGTTTTTGTAGCGAAATCTTGGCATACGGTCGAGGTGCACCTAAATTGTGTTGATAGATCGATAGCGCAAACAAGGAATGTACACCGGATGTCCTTTTAAATTTATTAGTGGCTTATTATGTGTTTATGATAGTATTACATTATTATTTTTAATTATTATCAAAAGTTATTTACAAAACATGGCTTGGTTAAAATTGGATTAAAGTTCTTATCCTAATTTCCAGTTCTTATCTTCAGATTCACACGTTTTCTCGCATGACAGGTTAGGCAGAGAGAACCTGGAGTCAAGACACTCCGTTCTCAATTTAATATTGAACCCATTTCATTAAACAATACCAAATTGGATTTCTTTGGATCAAAAAACTGTGTTGTGTTTCGCTAGTTAACAATATAAGTAATTTGTCTAAGCAGACAAGTCTAGTACGAGTGAATTGTAAATGTACAAAGTCCGTATACCTAGTAATATATAAGAGTAGCAAATTATGTTTTATGTAAAATTTGAACAGTTTCATCAAATAATTTATTCATTTCTATTGTCATACTATTATATTCGAAATAAAAAGAATTCATAAAATAAAAAAAATATATATATATTTAAGAACAGACAACGCCATCTGTTCAAAGGCGAGCAAAGTAGTTACAACTTTTACTAAAACCATGACGTAATCGTGAAAAGTTTTGGCGAGCTTTCAATTTTCCACGTTAACCTTAGACACGATAGATGGCGCTAGTTGTATGGGCGTAGCCAAATAGTGCGAGTTTATTTTTAAATTAGAGCGTTTTATAAGTGGCCTAGGAAGTAAATGCATGACACCGTCCGTGCATTGGTGAATTGTGATATTAAAAATTGTAATAAATTATACTTATAAAGAAAATTGTATTTTATTGTTGGCTTTTTTAAGGATTACATTGTTTTTAAATTAACGGCTTAAAAATAATAATAACTCATTAAAAATAGATATAATATGTAGGTGGGTATAATAATGGTAAAAATATTCCACCATAAATTGTATGTAAATAAGCTTTACTATTTATAAAAGAGTCATATTTTTAATCTGAATCAGAATAAAAGTTACATAATTCAAAGTACATGTAAAATTTTAATAAATTTCTAAGTTATTTAAAAGGCCATAGGGCTCAAAGTTACCATAAGTAATCAGATGCCTCAATACCTCGGAACAAATAAGGAGGCCAGAAGTGCGCAAATTGCGCCATACAATTCGGGCGATGTAATTAAAATAAAAACAAAATCATTACTCGTATTTATAAAACGCTAGCGGCATTCATTTTGTCTATGTAATATCTGTCTGCTTCGTAAATACATACAGCTACTCTAAGCTAGAGTATTGTATTGAACATACATACGTAATTAGTTTTATTTAACCGTACGTTATATATTTAATTATTTTCATTTCTCAAACAATGTCTTGAATTCGTGTGGAAAGTGGAGAATAGCGTGCTCTGCCTACCCTGCTATGCGGGAAACAGATGTATTTGTAGAAACATATGAAATTGTAAAAACAGAAGTTTATATAATAATTCGCATTAGAAAAATTTTCAACACCTTTTTATAAAAAATTATGCGGACACATACGAAATATGGTATTGGCAAAATGTATTGGAGAAGAAGGGCAGGAAGCTATTTTTTTTATATATGCATCAGATATATATTTCTTACTGAATTATTTAATACTACCATTTGTTAGACATACACATTTGTATAATTTACCCGTCTACTAGGCCTCTAGTAAAAACCGTGTAACACCAGAGGAGCAACACCCCTGGTGTTGCTGGCATTTAAGGAAATAGACGCGTTTTTTTTTATTATACGAGTAACAAATTAAAGTATTAAATAAATGCACTCTCATAGCAAATTATAGATATTCGTTATTTATTGTCAAATAAACAAAAGACATAACCAATTTTTTTTGGAGTCTTAGTTGCATAGTTTAGGGCCATTAAACATTGTAGTTATTACTATAAGTGTGGACCCATAACTTATTATATTTGAATTTTACGTAATATAACGATTAACAGGCTTATTGTATTAGATATATTTATTGGAGCTTATAGTTAAACAATATACTATGCGGTTTTTGGTTACTATGATATATGATATGTATATGAGGCGAAGTTGATACACATTGCAAGATGCGGATTTTTTTTCAAAAAATAATATCTAGTTACAATTTTGATAAAAACAGGCTTATTTTCCATTTTTTTTTCGTACTCTTGAAATGAAACTCTTCTTTTCGAAGGAACTCAGTTATATGAAGTTTACACAGAAGATTAGAATCTACAATTAATTTACGGAACGAAAGGTTAATTTTTATGTAAAAAAACATCGTTTTAACATAATGTTTACGTAAAACAGTAAATGTTTCTGCGATAGACAAAGTTCTATAGATGTTCGTGTATTGTTTACAGAACGAATAGTATGGGGTTAATAGCGCGCAATAGTGACTAATGCTGGCTGAACGATTGCTTTTTATCAAAGTATCTTCAATTTCATATTATCATTATATAGTAAATTGTTATATATAAAGAATTGTTAGATCTATTATTATTATTAGTATAACAAATTCTTTGGCTTTTGCGATTGTAATAATCGCAAAAAGCAAATTTATGAAATGATATGGACTTATCCTTTAACAATTTATAGTTATAGTTTTTATTAAGAAGTTTTTAAGAAGATTAAATGAATAAAATTAATCTTACACATTTGTTTGACGCATACACTTTTGTATAAAGTGGCATATACGTTGCTAAAACAACACGGTAAAAAACATTTTTAGAAAACGTATAAGAATTTAAACGAAACAGAATTCGAACCCGCGCCACTTGGAAACTGTTAGACAGTTTTTCAATTTCGTAAGTGTGTGATTAACATTTTAAAAATGTTAAAAAAGACAACGAGTTTTTTCGCGTCAACAGGGCTAGTTAGAAAAACATATTTAAGAAACGTATAAAAAATTGAAAGCAGCGGGATTCGAACCCGCGCCGCTTGGAAACCGTCCAAGCGGTCTGACCGCTAAGCCATGCGTTCTACATAGCTGCGTCGAAATTCTTATACGCTTAGTACAACTTATTTTTGTTGTTAGTATCTCTGTACAGATTAACTAAGTGTGTGATTAAACTTTAAAAGGTTAAAACAGGGGCTATTAGTTAATTTAACTATGTATCATTTATATAAGATAATCAGATTTTTTTGTTCGTAAATACATTAATATTCATTAACGTAAAGTGTGATGGCGTGAAATATTGTGTTTTTTTTTTGCCTTTCTACCACTGTCAGTTTCCTCTATATTACAACATCATATTTTAAGTTTATTTATCGAACTTCTATTATTTTTTTTATCATTGTATCAATACATCCTCGTTTTAACATGTTTTTTAAATTGTTAATCACACACTTAACTTACTTTTTCAAGAGGCGCGGGCTCAAATCCCGCTGCGTTCAAATTTTTATACGTTTTCTAAATATGTCTTTTCCAACATTCTTTTTTACCTTGATATATTTAATGTGATAATACTATACTATATCTATACAACTAAGTTTCAAAAATAATAAAAAAAAAACTTTCATTTGGCTGAATTCAGTATTATATTAGAAGTAAGCCAATAAAATTACACGTTGGCATTTTGCCATACGTACATAATATTCAATATACTGCAGATATTGGGTTTTTATATCATCTGTGTATAGACACGAAGTAGATAGGTACTTCGTGTAAAACAATACATTGTAAACTTTCTCGCGTTTTACGAGTTTCTTAGAATTATCCGTTTTTGTATAGTATGTAGAGAATGTTAAATTGCATTTTATGCTTGTAGCGGATACCGGTCGAATTTCACGTGAAATCATTACGTTCAGTCATTGTTTAGAGTTTATTATAAATCCGCTATTTCGGTTCACACAAAATTAATGGTTAACCACTCAGGTCCTCACACACAGCGAGAGGTTTCTGCCTTTTATAATCTATATTCCATGACAATTATTAATTAGTGTAAAAGGTAACTTTAATCAATTTCAGTTTTCAAATGTATATTTTGAATTCTTTAAACGTATTACAAAAAGAACAACACCCAAATGTTGTGTGTTAAATTCAAGCGGTGTTAGAACGCGGTGTTAGTGGTACTAATGGTAGAATTTAGACAAATAACTCAAAAATTTAAGCAAATTGGCGTTTTAATAGCAATACAATAATATAATATGGGGTTAGAGCCTAATGGCACTTATCACATGATAGAATTTCCCTGCGCATGGGTTAAGGGAGACACGGCGCAGGCGCAGGCGCTGTCGCTGGCGTGGGCGCGCGTTTGTTTACGCAGCGCGCAGTCCGCGCCGCGCCGCGACGAGTCGAGCGCCGCCGCTCGCGCACACCCTATATTCAGTTCACGGCCGCTCTATTACCGGACGTCTATTTCGGCGCATAATATTTCGAACGGTGCGGTGGAACGTTCAGTTTCGCGCGGGCAGGTGCGCGTGTCGAGGCCGAGACATGAGGCGAGCGAGCCGAGCGCCCCCGAAGCCGGCATGGAGCGCCGCCGCCCCGCGCGGCTCGATTTCGCAGACCCCATGACTAAGACTGTCCGCCGCCGCGACAAACCGCGCGAGCGATGGCTCCTTACGCGCAAGACCTGGAAGTATATGTCAGATGCCGGCCGCAGGCTCATACCAGAGGGTGCGCAGAACCGGGCCGAGGACGTGCCGCGCATCGAGGCGTACTTCCAGGAGGTTTGTCAGAGAGAGCCACGGTTCCTGCTGTGGAGGAAAAGCTCCTACCCAGGAGTACTTCCGCGTCCACGCCGCAAAAAGCGACCGCGTGGTGGATCGGTCCGGGCGCGTTCACCCTCCGATGACGCACCTCCACCGCCCGTGAGACCCACCGAACTCTTTATACCTCACACTTCAGGTGGACGCTTTGATATTGCAAAGCTACGGCGAGACTTTTTCGCAGCGCCACCGCCTTCTCCGTCCTCCTCTAGCCTGCCGTCGTCCTCATTTAATACCGCACTCAAAAACTCTTCTCCTCGTTCAGTTCCTGCGGAAGATGACGATGGAGTGTTAGTTGATTTACTACGCAAGTACCTGAAAATTGACGATGATAAGGAAGCCCAGAAGCTTTCCGAATCAGAAGAGCTTTTGCAAGCATTAAGGAATTATCTCAAGAGACAATCGGAACGCGGTCCCTCTGAATCCGATGGAGATCCTGCGCAAAGAATCTTGTATGAGAACCTCGGCAGGTATTATCATAGATCGTCAAACAGAGACAATACAGTGCAAGATTTATTAAATGATAGGAATTTGTTAAAAAAACTATATCATGATCTTCGTAAAACGAAGCCATATCGTGGTGGTAGGAGTGGTGGTGGTAGTAGCGGTGGTGGTGGTAGCGGTGCTGGTTCAGGTGGATTTGGACCCTCCGTTGGTTTTAGTGCGACGAATTCACGTAGCGTATTTCGAGGTCGAGGTTTTGGTAGTTCAAAGTTTACCGATGAGGATATTTATTATTTACAATCGCCACCGATGTCTCCACCTCCTCTTATTGAGGTCTGTGGTGAATCATTGGAAGAAAAGGGCGTCGATGTTGGTACGCAGACTATGCCTATTCCAGATGAGGTCTTGCTCGAGCTGGAGCGGGCATACAAAGAAAAGATGGAAGCAGCTACAGTTCCAACAAGCCCTATAAGTCCGCCACCAGAGAGGCGTCCAAGACGACGGTCTAGTGTGGACCATGATGATGTATCGCAATCTGTCAGTGATACCATTAAACGGTACTTAAGGATGGCACGAAAAAAGAGTGTAGATGCTGACAAGACTGATCGCTTCAAGCGCATAAACTACGATAAAAATCTTCGAAATATAAAACCACGCCAGCCCGGTGAAGTAGACGATGATGGTCCGCACAAGGGATGCCAAACTGAAGATGCTTGGATCTTGAATTATAGAGATTTACAGTTTGCTTCTGTGGCGTCAACACCAACATCGCCACCGTCACCTTCTCAGTCGCACTCGTTTCTGTCAACCCTGTTGGGCAGAAGTGCAACCCCTGTGGCTTCCCCTACAGGTGGCATGCAGAAGTCGCGGTCTTCGAGCAGTGTGGTGCAGAGTGTCAGCAAGCGGCTGTGGCGAACGCGAAGCCGGTCTTCCAGCCGTGTCGCAGCCGCCTGGACTCCTCAGGTCAGTCGCATCGCATTCTATCATAACATACTATTTACATTACTACTAAATTTAGCTTACACTTTTAAGCATTTTTGTTTTAGCACATTGTTTTGTTTCGACTCATGAATAGGTTTGCCTTGATGACTAATATGACACTTCAAATAACGCCAAGCAAAAAATCTGGAATAGTTGAAAACAATCTGAACATCAGTACTCATTTTTCACCGCGTAACCTAAATAAATATGTGCTGTGCAAATGTGAAACGACAACATTTTTTCATGTTGAAGCCATACATTTGTATGATTTCTCATATTTTATTGTTTGTTTACAAAAACTTTGTAATAGTTTTAATATAAAATATGCGTAGCTTTTCTTTTTCTGTTCTAAGTGGTATTGAGAGCAGTGGACGAATGGGCTTGAGGCTATTCAATTAAATAACTTAATAAAAATAACTAAAACTTTGGCTTTCTTAATAAACTAAAGTAATATCCTTGCCCTCTTTATTATCTCTTGCTAGTCTTTTTTTAAAAATGCTCCAAACAGTGTTCGTTTCATATCAAGCAACAGCTACATTATATATACTTACTAATTTATTTCTTTATCTTGGCGTTAGTTCAAGTTGTAAAGAACTCGTAAAATTAAATTACAATTACCCGAATCTATAAACGCCCTTCCTGAATTATAAAATTCATTAAAATTCATTCGATTCGGCAAAGATGGACACTTAAATAATAAATATGATAAATACTTTAAATTCGAGTATACCCAGCAAAATTTGTCTCTAAATGAGATGAAAGTTTAGACCAAAATTACTTGCTTACAATATATTATTACCACTCTGCGGACATGTTACATAAAAATAAAAAAAAAATACACTTAAAAGTTTACAATATTTATTTTATAAATGTGTAATTAAAAAACTATTTTAGTCTTAAATTTACTGTATATATATCTATTCATCAACAGATGACAAATGTGAGAAAAAAAAACGCAAATTTAAACCCTTAACCATGCCGAAAAGTACTGAAAGCCAATATTTTTTGTATTAATACATTAGAAATGTATTAAGTATTAGTAAATTGTATATGACATGAATTAATATTTGACATGGGTACCTTCAAAAAGCGCGGCTATTTCCACCTTAAAGGCCGGCAACATCCCTGTAGTTCTTCTGGTGTGACACGGGGTCGTTGGCGGCAGTGTTCTCTTAGCACCAGGTGACCCGAACGCTCGTTTGCCTTGTCTATAGTATAAAAACAAAAAGAAAAAAAAAATCGTAATAAATAACTAAGGTATCGCGTATTTTACAAGTAAACGTGGCCTCTACTATTATATGGATACTTAGAAATGATATGCGATGGTTTATTTCAATAAATTAATAATTTTGACATTGTTAACACAAAAGCAGTCGTGAGCGTAGCTGGAACGTGTCTATCCAATTATAACGTTATTGAAAGTTCAATCCTCTCTATAATGAAGAAGTTAACGAGATTGAAAATAAAGATGGTGTCAGTCCAGTTAGAAAAAATAAAAATTGTTGGGTATTTAGAAACGAAAAAAATCCATGCTAATTTTTTTTTAATACAAAGTCTTTCAAAGTGGTCTTAGATAGTGGCAATCTCAATTCGATGAAATACAAAATTTAATTAATCAAATACCTGCCTGAGAAGCCGCGACTCGCGGCTTCGCCTGCGCCTACACGAATAAACTATTTAATTTTTAAACTATTAAATTTATAATTTATTTTGCTGTAATTTTTGTATTCATGCACCGATTTAAATAAAATAAGCACTAAATGTTAAAGAAAGTTTTACCAAAATACAATAGCCAAAACTGCATTTAAATCGGTTAAGCCGTTTTTGAGTTTAGCGTGCACAAGCATACAGATAAACAGAAAATAAAATTGAAAATCACTGTTTTGGGTTCTAGCATATTGAGAAATGCCCCCCATAATATTTTTTCTTATATATTTACCATGAACGATCCAGCGATCAGCGATAATAATAATCTTTCATATATATATATATATATGGAAGATATAGAAATTATATGAACCCTTGGTCTCCGCATACTAAGAAAGAAATAAAAACATTTAATTAATCCCAATAATTTCTTGATTTTGTAAAGTGCAAATAGCATTTCATTTCTATTTTTCACTCACGTAGGTAGTACGAGTAGGTACACGTGGAACGCCAGTGGATATAGATGCAGCTGATATTTGATTATTTACATAACACGCTTCTTTGCGATTAACCTTACGTTCTCTATTTAAAAAAAGACATATTTAGAAAACGTATAAAAATTAGAACGCAGCGGGATTTAAACCCGCGCCTCTCGAAAACCGTTCAAGTCTAAATATGTCTATTTCAATTTCCTTAGTGTGGGAATAACACTTTAAATAAAACGTTAAAAACAATATATATGTTCTCTATTTTGTTTAATATCTCGATACGATTCTATTAAATATTTAAGTCGTTAGTGTTCTTATTATTTTTCTAAAAGAGGAGTGCATGTTGTTTCTTGATTGAATTTGTTTAACTCTATATTTTTGGCCACAAGTTATGGACGAATAGCTGTTAACGAAATCCACTTTTCTTTACAAAGTCTATAGTAATTTGTTAGGTTTTTATGTTTACTATTACGTTTTATTTATATACATGCCCTCAGATCTTAATTTTTTTTCTAAACAATTCTATTACTCGCTACGAATTATTTCACTTCATTAATTAAAATGGAAATAATTATATTTAGAATATAAATAATTATTTTTGGATCATGTATGTTCACTTGACCTCAAACTTGGTAGACCCTATTCTAGGGTCTCGACGGATAGGACTAATAAAGACGTATTTATACCTCTAAAAATATACGAAATTATAAATATTGTTATATAAATAAAAATAATACTAACAGAATAAATATTTAATGATATATGACTGTCACTACTTTTGTTCTAAATTGATATAAATTTGAAGGTTACTAATTTCCAGAGCAATAGATTAAAGAAAATATGAGGGCGTATCTCGATCCACGGATCCACAGTGGCATACGGGTGAGGCCAATACCTATCCATTTAACCCTCAAATCCATAAATATTTATGTTCAGAATTTTTTTGAGAAATGCTGATTTTTCTCCTTCTCGCTCTCTCTCTATCTCCTACGCATTATTACTACCATCTGATTATAGGGTCTGCTTTCTTCGTTTTTTCCTTCCACTCGTTTGGACACATTGAAAATACAGCTATACTATTGGATCTAAGCTCATGTGCTTAGATCCAATAGTTAGGCTCATGAGCTTATGCTTCAATCTAGCTCCAGATTTCGTATGACGTTCTAAACTACTAAACTACTGCTCTAAATTGACGCTTTATAAAAATTATAAGGACATTAATCCAAATTTCCTTTTTCAAAAATTATTTGACAACATTCAAGGGCCGTAGCGAAGAAAAAAACTTGTGATTTTATGACCCAACTTAAAAACTACTGAGTCTATTGGGATTCCTGTCAAGTTCTCGAAAATTTTGCTATGCCTAGATTTGCCAGAACAACAGTTCCCTGCTACCTGAGTAAATTTGAAAACGAGGTGATGCTCTACTAGATTCTCTATTTTATCCACGGGGAAAGATACGTAAAACCAGAAAATACTCCAATAATTTTCAATACAATTTTGGATAATATAAACCGCATATTCATATTTCTCACAAGACTTTGATGTTCACCCGGAGATTCATTTATTTGTTGTCGCACCCATAACTCTACTGATAATTAGATAGAAATCGAGGAATGATTGCGGAACCGATGAAAACTCATTTTATCTACTTGAAAACGCCGTTCATATGACAGCTTCTATGACTATATGTTATGTTTCACAAAAAGAAATTTTATTATTATTTGAACTAAAACTCGTAAAGAAACAAAATGTAGACATATGACATATTTAAATTTTATTTTAATCCTTTTGCCGTTTAGCAGATTAGGCAATGAGTCAAGGCACTCTGTTTCCTGACTGACTTTGACTGGTTTTCCATTCAACGTTGAATGGCGAACGTGTTTTTTTCTCAACCCTTGCAAGAAGATTTTCTTAGATGAGCTGCATGGTTATATGGTAAAGACGCAAATCAATCAAAAAGAAGTAAATAATCTTAATTGTAATTTGATAAATTGCTTACTTCAAATGGTTTTGTTCAGGTATATCAATATTTCCTATTCTTTGCGGTAGGCTATGTTAAAAGAGAATAATTAATTAGAAGAGAGTATTAATAAGTATTGATATGCTGTCTCTTTCACTTGGGTAGTGATTTCGTAATAATATATAATGTTTTTTGGAAAGCCTTTATGTGATAATGATAATATCTCTTGAAAATTTATTATAGAAATATACTCGTTCTGGGATGAGTACTCCATATAACTTTAAGTTTCACAAACATTAATTACTTCAAAATTATACATAATTAAATGTTTTTTAAATGCAATATTAAGACAATTCAGCTCTTGTTTTTGTTACTTTTTGCAGTTACCATTTCAAATTACCACTATTTTAATGACACTTGACTTGTATCAGAGTGATTTATTTGGACACGTGTTCCGTACCATTTAAATGTATTCCATTATTATCATTGCCTTTCCACTATTCAATGTACATTACCTAGAACTAACTATGTATTATTAAATCCCTGGTCATTCTGTCTGTTCGATAGTCTACAGCCTTGGCAGCCTTTCCTAATACAAGCAGTGATAAAAAAAACTAAAATAGTGTTTTAAAATGAATGATTACTTTAAAATTAGATATTCAGCCATGACAACGAGTCAGTAATCAACAGAAAGAAACGCTGCATCAATTATGCTCCACTAAAACTGAATGTGGGCGAGCTTTCAGGCGCAACATATGTTTATATCACGCGTTTCTGACTCACAGTGAGTTTTTCCACTGCACAATATCCCAGTATAGGTAATTCTGTCGTTATCACTATAGCGAGAGTTTAGATATACTGCCAGTCAGTCAGTCAGTATTCAGCCGCCCGTTCTCCGTTCACTGCTGGACATATGCCTCTCCAATAGCACGCCACTGAGTTCCATCTTCAGTTCTTCGCTCCAAACCACTTTGCGTATATACTGGCTTATCGAGAAAACTTGATTCTCCGTTCTATGCTCCCCATTACTTCCTTTGTATTGCATGTTGGGTGATACTAAACGAGTTGGGCTATATATATATATTTTTTACATTTTTTAAAGTGTTATTCGCACACGAAGGAAATTGAAAAAGAAGAAAACGTATATAAATTTGAATGCAGCGGGATTTGAACCGGCGCCTCTTGAAAACTGAGTTGGGACTAGTTAAACTTAATGTCTGTTTGTGGTCTGTTTGTGGTCTCCAAATATTTTAGAGCATATATTTATAAAACATATATTACGTCTGTTGTAACAATTTTTTTTTTAACTTCGGTCTATCGAAAACTCATGTCATTTTTTAAATCAAAAACATCGTGCACTAGCGGTTATAAAAACTAGTTTTCCATTAATAAATAGTATACCTACTGCTGCTCAAATAAATAGTACTCGTAGTCAAAAGTTCCTGTATAAGATAAAAAATTAGCAAACCAATATTTTATATTTTTAATTACTTCTATATAATTAATAAGGAATATTATGAAACTATTATTAAATGGCCATCGTTGCACTGTAATCGCAATCAGCTCTTGGTTCGAATCCCATTTGCAAAAATTATTATAATTAATTATTTGTATTTCTCCCGTCTGTTGTACAAGACAAAGCGAGGTGTTGAGGTCCGCTTCTCTACACGCAATGACTCAAAGTCGAGTAGTAAGTTGAGAACAGAGTGTCTTGACACTAGGTTCTCCCTCATGCTACCCTGCTAAGCAGGAAAAAGAGTTACATATTTACTAATCGCAATTTCTAACAGTACAAGCGTGGGCCGTCCCCATACACCCATTACTAAATTTTATATAAACTTTATAAGATACTCAAACGTTCGATATTTATGCAAAACGCTATTCTGTCGTGACATTAACGATGGTCTGGTAACGATAACGGTTTCGCACCTACTTCATTATTACTGCCTATTGGTTCTTTGATCAGAGTGCTGGAAAAAATATTATACTCGCGAAATAGGCTTCGGGTATTTCACAAGTAGGTGTGTCTAACGTAATAGTTGGAATGTGTTTCTATTTGTATTCAAACGGTTTATAATATAAATTATCTTCTTATTTGTAGATCGTCAAAAATTTCACTTCTAATAACATCTTAATATCATTAATACGAGCGTATATATACAACTCTTTCGATACTCACTAAGTGACTGACAGACAATACACAGCACTAACGTAGGAAGTTGAAATTTTTATATGAAGTTTTACTTTTTTATGTGGGACTCCGGACTGGCAAGTGTAGGCCGTCGGTAACCTCATGGTGTTCTCGACCGTCACTAGCCGAGGCCACAGGTACACCAGTCTTCCGTGAACCCCGACGGCGGAAGCCTGAGTCGAGGGTCGTGACCCTGGGTCGAGGGTGGTGGGTTGAAGTTCGGTGAATTCGGGCAGAATATGGAAAACGGAGTGTCTTGACACTACCCTGACTACCCTGCTATGCGGGAAACATCTGCTTATGCTCGCATCACTACTAATCTTTACTAATAAATAATATTTATGTAAATAACAAATTAAATTTCACTATATTCTGTGCATGCGTTATAAAACTATTGTTAATAGAAAATATAAGTTTTAATACTTTTGCTGAGCAAATAAAGTTCTATTGTGAAATTTGAAAATACTTAATTTATGTGTAACTCTGCACGTATTATTCGTAGGAAACTAGTCTGGGTATATACTAAGACTGGTGGGGCATATATTTGTTTCAATGATTTGGTAAGACTAAATATCTAGCTTACAATATATCCGCGAACAAATGCGAAAGATGCATGTGCATGGATTAAAACTAATCATAGGTAGGCTGGCATTTCGAATAAATTTGTATGATTTGATATCTTCCTGTATTCTCCTTCCTATCGCAACTAAAAGTGATGGAAATCAGTTTCACTATAAAAAACTTCTTATTAAAAAAAGACCATTGTGGCGCAGAAGAACAGCGTTTGACTGTAAACGCTATTGGTTGTGGGTTCGATTTCCACTTGAGAAATGATTATATTAAAAACATTTTCTATTCTCCGACAAAGCACGGCGTTGAGCTTACAAGCTCAACGCAAACGCACTGTCTCGATTTGAAGCGGAAAGTAGAGAACGAAGTGTATCGACACGAAAGAAAACCAGTATGGGTTAAATTTTATACAACACTTCTATGTATTATAGGTATATGTAATGTTATTATTTAATTCACAATTTGACTAAATTATAAAGGATATTCTGTCTCTGGTGTGATGACGTGACGCGTTGTGCAGGGCAGTTGTTGCTGGACAGACGGCAGTGGGCGGTGCGTGCGGCTGGCTGACACCTCCCTACTGACCCTCACCGAGGTGGAGAGGAGGGCTCTACAGCAAGCTGCCTTGGCCAGGCTACAGCAACTGAACTTGGGAACTACTATTAAAATACCTGAGGGTGAGTGCTTTTTTTAAATGTCATTATAGTAGAAGCCATTGTAGGTTTAAGTTGTTTCATTATTCGGAAAATTTATATTTAAATAGATTTTTTCCGTGTAGTGCGGTAATGGATTCTGTAATCTAGTCTATAATATTTCTTAGCTTTGTCAAAAATTTAAATATGTGAAGATAACATAAAACGATAACAAAATGGTAAAATTTTTGTCACAAACTTTTCTTATTACTAGTACTAGATATTTGTATGTAAAACCACTGAAATAAGAAGGCACGTACAATTTATTATATTACATAAAGTTTTGTTTTAAATTAGAAATTGCAAAAAGTACAAATACTCGTATACTTTTCTTTTTATTTTTCTTAAATATTGTTTTTTATCACTATTCTTATTAAGAATTTATTTTATTGATATAAAGTATATCTCTTATACACATATAGATAGTTTAGTTGTAAATTATTGATAAAGCAGTTTTTTTTATGGTACTTGTCATCGTAATGTCTACTTCAACTAATGTGAAACAACATTAACCTCAACAGTTTGAGTCATTGAATTTGTCTCGCCCCAGCGAAAACCTATAAACACTTTAGCGTTCGCTGAGCGAAGTTTCCGGTACGATGATACGCGACTGCTACTAAAAGAAAGTGCAAAAATATTTCAAAATATCGTAAATTGTATTTAAAAATGTCTCATTGGCTTGAATAAAATTGTCATAAAATATAAAAGTCAGTCAAATTTAAAACATAAAAGTAAAATAATAAGTATTTTAAAGTTATATTAATATTAAATATACACATACCATCGCGTTGTAGTGGGACAGCGTCTGAAACGCGATTGGTTGTGGGTTCAATTACCACTCGGGGCACTGATTATATTCCAACATTTAATGTCGCGATATAGGGCGGAAACTGGAGATTTAGCATAGTTGAAAATTATTATCTGTGGTCGGTACACATTTATCATCATATGGTGCGCAGTAATGCGTTTTTACCTAATTTTCTTTCATAATTTGATATTAACTTAACTATATGATAGAACAGACTATATGTTACAATACACTAAATAAAAATATGTTCTCAATTATATATGAATGTAAATGATCCATACTAATATTATAAACTCGAGAGTAACCCTGTCTGTCAGTCGTCATCAGGGCCAAACCGCTGAACTGATTGTGATTAAATTTTTTATATGGATACTTGAGGGTCTTGGGATAAATAAAGCCTACTATCCCCCCTTTTTTAAGTTATTCCAAGAGTTTCATTGTTTGACGAAAAGGCTGTCGAAAACACGAAACAGCTCTAGTCAACGAGCAATCACCGCGCCTGTCTTACCGGCGTTCTGAAACTTGTCTCATGTTCCAGAACGGCGGTCAAGCGGCACTTAATTTATCCCATTTGACACAAGTCTGATTAACTGATCACTGTCAATTCAATAATCCTCTATCGAGAAATATTATTTATACACCAAGATACCAAATTTTACCAATATAGTATAGCATTATAAAATAAAATATACGACACCCAACAGACGTTAAACATATAATTCCCTTGATATTAATTAAATATAATATTTATATACCAACTGTCCGTTTGTCCAAACACCATATATAAAAGTTCAGATTAACTCATCAAAAGTTGTGAAACTTGGTAGAGTGCCAGTAACTTTTATCTTATACCGTACAAGATTTACGTGATTTTAATAATTCCGCCATGTTGTCATCACACCGTTTTTGTTATTGGCCGACTGTTATTCATTTTTAAATTGATTTTACAACTCGACAAGTTTCATAGTTAATGGTCGTTGAGCTGTATATCTTTCGGAGCGGCTTAGAGTAATGATGTATGGACTCTGTTTTATAGTGATATACGAAATTAGGCAGTTTTTGTATAAAATTAATAGACAAACTATTTTATTATCATCTACTTGTTAGGCTCTAGACTAGCTGAACGTTTTCTTTTATATAAGTAAGGGTTTTATATTTTTGGTTTGGTATAAAAAATTATCAAAATAATAATAGAAAAAATATCTAACATAACATGAAGTTGAATAAATTTCTTAGGTTTACTGTTAAATATTTTCGATTGCTCCTATATTATATACTAGTTACTAAACAACTCTTACTAATTAATCACTTAATTTTTCTTATGTTTATAGAAAAGTTATATTCGAGGTTGTAAAATGTAACATTTCTTTCATTGATCTGGTCAGATTAAGTGGAGCGTCCTTAAAATAATCCATACTAGTGTCTGTGAATAATATTCCCATACAAAGAGCGCGTGCTGCTACTGATAACTGGCCTCAACGTTTAAAGGACTGTACTGCAGCCAATGAAACACCACTTTATAAGAAGCTTTATATATTTTTAATGTTTATTTTAATTTTTAATGTTTATGGAGTTTTATTATTACTCATAGTTTAGCTAGACTATTATTCTATTATATTATTGGTTCTTCATCAGTTGTGTTCTTAATTTTAAATATTTATATGTCAACGGAAAGTATGCATCACGCTAAACAAATTTTGTTAAGGCGGCTTTTACTTATCAATTCAATCAAAAATCACTTACATTCCTTTCCTTGACACGAAAAACGTACACGTAGTGGTATATATATATATAATTTAACAATGATAGGTATGGGTTCGAAGCCTTTTAGGGTAAAAATATAATATTTCTTTTATTATTCTTTTATTACTAAAGTGGAGAGTCATTTTGCGCTACGCTCATACAGCTTTCTAAAAGGGTCAAAAATGAAAAATTTGGAAATAAATAAAAAAAATGACTGAAAACGACTAAGATAGATTCCAAAGAATACTAACGAAGTGAAAAAATGTAGACATAGGTGACCTACTCGTGTGTTTCTATAAATATATTGACACACGGCTATTTGCAAATGACCGCCTTTAAATAAATACGTAGACCGCCGTTACGCAAGCGTGACGTGCCGTGACGTCACTCGACACCGCCCAACGTGACAATATGGGTTTATACAGGGGAACTACAACATGTATAATTGTAATGTCTACAATTTGTACAATATGTGTAATTGTGACTGATGTGTGTATATAATTATTTTTTTATCGACACCAGAATGTTAGTTGAGGATAGCAGATATGTAAGAATGGAAAGTATCAAAACTAGTTGTTTTCTTCTGCTCTTTCCGTGTAAACAATCCCGCCCAAACAAATATTGCGTGTACGACAGAATCAGACGCAGTATTTTATCGCACCAGCCCATATAAAATAATAATGCAAAATATTCGATTTTACTTGCATTTCAAAAAAACCGATTCATTTAACAAAAACCATTTTTTTTTTGGAACATTTCATAAAGTTATTTTTTTTTATATTTTCTAGTTACCAGAATTAAAAACAAGACTATACATAACAATCGCTTTCTGATATTGATAGGATTCCTGACTAATGTGCAAAGCGGACACGCAATTTGTAAATAAAACACCTGTATATTGTTTCATACTTGGCAACGACAGATCGAAAGTGTCGCTTGAACCCGATCACATGATCCTACTTTGACGAGTTTCTTAAAAGATTATTTCTGATTACAAATATTAATGTAGGTGGCTTATAATTTTAACAGTCTCTTACGAGTCTTGGCACACTCAGAGTTTTATGTGAATACAAAATATACCTAAAGTTGTTTATCTGATATGTATTCGATATATTTATTTTTTTACTTTCTTCTGATTCTGAAATTTCTGATTTATATTAAATCTCTGCTTAAATTATATTTAATTTACACGTGTATCGTAAAAACAAGGTAACGTTTCACGTGTAAATCCTTATCCTTATCCAAGAGGAGCTACCGCAGGAGGATTATAGTTATCCTCATGCAAGTCATTGAAGCTGCGGGTGCCCTGGAGAAAATCCAGAGCATCCAGAAGACGACGGTGGCTCGTTTTAGGCTCTCGTTCGTCTCGTGTAGGTGAAGAGGATGTCAGCTGGATTTTAGTGGGTAGTTTTGGTTTAGTGGGTATATTCTGGTACCATAGTAACATCTACTTAACGCACAGGTAGTCTGCTTAAATGGCATTTGCCAGCGACAGAAAAGGTAGTTTATAATTCGAAAAGTTTCGAGAGTAACTTTATTTATATAAAACCTCTGTTTTATATGAAAGCTCTGTTTGAATTAAACACAATATGTCTACAGTACTTAATTTGTGTAAGTGTAAAGTGTAAGTGTTGTAAACAACTAATAAGACGATCGTAAAAGCTCACTGTCGAATAAAGAGTTGCAGTAAACTAATTAAGTTGTTATGACATCTCGGAAATTTTAACGTGTATAAGTTTATTTCGAACATAAAATTATTTTTATTTTGTGTTAACTGTGCTATCTTTAATATTAACAATTGGAATTAATTTAGAATATGAACTGAAAATGAGAAAATGTTTATAAATTTATATTTTTTTTAATTATATTCTAAGGTGTTTGAGCTGAGACGTAAATTAATAAATACCAGCTTTACGCCGCATAGCAGGGTAGCTAAAGAGAACCTAGAGTCAAGACACTACGTTCTCCATTTTCCGCTCGAATCCATTGCGTGCTGGTTGGCTCAAATCAAAGTCGCGCTTTGTCTTGTCACCAAAGTGAAATTATTAAAATGCGATCATTCCCCCGAGTGGGACTCGAACCCAGAAACATCGCGTATACAGTCGCGTTTACAGATGCTTTCACAGTGCCCCACGATGGCCTCAAAGTTGTGGTATTTTGTTATATATACCTACTTATAACAAAATACCTCAGTGTGTTTTATATCACGGAAATTATTATTATAACAGAAATTAAAGGTTTTATATATCTTCATTCATTTTTTACTTTCATGTATTTCTCGCTTAGTGCACGTTAGACAGATATTAACTAGTGATAAATCATTACGTTTTCACAATTTCGCAAATATCAGAGATATTATTTATGTAAAATATTATTTTATTTACTAAATTATATACCTAAAGCAAAGTGCGGCGTTTAGTTCTCCCACTCAACACGCAATGTCAATTTCGGGTGGTGCGTTGATAACCACCGTGGACGGGATATATAGCCAGGAGAAGCGATGGCCGTTGGGGCAGTAAAGTTCTCGAGTGGCGACCACGAACTGGACGTGGCTCAGTGGACGGGCACCGACGATCTGGTCATGGTCGCCGGATGCCGCTAGATGCGGGAAACGCAGGACCGATCGTCATGGAGATCCTTCGGGCAGGCCTATGTCCAGCAGCGAGCGTTGATAGGCTGAGTAAAGTGACGAAACGTGGAGCACGGAGTATTTTGACACTAAGTTGTCTCTGACTATCAAGATAAACAAGAAGCTGAAAAAGAGTTAAGTACTAACACAATTTAAATTTCCAATAATACAA
The DNA here is from genome assembly GCA_038994665.1 of Podotricha telesiphe. Lineage (NCBI taxonomy): Eukaryota > Metazoa > Arthropoda > Insecta > Lepidoptera > Nymphalidae > Podotricha > Podotricha telesiphe. The sequence continues at coordinate 564,134 of JAOYRR010000422.1, read as the reverse complement.
ATTCGCTAAATGGAACAATTACCCTTGAGCCAAAAAATGCGAGCTAAAGCAAACAAATCCGTCTATCCTTGATGGCGATGTCTAAGAATTGAAAAACACCTCTATTTAAATTTGTTTACCTTTCGCCAGACTCTGGACAAACAATTCTGTACGGAACTCAGTTTGTGGCAGAGGATAAGCGTGCCAAAGCAAAGCAAATACGTATAACAAATGTCAATCATTTCTATTCTACGTAGAATTGTAGCAATAGTTATGCAGATTCCAAATGTTGTGATGATAAAATTGGATGTTTTAAGAAAATTATTTTGATTTTAGGCATTCTTTTGTTAGAAATTGAAATTCTCTCTTACTTGTTTTAGTGAACGTCTATTATTGTTTGATCTAAAAGCTTTTCATTATGTTAATTTGGTCAATTTGATTAAATTGAAAAACTAATTGAGTTCACGAGATTTGAACTTAAGTCCCTTGGATATATTCCAAGTACTCTAGTAGCCAGTTAAGCTATACATACATTTATAATAAGTTTTAAACTTTTGTTTCTGCTAATATAAACAACTTGGCTGGCACGAGTAAAACATTTTTAAAATCATTATCATTATTTACTTATTTGATAAATTGACTTTGATAGTATTATTTATAAAACAAAACAAAACTAATGTTAGAAAGTCGTAAAAATGCCTCGAACATTATTCACATTTCCCATAAAACGGGATCAACATTGCTCCGAGATCAAGAGATCAGATCAAACAAAACATAGAAATGATGAAAGTTTTTTTTATAATTGTTAACAATTTAATTCGCAACATCAGAATGGAAGTGGATTATGTCAATAATTTGCATTTGTTTCCTACATCATCATCATCATCGTTGATTGCCTCAGCTGGGCCTCCCTCGAGTAATCGGCGGGTCACCCGGCTGGACTAATCGCCCATGTGGCTTACATGTCATACTTCCCATCCCATTATCCCCCATCCTGCGTACGGGAAATACCACCCATTTTATGTGGGCGGTAAAGACCTTCATGGTCAGAGGGCCCTGGAATCATTCCCCCACTCCCCATCGAATAGAGTGAGAAGACAGCACTACTAAGCAAAATCTCAAATGCTGAATTCTTTAGTGAGATCAGTTTTATTCTAAGAATTAATGTATTTTATTTATTTTTGATGGCTTTTTTTCAGTTTCACCCTTTTTCCTGCATAGTAGTCAAAGAGAACCTAGAGTTTGAACACTCCGTTCTCCACTTTCCATCCGTTTCAGACATTGTGTGTTGAATGGTGAAACTCAACGCCGCAATTGTTCTTTCCGGAGTGGCGAAATGGGAACAATTAAAATGTAATCCATACCGTAAATAGAACATACCATCCGTTAAAAGTCGTTTTATTTACTTTTTAATAATTATAGTGCATTGTATCTACAGTTCGTCTTTCGTTGTATCGGAATTCGCGCGGTAAATCGCGTTTAATCTAAATATAGCGCATACCGTCGCGTCGTTATCTTAAAAGCGCTTGCGACACTTGCTTGCACAAAATTTGGGCTGGCGATGCCTGGTGTTGCCTGGAGCATTAAATTAGAGATAACAAAATATCTCTTTCTAAATATACATTTGCTAAGGAATTGGGCTGATAGCTTGGATAACTAGGAAACGCTTGGACTTAAATTCATATCCCGTTATGTTCGTAATTTGAGCTTATTTAAAAAGAGTTATAAAAGTAGCAAGACTTTTGTAGCGCAGTGGAATAGCGACAGATTGCAAACGTGATACGATCATTGATTTTCGCGAATATTACAAATGAAACTATTTTTAACATTATTTATATATTTTATTTAATATTATTGAATATACATTTTAGAAAGCCGACGTTTCCGACACTTTACAGTAGACCGTGCTCATAGATAGACTGAGGTGGCATTCGTCCGTCAGATATTATATCAAACTACCGCCAACGATTTCTCAGTTGCCTCGCATACTGTCTTGGATTCTTGCAGAATGAGATGACTGTATTTTGCTCTATGGTGTGGTAGGATTAAGACTTTAAAGTTTTTAGTACTAGGTCAAATGTGGTAGTCATAGGGTTCCTTAAATGTACTTTCAAATATCAAAAATATACACCATTAATCTACTTAAAAATAGTTTCATATCAAAAAGCAAACATGATTTGCAGTTCGATTCCCACTCGGTGGAAAGATCATAATTAAATTATTTTTGGTACACTCTGGTGAGCATGACAAAGCACGGCGTTGAGCTCCGCCACTCAACACACAATGCTTCGAATTTGGGCGGAAAATGGAGAACGGAGTGTCTTGACCCTCACTCAGACTACCCTGCTATGCGGGAAAAAATGCCAGTGCGACGCCCAGTACTTTTAACTGATCTTTGTCGTTCAATTACTCAGTAACATTAGTAAGAATTGAATGTATATTTTTTTTTCTGCAGCTTCACGCTTTTTCCCGCGCAGCAGGTTAATCAAAGAGTACCTACCTGTGACACTCTATTTTCCACATTCCTCCAAAGACAAGAGTGGCGGAACTCAACACTGGGCTTTGTCCTAAGACAAATAAAAAATATTTTAAATATATTCATTCCCTCAGTGTAAATCAAAACTACAACTAATGGCGTTTACAGTCAGACGCTGTCTAACTCAACTCACCTCAAATATAAACATTAGATAAATAAATAACACATTTCTATTATCACATTGTCAACTATTTAGCTAATTATTATTAACATTAGATTTCTAATGATTCACCAATAATAGTTCAAATAGAAAACAGTGTTGAATCACTCCAGTCTATTCACAACGTAAATTGTAAAAGTATAATATTTTATAAACTTATGTAGGTAGGCGGTATATAAAAGCTTCTCGTACCATCAAATGTGATTCATATAATGTTTTGCGGCTGATATTTTTATAAAGACCGATTACTTCGCCCACCAGCGCCGCGCTATCGATCTAGATTGCCTTGGTTCGACTGTCGGCTGTCCAAAGGAAGTGTGAATTTAATTAAATCATCATGGGATGACAGTATTTCTACTTTTTGTTTATCAACAAGCTTTTTTATTTCGTTAGCTTTTATTATCTGTGGTTTAGATTATGGCGTTAGTTTTTTCTTATTTATTTATTATTTATGATATTTTATAATCTGTTGTGTACATGATGAACCTTATAAACTTATTCCTGTACAATAACAGAAATATAACAGTCAATCTTAAATCAGAATACTTCGTACATTCGTACACAGTATATCATTAACTATATAATATAAAAGAGAATTGAGGCAATATTATTCTTAAAAAAAATATTAAATAAAATGACATACTATGTCACGAAATTTATAATTTAAAATATTTACGTTTATTGTCAGCAATTTACATGGCATGATGATGAGGCAATTTACATGGCATGGCTTATGGCATGAGGTATGATTACTCAGCATGAAACTATTGGAGCACATGCAGGGCACAATACGGCACAATGTGGGTTCAAATCCCACGCCGTAACAATTTTAGCATTTAGTATATAGAGAGAACATAGTGTAAGAACACGTTTTGACTCGAACTCAAAAAAAGTGAGTCCGCTTTTTTTAATTTTGGTTACGTTTTGATTGAACTAAATAAATGAAAATAATCATTATTTGGCTTGAATATGTAATTCACAATTATTTCGCCTACAGTCGCAACTTTCTAATTTAACTTTATAAATTATGTATTTGTCATTGATTATTTAATTTGTTTATACAAGTTTACTTCTGTTATGTACAGATACACGCAATAGAATAACGAAAGAAAAGTTCTTATTGCAAACAAACTACACAATTAATTTGCAAAAAAAAAAAAAAATCTACATAGTAAGATCATTTAATTTAAAGAAGTACTCGGCTACTTCAGATAATCTCTTACAGTGAATTTTCTAAATGGGCGGAGTTTTGTAGACAGAGTGACTTATCATTTTTTTACTACCAACCCAAGAAAAGCTAGAATATAAAAAGACTTTAATTAATATAAATCATACAGAGCTTCACAACGCCCCAAGTGGGTGTTGCGTCCGGAGCATGGTTATATAAATTAATTAATGTGACTTCTTTTAGAATTTCAAAACAAATGGTAGACACGCGATATTTAAATCGTATTATTTTTTTTTGGTTTACGCAGACATTTTGTTATCCATTTTTCAACATTGCGTATTCTGAATCTATTTTACCCGAGTGGGATTTCAACCTACAAGCATCGTGTGTAAAACCAGACACTGTCCACCTTATAAACAATAACATACACTGATATTAAAAAATATATATAATCACAATTAAAAACTCCTTTGGTAAAACTCAGGAGTTCTATTTATAATTTAGACGACTATTAAAGCATGAATTCCATTAGAGATCAGATATATAATAATGGATAAGAATACTATATCGGTGTTGGCTTGGGATATGAAGTTGTTTCGGATTATCCGTTAGTTTCGTATTTCGGATACGGATAATATCCGTATATAATATATTTTTTAAGGCATTTAAGTTATGGTTAAGGATAGTTTTCTATTTCCAATTATTAAATATACATGATGATATATGAAACCATCTACACAAATAAATAATATGCAAGTGTCAGTTTTTTATGTTGTTAAATTAACGGTTTTTATCTTCATGCATATGTATATATACACGATTCAAATACAATTTTTATTTTTTTTCAATTTTTGTCTGTCTCTCTGTCTATTTGCTCTACCAGTTCTTTGGAACGGCTGGATCCAGATCCAGGTGAAAGGATCTCCAGTCCCGTCAAAATCCAGATTTTGACGGGACTGGAGATCCTTTCACCCAGACACTTTCACTGGCAGATAGGTGATGTTATAAATAAATTAGGCTACTTTTATTTTAAAATTCCATGCAGACGAAGTAGCGATTGCTAGTTATATTATACCATGTGACTGACTGTGACTTCTTGGTACAAGAAGTATTTATACAATAGCTATAATGTAGACACAACCAGCTATATCTCCTTATCATATCATAAATTTTTATAATCTTCTATTACAATATATCATATATTACATACAAAATTTAATAATAACATGAGAATTGTTGGTCTTACTAAATTGATCCTACAATATCTATAACTCGCCGGAACAATGTAGGCACTTGAGTCTGTTACAGCAAAATCTATTTTTACACTTAATAAATTTCAAAGAAAACAACAAATCACTCTAAATTAAATTTTACCGATTTTCTATTTATATTTATACATTATATTTTAAGCGTTCTTATTATTTCGTGTCACAATGCTCTTAGGCCTGTCACTGTAAATCTTTGTGGACACAACGATTCGCGCCCGGGTTTGCTTACGTGGTGGTAAAATTATTTTAGACTAACTCGTGAAACTTGTCTTTTTTATTATTTTGGAATATTCAGTCTTCTTTATTTAGTAGAATATTTAGTCTTTGTCCAGATTATAAATTACTAAACACTCGCTTGCGGCTTCACCCGCGTAGCTTCACTTCATAGCTGATTCGTATTTTCGGCGATAATTTTTATAAAACAAAGAAATTCCTATAAAAACTAAGAAATTGGAAAAAGTTTTATTTTAATTGTTTATCCCTAGTATACCCTTTAGTATATATGTAAAATTGCATTACAATCGGTCCAGCGGTTCGGCCGTGTTGACGAAACAGACAGACTTAACTTCCATTTACTTTATGTTGGCATTTAAACATACCCAATCTTATAATGAATTCCTTTTAGTGGTCATTTTTTTGTCTCTTAGTCTTCCACATCAGACGATTGTAATTTTCACTTTCACTTCACGCTTTTCTCTCTCTACTGAGCATTCTTAACATTCCATTCGGATTCGGGACGTTGCATATTAAATGCTGAAACTCCTCTTTTTATACCGGAGAGAAAAAATAAAAAAATGCAAATATATCTGAAGTGAGAATCGAACCAACAAAAAAGTTACATCTAAAACCGTTATGTAATTACGAATATGTGCGTGAACAGGTATACAAACAGAATTTTAAAAATCATAAATTTATTACTGTTTTTACATTCCCCAAAATTATTTTTTCCCAAATATATTCAATGTACAGACACAACTTCTATTTCTCCCCTCTGGTATCCAAGACAAAGCGCAGCGTTACGGACGGAAAATGGAGAACTGAGTGTCCTTGACACTTGGTTCTCCCGGACTATGACCCGAGATTTGACTATGCGAGAAAAAGAGTGAAACTGAAAAAAGTTAGAATCAATAATTTTAGAAAGTATTTCTCGTTAAATATCTCTTCATATTAATAAAAAAGTAAGTTTTAAAAAAGATTACCTATATCAATATTTATTGGCTGTAAAACGCCTATGCGTGTTTTCTAAGAAGATGTGAGTTCAAATCCTGTAATTTGCTTTTATTCGACGCTTTCTTAAGAATTTCATCTCTATATTTCAAAATAGAGACACTATTATAACTTGTTTTAGCTTTGATACACAATACCATTTAATAAACTTAATAGGTATAATCTGTTATTTTTTGAGTCCGTCGTGGTGAAGCTGCGACTATACAAGCGATGACCGATGAGGTTCCATTCCTATTCGGAGAAATGGAAACTAAATGTGTATATTATTTAGTTATTAGACGTTCCTTTTAATAAAAGGTCTTCGCTGACGTGAAGCTTTTGGCAAAAGCGATCAAAACTAATCAAGATTGACAATCCTTTTAATCAGTGTCTTTCCTTTTTAAACATTATATTATAAACAGGTGCAAACAGCATTTTTTTAATTCTTAAAATACGCGTCATTTATAATATAATTATTATAATTTCTAATATTTGTCTAGTTTCTGAGCACTTCAAAATTGTATATCCACTGTATTCTTCAAAGTGTTTCACGTTATTAAACATTTAAAATATCTAGCCCAGGTGACAATCATTGGTGACACCAACGCTCGTTGTCTTCACGGCGTGAATTTTCAATCTAAATTCTTTCACAAATAGATCGTTTTTTGTTAGTTGTTCGAAATTAAAATTAGATCTTGGGTACAACGCTCAAGAATATTGTAATTGTTCGTGAGAGATAAGAGATTTTAACAGTGTTCTTTATTTATTAGCCATATGACACGTGGCCATAGATGTGTCTGAACTGTACTATAAATATGTATTTTCTGACAAAAATATAATCTTGCTTGTATTATCTAATAATGTTTTCTAATGAGTTTAATATGGTTGACAAGTAAATATTAGTCTATATTTTGTAAAAAAATTTTAAAGTGTTATTCCCACACTAAGGAAATTGAAAAATACATATTTAGAACGTATAAAAATTTGAACGCAGCGGGATTTGAACCTGCGCCTCTTCAACTGTTTTCAAGAGGCGCGGGTTCAAATCTCGCTGCGTACAAATTTTTATACGTTTTCTAAATATGTCTTTTTCAAATATTAGTCTTCTGTGTCAATTAGAAAACGAATAATTCAGAATGATAAGCATGATATTTAGTGATGAATGGTATTTTTTTTTGTTTCAAGGATTGTCCTTACGGTACGTCCAACGGTCACCTTAACTCTTTAACTTCATTGTCTTTTTTCTACGAAATATTAAGAATTAAATTAAAAAAATAAACATATATAGTTTATTCAGTTAGCACAAATTTTTCTTTTCTGAAATTGAAGTTATTTCATCCTCGATTTCGATATACATGAACATATTATTGTTCAAAGGAAACCTGATATTAAAAAATATAGTAAACTTTCCACCAGTAAACAACATGAAAGCTGAACGCGATGACCCAAGTGTTGCAATCTGATACTTGTTTTGATGAAATCTTGGCGGCTTTTTGCACTCTGCATGAGATACGTGGAATTTTGATCTCTTTAATTAAATTAAAAACAAACATATTGGAATTAGCCAAGGAAGATTCTTGTACATAATATATATAGATAAATCAGTCGTTCTGGATGTATTAAATTAGCTTTTTGGAATGTAGACGTTTGTCGTAGGTTCCAATAAAAATGATATTATACAGTGAAAAATTAAAAAAATCAAACAACTTCCTTGATGACTTCTTCTCTATAACGTTACCTTAGCTTCTTTCCTACAGTTCGCTGTGCCTGAAAATTAGAAAACTCCAAGTCTTGATAAATGATATTGGTTGTAATAAAGTCCTTTCGACTTTTTGCATTCTGCATGAGAAACATGCAATTTTGAATTCTTTAAAATATTTCATCATTCACTATAGCATGTTTAGGATTTGTCACTTTATCATCGGATTGTAAAGTCGAAGTAAATCATACAATACAGATCGACATATATTTTATTATAGTTTTAGTGGTCTAAATTAATACTACAGACAAGGACTTCTAGTAATTTACATGGACTTTATACATGAATCTGATGTCAATAAGATTAGGATAGCGAAAAAATAATTTTATGGTTTTTTAATTTCTTTTTTAAACCGACTAGTTTTATATATTTGAGAGTTAATACAATAGTTCTCGTACACAGATAATGCTGCGGCAGTCACAACGAAGCCGAAGAGGCGGGCGTATTTGCTTAAGAGGAAAGCGCTTACCACTGGCTTCTTTGATCAGAGCCGTGCGAAGGACGGTGACAAGGAAAAAGGTAATGTGTTTTATTTTTATAAAATATTATGTTGAAAGTGGAGAACGGAGCGTTTTGACACTAGGTTCCCCACCATACCTTGTTATGCTATGTGTAAAACTGGAAACAAATTATTTAAATTTCGACAATATGTATATTCAAATATCTTTGTGACGTTGATTGATGTTTATATTATTGAATCGAAATCGAAAAAAATGTGGAGAAAAATATATATAACAAAAAAAAGACTTTTCTGGTTGTTTTGTAAAATAAAAAAACAGCTTAACGCTATATCTTGCGGAGCTTATCTTGGAAACCTAGTGTCAAGACACTCCGTTGTCTAGTAGAATAAATATATGAACGCAACAAAATTATACAATTTATAATTACAAATATGGCAGTTAATCTTAAAATGAGTTTTTTATTAAAGTAATAAGCATTCTCTCTTAGTAAAGTAACATATAGGTCATATTAAAATTAATATTAAACCGTTTAAAAAAAATCTAATTCCATTTCAATATTAAAATCGTTTAGCTTCTAGTAATTAACTATAAAACCTAGAACTATGCGTAGAAGTTGTAGCGTCTGCGTAGCAGTTCTACGATTCTGGTTTATAATACAAACTAATATGTTTTATAAAAATATATACTTAAATGTATATAACAATCGTGTAATAGGATCGTTATAAAGAGTAAGAACTCTTACAGAAAAAAATTATAAATATATCTGAAATTATTAGTTGTCTTATATTGAAAATAATAAAACCGCGCTAAAATATTTCCTTCATATATTATAACAATTTCATAATACATAAATATTTCCTAGCTCCTGGCATCTTGTCAACCTGTATCAATAGCCCAATGAGTCCAATAGATGAATAACAATGCCAATATCGTAGTGTCGGGTTCAATGTCAATCGTTTTGTACGAGACACGTGTACTTAAAGTGACATAGTCATTGAGTTGCCTCGTGACCTAGTTGCGTTGAATTTGAACCACACTATGGTCTTAGGTTGAAATTGTATTATTAATTATATCTCTCAATTTTTTAGCTTCACGCTTTTTCCCACATATCAGGAGTCAGAGAGAAGTATCTAGTATCAAGAAACTTCGTTCTCCACTTTTCGGCCGATTATGAGACATTACTTGTTGTGCGCCGGAACTAAACCACGCGTTTACCTTACCAGAGCGGAGAATTAAATATAATTTATTATAATTATTATTTATCCGAATGGGATTGAACCCACAACCAATAGCGTTTTCTGTCAGACGCTGTCCCACAGCGCCACGATGACCTCTCCTTTCCCATTGAGTATATATGTTAGATATAACGCATTGTGTGTCTAATACAAGCGATAAGTAAAAATATTGAGTTATCACTACAGAATTACTATAAAAATTTGTAGGAAAATATAATAAATTAATAGTTGACAAGTGCCTTGCCTATTCAGTCAGACTATTTTTACATAATAGTGGCGCAGTTTGATTTGGCTTGATATTATTATTTAAATTTGTGGTGGTAAAGTAAAATATTACTTGTTAAAACAAAACTTGTTATCATAAAATATTTTAACAAAATATAAATTATTGATAAGTAATTTATATAATTTATTATAATTAATAAGACAACATAAGTTTTGTAAGAACCTAGACTGTCTTATGAAACACAGAGACTATACTTATATAGAACCATATAGGTCTAGTTGTATTTAAGGTCTGAAGAAAAGACTAAAAATGTAATTATAAAAATAAAATCAGTCAGCAAAATGTATTATGTGTTCAATTTGAATCTATATACAAGTAAATTTAATTCAAAAAGAAACCTATATCCTTGAAACTATTACCATATATATTAAACAACAGAATACCTGACATGTATCTATGATATGGGAGTAAGGTTACGTAAAAAGCATGAGGACCCCCGTATGTGTATGAAGAGGTTGATAACGGACTAGGCCTCAGAAGTATGCAGGAACCGTGTTTGGCCCTCCGTTCTCTCTGACTACCCCGCTAGGTGAAGCTAAATAAATCTATCAAAGCAAATAAAAAAACTACATGAACAATAAAACAGTTACAATATCCAGAATTTCAATGCTTGCATACCAGAAACATAAAACGATACGTTTAGAAGATAATAAAACGCACAGTAGACAGTGCGGCTAATGAATATATCAAAGTGATTTACAATATGCCTGTATAATGTATATACGAGTGTCGTAACTTATTCTTTTCTTTATGTCTCTGGCAAATCGTGGCAGGTGGAATTTTGGGAATCAAACTATCCGTCATTTATTTTCCGTGAATTTAATAATTGCTGGGACACATTTTCCACTTGTATGATTATATTGAGACTACTTTATTATTTGTTATTACTGAATTAAAAAATGGCAAACAAACTTAAGTTTCGATTGCTTCTAGGGCTTTAAATATGTGAAAATTCACTAGAAAAACGTTAACGTCTTTCAATTAGTTAGTAAAGCAATTTTTTATCATCGGATGTTGTGTTCTTATTGTTGAGAAAAAATCTTAGTGATACGGCTGATAGATAAAACAAGATGCAAAAACTGTACCTTAAATCTTACCGATTCAAAACGAATATATGAGGTGAAACGTCTTACTGGCTATTGAGGCTTAAATTTCAAAAGGGCTTTGAAATTTATTTGGTTAATGAAAAATACCATTACTCATTTTATAAATTTATATGACATAAGTAAAATATACAATCAAAAGAGTTGAGTTGAAAAACCATTCGGTCAAAACATTAATTATTTGTATACCTTTGGATATAATACTTTATATGTAGTAATAAATTTAAACGCCATCGTGAAACAGTGGGACAACTTCTAACTTTAAACACAATTGGTTGGGGGTTCGATTGCCACACTAGCAAAACAAAGTGCAGCGTTGAGTTCAGCCACACCACAAACGTGTAGCTGAAAAAAAACTACTCATACATATATTTCTAGGTGCACTTACAACATTTTGTAGTATTAGTATTTTTAGTACCTTCTTATACGAGCAAAAACATAGGAAAAAATGAGTAAAGCACTCAAAATTCCATTTGACGCACGCTATCAGAAATTCCACGGCATCATTGTACGAAGCCAACAGTGCACATCTGTTGATGTCGCTGACCATCCCATCGTTAAATCAATACTGACTAAAGCTGTGGGAATTCGAAAGCTAAGAAATTTAAAATAGTATAAGCGCCGGCGTACAGAGCTATATATAGCTAATTCTTGAGGATTGTCTGTCATCACCTCGGCATATTGTTTTGGCTCTACGTCTGTCACATTTTCCTATTGTTTTCCGTTTAGTTTCATGAAATATATATTTGTACTAATATGAATAAAGACCATCGTGGCGCAGTTAGATAGCGTCTGACTATATACGGGATGGTTCTGGGTTCGATTCCCATTCGGGGAAACGATTACATATATGCTTTGATGACAAGATAAAGCGAGGCGTTGAGTTCCGTAATTAAATATGCAATGTTTCGGATTCAGGCGGAAAGTCGACAATGGAGTGGCTTGATACTAGGTTCAGTCTGAAAATCAGGTGGCTAAAAATCGTAATCTTATGTGTATCAATAAGCGATTTGTGTAATAAAATCGGTTATTTGTGAAAACACTTGTTAGAAATATGAGTACTAGTTGATTTTAGAGTAGTTTTATGAAAATAATTTCTGACTTCGTCCTTATGTATTGATTGAAAACAAAAATGTATGAGAAAAGTGAAATTAAAGTGAAGCGAGTTGACTTAACATCTGGTAAAAACATGAGACTTGGCAATAGCGAAAATATAACAATAATTTATATAATAACTTAAGTTTAAAATCAAAATCATTAACATTTTTGGTCAACCCACAGTTGCCAGTAATAATTTAAAATATTTATAATTTTCATTTTATTCATATATACTCATAGTATGTCAGACTGCAAGAACGATCATGGGATTATTTCTTGCCCTTCGGGAAATAGGAACCCTAAGCCATTTTTTTGAGCTTCTCGCTTTGTCTCGCATAGTCAGAGAGAACCTAGTGTCAAGACACTTCGGTCTCCACTTTCCAGCCGAAATCGAGACATTGCACGTTGAGTGGTGAAACTCAACGTCACGCTTTGCCATAAGTACAGAAGGGAGATTCCTCTGAGTGGGAATCGAACAAACAACCAGTCGTTCTTACATTCAGTCTCTGTCCCATTGCACATCAAAGGCCTCGATTTTTTTAATTTATTTCTAGTTACTAGTAATTCCTTTAATATGACCGTTATTTACACAACACTTTAAAACAAAAAAAATATATAGATTGTTTATGTTGTAAGTAATTATCATAATTTTTCCCAAAATATCGTCGAACTAAAGTTTATCTTTCATCTCACTCCAACGTTTTGTCAAACGTCTAACAAACTGGGCTAGACCTTGTACGCACATTGTACACATTATTTCACTTCTTTATAACTTTGCGTGTTGGCTGTTTACGTTGAAATCGTGCCAATTCCCCTTAATACATTATGAAAGTGTTACATTCAAGTTTTTTTCCTTATCGCACCAAAAATTTGGGTCGTGCATGTCAAATGACTCAAGTGTTTTAGGTTAGTGGCGTATTTGCGGTCTGCTTCTGAGTATTTTTCTTAATCTCATCATATCGGCTATAGTACATATAGAGACCATCAGGGCACATTGGAACTACGTATGACTGGACGCTGGGAATAATTGTATTAAAATTATTTTAATTTCTCTGGTGTAATGAGATAAAACGCGGCTTTAGATCCGCGACCCAACACTCTATATCTCGAATTCGGGCGGAAAGTGGATAAGATAGTGTTTTGAACAGGCTCTCGATCCCTATTCTGTTATTTGGGAATCAACGTACAGCTGACTTAATATGTATAAGCGATAACAATTTCACTACATATGGTTGTGCCGGGTTCAAGTCCCCGAATAGATTATTAGATTCTTAAGTCTCATTTCTGGTTAATCTATTTTCAGTAACAATATTAATTTCTTATACAATTACATTTGGATAATTTATTAATTCTATAAATCCAGTAGTGTAGATACTTTGTTTTATATACAAATGTTCCCAAGTAAGCCACACGGCCACATTTCCCTATTGTTCACTGAGTACCACAAATAGCACGGCCTTTGTACTATCATTTATAAACTCAGCGTAGAGGAAAGCTAAATAGATTCCTTAACGCATAATTATTTAATTATTTTATTCTAAGAAACTAGAATAATCGACTACTTGAAAAATATATATATATAAAATAGTGGGTCACTTTTATTTGTTTATATAAAACACTTGCGTTGCTAGGAGTCTAACAGAAATACAGATAGCCCAAACTACTGGGCGGAGTATGCCGAAATTTGGCCCACCGGTTCCCTGTGGTGGGTTAGAGTGTTGGGGACTTAGAGAGGCATTCCCGAAATTTAGTCTTTAAGGGAATTGAAAAAAAATGATTACACAAATGAACTAGTGCTGACAACTAGTTTACCGTGTTACTATAAATTTTCTAGTACTTTTCTATAATATGTAACTGATGCTGTCGATATGGTGATAGCGAGTTCAAATTCCATATCCCATCAAATAAAGTTAGTGGAAAACAAAGCGGTTGTTATTAAGTGTTACGTGGACTGCCTTAGCAACGTCAATGTAACTTTATAAAAAAGTGTAAATATCAAGTACACACTACTGTGTAATACTTATTTTATTTATTTAATATATACTAATGCATTTTTGTAAATTAAAGTTAAAAATTTTGCTCTCCTTTCACAAGTAAAATATACTCGTATATGCCTTATCTTATATTCAGCCGTAATTTTCGTTAACAAAGCTTGAAATTTTTTTACGAATTATAATAATAGAAGCCATTGTGGTGCAGTGTTATAGCGTTTGAATGTATTCGCCATGTTTGCGTGTTCGATCCCATTCGGGGGATTGATTATGCTTAAATTATTTTCCGGTCTGGTGATAAAACTAAGTACTGCGTTGAGAAAGACTAATATTTTATTAATGTATACCACTTGTATTGTAATATTTTAAAACTATTCGAGTTTTTAAATTTGCACACTCATTGAAAAAATCCTGGTACGTTGTAAAAATTTAAAATATTTTTATACATTATCCTTAAACCGATAGCCATTTCGATCGATCGATAGCGAGTTCATACATAGGTACGAACTTGTATAAACCCTATACATACATATACAATAAGTAAGTAATTCATTTAATAAATAATAAATTAATTATTTTCTAGAGTCCACGGGCAGCGTCTTTGGTATGCCGCTATCTCAGTGTGTCGAGACGGAACGAGCTCTACGCAAACACGGTGGCTCCAGAGCTTCTCTAGCATCATTGGGAGCATTGGAAAAAGGCGATGATGTAAGTTTTTTAGTTGTTCAATTTATTCGTAAACTATTATTTTACTCATTTTGCTGCTTTAAGCTTTTTCTCTTATAGTTTAGTTTTGCATTAGTTTCCTCTGACCACCCTGACAGAGGAAACTATGATTATATTTAGAAGTGATTCATATAATAAAGAATATCTGTTATCCAAAACGAGCCTATTCAAATCTCGCTAGGTTTAAAATGTTTTAATTACACGGATGGACAGGCAATATTTGTGTAGAGTATATACTATGAGAATGTAACTCTACAAAAAAGAACAGGGTATAATTTTGGAATAAAATAATTTTAACCGGATTAAACTCGTATATTTTTGGTACATACATTTTAGAAAACCCGACGTTTCGGACACTTTACAGTAGTCCGTGGTTACTAAGTTAATTCAAATAATTAAATTCTATATTTCTTTGTTAGCTAACATTACCGATCAATTGATGTTTATTTTCTCTCACACCTATTAGAATATGGCCGGTGTTGTACTTTTGTTGTTGTCGTTTGACTTGATAAAAAAAAAGACGCGTGAAAAATAGCTACTCGTACTTTAAAAAAAGATAAAACTATAAAATTTAAACATTTCGAATACGGGGAAAACCCGTTTAGAATTTAGATTGATAATGTAAGCTTCTGTGATTGTTTAAATTATTTAACACGTGACGTGTTTAAAATAAGAGTTTGCTTTTAAATAAATTGTAATAAGAGTTTACATTTTCAGGTTTATTGGAAAATATAATTATTATAATATAGTGATGCCGGAGAGGACCTAGTGTCAAGACATTCCGTTCTCCGCTTTTCGCACGAATACGAGACATTGCGTATGGATTGGCGGAATTCAACGCCGCGCTATAAACTGTGAAGCAGCAAATAGCTTCAGTTATTATTATTATAATTTAGACGAATACTTTCATTTTTATAAGAAAAGGAATAATTTGTATGGTAGTTGGTATATGTTTATTTACCGCTTATACATATGCTTAATGGTCTGCTAAACTGTTGTTAGGTATTATCCAAGTAACGCAGCATCGATTCCTACTACTTCAAAACTCAATATGTCATTGCTATACTTTTGAAATTTTAAGTCTGTGAATAACACTCTACAGTATTGTATTGTCAAACTAAAAGAAGACTTAAGTATTAGATATTTATCCAGTATAAGTATTTATTTGTAATTATAGTATCCATCGTGGCGCCTTGGGATTGTGTCTGACAGTAATCGCGATTGATTGTAGGTTAGATTCCCACTCGGTATAACGATCATAATGTAATTATTAGCATTTCTCTGCTCTGTTTAATTTAACAAAGCGCGGCGCTAAGGTCCATCGCTTAACGCGCATTGTCTCAAAATCGAGCGGAAAGAGGAGAACGCCCAAGACGTCAAAACACAGTTGACATTAGGTCGCTCCGAGAACCCGCTATGCGGAAAATAGCTTGCATGTGAAACAAAAGAAATAGTATTCATTTTTTTTTTATTTTTTAAGTGTTATTCGCACACTGAGGAAATTGAAAAAGACATATTTAGAAAATATGTCTAAATATGTCTTTTTCAAAACAGTATTTCTTATGTATATTCAAAAAAAGAATAATATTTTGTCAAATAAAAAAAAACGAAGTAGTTTAACAGTCGTAAAAGCTGTACGCTAAAAACCTTGTGCGTTTCTTCTTTCGTCGATTGGACTGTGTAGCACCTAAACACATAAACTACATAAATTCCCAGAATAGTAGAGCAAAAATAGAAATAGCACAGAGCTATCCTATTTTTATTGATACTTATATTAGCATGGATGAAGCAAAACTAAGGAACAAGATTATATTTTATGAAATATTGCGTATCTTATTTCCATATGAGTCAAGGCATTTATAAGTTCTTTTTTTTAGTCTTAACACACTCAGTTATAACGTACATAATTGAGTAGGCAACTCTACATGATAAAAAAATATATATGCGTTTACATCCGGTCTCGTGTCATTGGTCTTCAAGTAGAATGCGTGTTTTTTTGGTAACTTTATCTACACTGCAATATGCAAGCGCTACGTTTGAATACTCCTATAAAATATGTAGTGTAACTTTGACAAATGAATGTAAATGCCTCAGATGAAACGTCAATTGGCGTTTTTTATTGTGACTATATCTTGAATTTTGAACATATATTGTATATAAATGTTAAGAAAAAGCAAATACGAAGTTATAATTTCGTACCAAACAATTCACCTCAATACATATCTGTATTTTAGTACCGTATCATGAAATAAGCGACCTTTATATTTACCCTACTCCCACAAATATTGTGCAAATTGTTGGCCATACATTTATAACTTCAAAAATAATCTCAATACTTCAGATATTATAGCAAACGGTTGTACATAAATTATTGTAACGTCATAATACACAGTCTGGTGAGCCACCAGTGCAACTTGAGCCGTAGGGATTGAGGAATATCTCTCTTAAACTAAGTGGATAATGAAATAACGGGTCTCGTTCGGCTGGTTGGGTAAACGATTTGGCATGCGGCGTTCGAAGTGCAGAAATAGTTCCCTAATGCACGCCAAGACACGCAACACGTTCGGGTTGCACCTGGACCTATCCACCATTGGGACAAATGCATTTAGGAATTTCGCGACATCCGATCGTATCTTTATTGTATAAATGTTGAGAATATTTAGAGATGCTTTAAATAATTACGGATTTCTCGTTAGTTGCGGGGGCGTGTTTATTTACCGAATTTTTTATATTATAAATATATTATAACTATTTCCACAGTACCTTTTTGTACTTTTGAATATTTTTATCATTGGCTATATATTTAACTTCCAAATTATTGCATATTTCAATTATGTAAATATTTAAACAAATGCCATTATAGCGTTACATGAAAAAATGGCACATTAGTAAATTTTTGAATATTTCTAATTTTACATTAGAGTAAAAAACATTATAGGTATTCAGCCCCACGTTTTTTTTTACCATATTAAAAAGTAGTCAGAGAGATCCTAGTGTCAAGACACGCCGTTCTCCACTTTCTAGCCGAAATTAAATCAACTGCGCTTTGACTTAAGTACCAGAGCTAAGAAATGAGAATAATTTGAATATAACTATTCAGCCGAGTGGGAATCGATCCCATAACCAACTGTGTTTACAGTCAGATGCTGTCATACTCCGCCACGATAGCCTAAATATATATAAGTTTCTATATTATGCAAAAAGCGTAGCTTTCGAAGTTAATAGTTTCGAAAGTACTTTCGTCATAGTTTTGAAGAAACCGGTAGAAGTACTTTATTCTCCAACAATAAGACTTTAACTCTATCAATAAGAAGCGGCTAACTGTAAACGCAATTGTTTGTCGGTTCGATTCCCACTCGGGAGATTGAATATATTTCAATTATTTAAAATTCTCTAATCTGGTACCAAAGACAAAGTGCGGCGTTGAATTCCACCACTCAACACGCAATGTCACGATTTCGGGCGGAAAGTGGGAAACGGAGTGGGAAACGGTCTTGACGCTTGAAATGACAAGTGAAGCTTTGCAGAAGGCTTTGACATTGCTATTTTTTTTTTAAAAAGTAGGCAATCTAGTTTTTTTCTAAGTGGCAAAATACAAAAAAGAATAGTACAATTTTTTTTCGTATGTTCAACATAGCCCTAAAAATTCTCTTAGCGATAAACTTGAATACATCGTAAACCGTAAATTGCATTGCATTTATATAAACGTGATTTACATCAAACTCTGTAACGTAAATACGAATATATTAAATACGAATCGTTGTAACGCCGAGCTGTTTGCTCCGATCCTATATTGCTTTACGCGAATAAACAATTTCACGCTCAAGAATTACTACAACTCGTCGCCATTATTGTATTTTACATAATTTTCCTCGAAACGTCCATGAAATTTTCTCCTTTTGTATTATTATTTAAAGTAGAAGCTTGAAAATTCAAATATATTTTAATGAAAACAAATTAAATATAATCACTCCTCCGAGTGAGAGGGGAGCCAGATTGGCTCTCTGGATCTGGAATGGATGGCTTTTTAAACTATTTTACATAGGATAAACTTTATTACTTAGTAAAAAACATTGCCAAAAGACAACCGTTGCCTTTTTAGTTATGTAAAGCACACTAAGTCAAAAACTTACTTAGTTTGTGAACTCAAATTTTCCTGTCCTGTCCCAACCAATCACCATTAACATTATGTTTATGTATTTTATCGTAGAGAATGGCAAATTTATTTCACTTTATTTAACTTTGAGGCGGTACGAAGTTTGCCTGTTCAGCTAGTGGCTTTTAATAATAATGAGATGCTAGTTACAAAGCAAACAAATTTCGTGAAAATTCTCTGTTTAAAGTACAGCATAAAAAGAGACATTGAGTTTGAGGAAAAAAATTGAGCATTTTCAAATATTACAGAATTGTTAACTTGCTCGTCAACTTTTTATGTAATTTAAAAAAAAAACAATATATTGCATAATTCCAAGCACTGGAGCGGTATTAGTATTTCAAAAAAAATATTTGATACTCCAGCAGTTTTTAAATCCTCGTCCTCTAGAATAACAGGTATAATGGTCGTGTGCGTGTTTTGAACATGACCGCAAAGTCATGTCTGTTAGAAATCTATAAGTTTTATTGCGTCTCTATATTGAGGTTTAGCCTTATAGAATATGCATTTAAAATGTTTTAGGAGGTTAATGATAATATGACTAAAAAAGACTTGTTTTCTTCTGTTGTTAAATTAAACGAGTACTTTTTTTTACCTTATTCGACACTAACTGTGATATTTGTTTGTATTTCTTCATATATATATATATATATATGCATATATATATTACAACACGTCTATTTAATTACATAATTATATAGTCTTTAAAATAAATAATAACAAATTAGTGTAAGAAGCAATCTAAAAGTAAAACGTTCAAAATTATTTTCTCGTTTTGCTTCTTTTGTCCATGAAATCTAGGTCATCAGTGCTGTCACTGGCTTTGGACACAAGTGCTAATTTTCGGACCAAATTAGGCTGGAATTGTAAAAGACTGTGATAGCTTTACGCATATTGAGAGGATCAGTGATACAAGAATATAAGATGAGCAAAAGGATAATTTGGCTGATCGTTCGTGGCGATTCTAAAATACAAAGGTCTGTGCCTTTGCATATTTGTAGAGATAGATTACTATAAAAAATGTGAGCGACGACTGCAGCATATGAACTTCGGTTTTGCTGATTGCCGTCGGCTAAAGATGTAACACAATATATAGGAGAAAGAAATACTAGGTTCAGATCAAGTATATAGCGTAAAAACCTCCAAGAGTAAAGACACTCTGTTGTCTCTCCGGCCCCTAATATTTGAGAAATTATTCTATATTTACATATGGAATAATTTTTCAACCTCCAATCTTCAAACTTATATAAATAATCGTTTAACCGTCAAAACCTATATGCCAAACATTTATATTAAAATGATATATAACAGTAATAGCAGACGATGCCGCAGACGTGCGTAGGAGTATTGTAAATGCTTAATATGTATGACATAGAATCGAGCGTTGTTTACTCGATATATCAAACTAATGTCAGCGCTCGATAGTTTTGATGTATGAACTCGATTTCAGTTTACTGGGTGCTATTCGGAAATAGACACAGCTTGTGAAACTATCAACGTGGAGATTGTGTGGACATGGGTCGTTAAAACTGTGTGGTGATTTACTAATTTAGTAATTAAAATACTTAAGTTTAGTTTACAGGTAAATTTGATAGGTTATATTAAATATTTAATATGAAACTGTATTAGCCTAAATTCTATGCATATATGAAAATGTGGGACTGACTGTAAACACAATTAGTTCTGAATTCGATCCTCATTTGGAGGAATGATTACATTCATCATTCATATTTCTCCGCTCTATTAAGACAAAGAGCAGCATTGAGCTTCGTCACTACTCACTCAACATGCAAAGTCTTAATTTCGGGCTGAAAGTATAGAACGCAGTGTTGCTTAAGTTTCTACGCTGTAGCTGCTTAATAAAGCAGCATATATAAAATTAAATAACGATATTTTCAAATAAAACATCTTTATACGATCTACGATTAGGAATTTTATTGAAATTTAAAAGTATGATGATGCAAAGTCATTAATAATTTAAGAACACGGAAAGAGCTGTTATATTTAAATGTTCAAAGAAGTCGTTAAACCCGCGTCTACTATCAAAGATACTAGAGTAACAAGCTGGCAGTAGAAAATATAAAAATAATTTAGAAACCTTTTTTCACAATTTCACACTTCCGCGCATAGGAGAATAGTCCGAGAGGACCTACTGTCACAGAGAACGGTCTTTACTTACCACCCAAAATAGAGACATTGAGTGTTGAGTGGCAGAACTCAACGCCGCGCTTTATCTAGGAAACAGAGTGGAGAAATCATTTCTTTTTTTTAATATAATCATTCGCTCTAGTGGGAATCGAACTAACAACCAAACGCGTTTACTATTTATCACGAAGGCCTCAAGTCAAAATTTATTGTATTTGAAAGTAAAGAGTATTCTAGAATATGTAAAATGACCAATGGTTAACAAAATTGTGGCAGAATTAGTAGTATGATTACATAGTGATTGTGGGTCGATTCCCATTAAATAAATTATTAATATAAAAACAAATTCCTTTGATAAATATTTTAGGCTAAGTGCGATGTTGGTTGGCCACTGGACAAGTATGTAAAACGAGCTAAAACAGTAACGAATGTGAAGCGAGATTGACCTTCCTCTTCCTCTTCATTTAGCCGGAAGTTGAGGCAGCGCTGCAGGCAGAGGCACGTACTTGAAGCTGGGAGCTACTATGCACAGCACAGCTGTGGATAAACTTCCTCTCAGCTCACTCCCTCAGTTTGAATAATATATAATTTTGGTTATATAAATACTAAATATCTAAGAAATTAATAAATAGATTGATTCGTTCATTACATTTTACGCACCTCTTTTAGTTTCTTTATATATTCATGATTTTAATAAGTAAGTGTATATTTGAATAAGAAAGTTAACTTCTTAGAAATTATTTCTTTATACTATAGTCTTACAATAATCAATTTCATACCTTTTCACATGGCTATAAAGAATAATTACTAGGAACTGTGAATTCTAGCGAAAAACAACGAAAATTACACACAAACCTACAAATGAAATATATGTTTCCAAACAGAACGCCGAACATCTGTCAGGTCATTAAACAAAAGCCAGATAGACAAACCAGCCGATAGGTCAAATTTGACGTAGCGTGGCGTCACGGTGACGTCACTCATATCTGGTTACTCCGCGGCCTTACAGTTGGCTGCTTTCATAGCGCTTCTCACGCGATACCTTTTATCGTATGACGCGTCCCGCTCATCTCGATACCGACACAAATAGACAAGCAAATTTGCCGGCTATATCCGTGCGTTAACCGTAACAAACAACAATAAGTTTTTTTACAATCGTATAAGGGGTTTGTGACGTAGCTGGATAGAATGAATGGCTTAGTGGTTAGAGAGGTTGGACGGTTTAACAGGCGTGGTGCCTGAGTCCCGTCACGTTCAGTTTTATAGGGGGTTTAAAAAAAAATGTGTTTCTCTCTTACCCTCTTCTAAGCGTTTTCAACAAAAACCTTTAAAAATACAAAATATATCCGGTGTTGGTTGCTGAAACGCGTGAAATTTAGTGTCGAATTTGATATAACGCATTTTTGCACTGTTTGAGTAGGTGCATCGTTAAGTACTCGTACGTGTGTCAGTGTACCTGTTGGTGGTGGGTCTGAAAGGAACTCAGAAGGAAAATTAGTATTTAATAAAAAAGACATATTTAGAAAAAGACGCAGACGAATATTTGAACGCAGCGGGATTTGAACCCGCCCCTCTTGAAAACCGTTCAAGTTCATTAAATATATGTCTAATCAATGTGTTTTATTCAATGTGCGACGATTCTCGTATGTTCAACCAACCCTACAAAGATGTAAATAGATGTGGCAAATAATTAGCTTCCTTATAAGTTCATGCGATGCACTTCGTGCGACCACAGTATAAAATGATTACATAACTTTCACAAACTAAATTCAAAGATTATATTTTTAAAATCTACTTTATATTAATATGAAATGTAAATATTATAACAATAATTGCAGTTTAAAATAACAAGCGAACTAACTCTTGACTAGGAAGATTTATTTGCGATAAAACTTCACGCTTGTTTACCTACAAATCAGAGTAAGTGCTTCTCTGACGTCTAAAGTATCACTCGTCATAACCGTAAACTTAAATCTTCATAACTGTCCATTTCTTTTGGTATAGTTGAGTTTTGCATCTTTCAATTTAATACAGAGAATATTTTAGATAAATGTACAGAAATAATAATGTTCTTTTGATCTAAACATGAAACCGATGTTAAGTTTATTATATTCTAATTTATTTCAGATTTTATTTTTTAAAGTATTTTAAAAAATGTACTGTCATATTGCTCAAGTGGTTCATGAACTATATATAATAGTTCTAGGTTCAAATCTCACTTGAGAGTAGGTATGTTAATGTTTAAAATACTTTCATCTTCACCGCAGCGTGCAAGCATACTTCGCAGGCAAAGCATTTTGTTCCGTCACCTCTATACGCACTTAAGTTCTATATGTCCATCATCAAAAATACATTAACAAAACAAAGGAAACCATCGTGGCGCAGTGGGACAGCGTCTGACTGCAAACACGAATTCGATCCCCACTCGGAGGAATGATCGTATTTAAATTATTTCCGCTTCTGTCTGGTGTACGACAAAGTTTGGCGTCGATTTCCGCCGCTCAACACCCAATGTCTCAATAACGGGTGGAAAGTGGAGAACGGAGTGTTTTGCCACTAGGTTTTCTCTACCTACCCTGCTATGCGAGAAAAAGTGTAAAGCTAAAAAAATATATATCAATAAAATTGATTTCTTTCATTTTCAGAGCGAATCCTGTGACTCTGGTGAGTGGGGTTGGTCAGGATTAGAAGAAGGCGGCGGTGGTCCAAGAGTACCAGCTTTAGTGAATGCGTGTTTGGCTCATTTAAGAAGGCACGGTCTCCGCACCTTGGGTCTCTTCAGAGTGTCGTCCTCTAAAAAGAGGGTTAGACAGGTGAGTTTGGTGAAAACTAATAATATAAATATACATACGGTAATTTTCTGTATTGAAGATCGTCAGATAAATATTTATTAATTAAAATGTAAAATAGTACAATAAATAAAAGTACTGAGAAGCGTAACTCAACTCTGTATTTTGTCTAACTAGAACGAAAACAGGTTCACATTAGTTTTTTCTAATTCCCGTAGTAAGAATTGAATCCTTCCTTTACCAGCTAGACATGACTGGTTTAAAATACGTTTAATTTAGAAATACCAAAACTTTGTACATTTTGAAAATAATAATCAAACCCAGTTGTATGTTTTGTAAATATTAAACAAAGTACAGTTGATATAGCGAGCACTTGTTACAAGCTGTTGCTATGACAGAAAATAAAGTGGTAAATCTAGCCAAGGCGAGTTTACGGATCCGATTCGTACACGCGCTGCAACAATAAAACATTTTCTAACGTACTCGCCGTTATTGATTCGCGTCGTTGACCTAAATTGAAGATAAATTGTCTAAAAGTAGTCTTTTGGACTTAACTGGATATCGCGTCTTTTGAGGTTTGAGGACCAAAATTTGTTTTTGCCTAAGATTTATTAATTTATTCAATTCAATATTCTTTAAGAAAACAAAAAACACATATATTTACCTTATATATGGCGTTATACAAAGTTTAATATCTGGTCTATTAATATTTTTTTAAATAAATACCAAATTATTTTTAAATATATTAAATAATTTGTATATAATGAAAACAATCTCTATGGTTAAGACAAAGATTGTAGTAGAGTTCCGCCACTCAACATGTAATGTCTCGATTTTGTGAGGAAAGTGGAGAACGAAGTGTCGTGACACTAGGTTCTTACTGACTATCCTTCTATGCGGTAAAAAGCGAGAAGCTGCTTTTTAAAGATATTTTTTATTATTTAAGTTCATACTTGATCATCAAAACATTGGAAAATAAGTATCGGAAAATTTAAGGCATCCACTTATAAACATATTCAAAAAGAAATGTTTGCAATGTGTAATAGAAAACTAACCAATTACTTGTATTCTACCATTTTTGTTTGTTGTGTCTTTGCAAGTAGAGCACGTGCTCTATAATAATTTCACTCGAGTAAATAATGTTTTAATAATAAAATAATTTTATGTACCTATAATATTGTAAAACTGCTGATTGACCTTCACCAAGTATATCCTGGAAATTTAGTCTAGAACTTTATTTCTATAGAAATTGTCTATTTTCAGCTCAGAGAAGAATGGGAGCGTGGTCAGGATGC
Source organism: Podotricha telesiphe (assembly GCA_038994665.1). Lineage (NCBI taxonomy): Eukaryota > Metazoa > Arthropoda > Insecta > Lepidoptera > Nymphalidae > Podotricha > Podotricha telesiphe. The sequence goes on along the minus strand of JAOYRR010000422.1, from coordinate 538,776 downwards.
AGCGTTAGACTCAGCAGTGTGCCCGCACGACGTAGCCACGTTGCTGAAGGAGTTCTTACGAGATCTGCCTGATCCTTTGCTGTGTAGGGACTTGTATCCAGCGTTTTTAAATACGCAAAGTGCGTAATTTTTATTTGTTTTTTCTTAAGTAGTTTAATAAATAATACTTAATATATGATATTAAAATTTAATAATATTTTTCTTCATGTAAATATTACATGTAATATTATAGATACATACCGTATATGTTTTTGCTAGTACAAATATCATCTAAAGCAGCACGAAAATAAAACTTTCTAAAGAACCATCTTATGAAAGCTGTGATAAAAGTTATATTTTTAATATTCAGCATAAAATTCCAATTATCATAATTCCACATATATCTATTGTATATTAATTCTTTAAATTTGTAACTTTAAATATCTTAATTATAATTATAGAAATAGATTACGGGCACGTATGCTTAGTCCCGTAAAAGATTTATTCACTTCTTGGATGCGATTACTTGGGGTCGTCGTTTATATCGTATATCCATCACTGTTTCAGCATAACATTGAATGTGATATTGGCCAAACAAAATACTACATGTAACCTTTATTGTTATTAATACTGTTTAATAATGATATTGCTTATTTCCAGAAATCCGCAACCGGCGCCTACAATGGGAAGCCCTGCGTTTAATAGTGCAGCTGCTCCCCGCCGCGCACAGAGACACCCTCAACGCGCTGCTCTCGTTCCTGGCGCAGCTGGCGGAGCACGCTGAGGATGACCAGCAACCCGGGAATAAAATGGACGCTGCTAACCTAGCTACCATATTTGCTCCTAACATTTTACACAGGAATAAGCCTAATGAGACAGCTAGGTAACTTATGCTAGAATTAGAATTACATATAGTGTAACTTAATACTACTTTGGCGTTGTTTCCTATTAATATAGGAAAACTGCGCCTTCAAAATAAAATATATAACACGTTTCTTTAAATACATCTAAATTCATAATAAGTATTTTCTTAATTATTGTGCAGAAGGATCTTAATTCCACATGATAGGGTTTTTATAATCTTGCTTTGTCAGACGTAATCATCTGTGAACCATTTAAAAGATATATCCGTAAGTAAATAAAGTGTACGATTATCTTAATTGTCACAAGAGAACAGTATATTGACGCGTCGATTCCTATTTGAGAAGAATTATATTAAAACGCTTATACGTATCTAATACAGTGCAGGACTAAAAACATAGGTCTATGATTGTTATAAACCTGGTTTTAAGTGAGGGAAATGTACCATATGCGCGGCGTTAAATTCGGCTTGAGTTCGGGAAGGAGGGAGTTCGAAGTGCGTACTGACGCGAACTCGTCCCGCAGCGCCGAGCAGCTGTCGGAGCGCGCGGACGTCATCAACGTGGTGCGGCAGCTGGTGGAGCGCCACGCGGAGCTGTGGGCGTTGCCCGCCGAGCTGCTGCACGAGGCCTACATCCAGCTGGCGCACAGCGCGCCCGCGCACCTCGACGCGCTGCTGCTGCGGAGGGCCGAGTGAGTGCTTCTAGCCGTTACGTACCTTGGGCGGCCGTTCACACAGTCAGACAGACAGACAGAGTTACTCTCACATTGAAAATATTAATTTGGATGATAATTTTTAAACAATATCATTACATTTCTGTAGCCACGGTAAATCAAAAATGTCAGTAAAATATCTAAATCATTTTCATAAAAGATATTCTCTTTTATCTTAGATGGACGCCGACACCAGGGCTTTACCCTTTAAATATATTTCGCAAGGCTTAATCAGACAAAACAAAATAATGAAGTCGCCTTCTAATGTACAGGAGATATATACACACCTATCCATTTATATTGAATTTGCTTAAAAATTGATAATTTTACAAATGAATTACAGATGTGCGTCAGAATGTTCTAACACGAATTCAGAGAACAAGCGGCTTTGGTCTCGGGAGAGCTTCTTGCACGCCGCCGCCAACACCGCGCCCGCTTCCAGGTCAGAGCGAGACAGACGATACATACTTGCGTAACGAGTAAAAGCGATGAAAGATACGTGACATCTAAGAGTACTGACATACGTACTTACGTACAGAGTGAATGAAATGAATATATCTTTATAAGAATTATTCATATATTTAGGATAAGGAACTGCTATTTAGGACATGGAAGTGGCTGGGATATATCCCAAACTATTTATCCTTGATCTTTATATATATTTTAGTATTCACAAATATAATTTAGAAAACTCATTGTCTTGAACAACTAGTGTAAATATTTTTTTTTATATTTTAGCTTCAAGCTTTTAATTACAGAATCCTACTAATCACAGAAGATAATATAAATGAACCCTCAGATTAAGAGGCAATCGTGTCTCGGTGAGACAGCTTCTGAATGTAAACGTGATGGTTGTGGGTGCAGTGTCCATTCTGAGGATTATATTTAATTATTTCTACTCCGCTCTGATAAGACAAAGCGCGGGGCTTAGTTGCGCCACCCAACACGAAGAACGGAGTGTCTTGACCTTTGTTCTCTCTGACGACTGAAGCTTTGTGAATCACTTCTCAAACTAATTAAACCCTAACAATTAAACATAAGTTACTACTTTAATTCATACACAAACTTATTCATAACTATGCCCCAAGTTCTATAGCCAAATATTATACGCTTTAACTGACTGCTAAGTTACCGGTAAATTACTTGATAGATTCGTCTCGTTTGCCAATTTTCGCTTGCTTCTCACAGAAAAAATACAGCAATTTATACTAGGAGGCCTTTTAACGTGTAAATTACACGTTTCCATAGCAACGTGTATATCATTTTATACATTATTCGTAGACTACACATGCTGTATCTGTATGATGGAATGATCATCAAAGGCGACAGTCTTAACCGCTTACACACAAAAACAAAAAATCACACAACTGTTACACACACACACATATATATTGTATATATATACACATACACATAAGTATAGGATGGACCGAGGACGATGGCGTCAACTGCCAGACATACAAAAACAGAACGTAGCTGTTACACACACACATACACCCATACTTACTGCAGATGGCTGTATATATAAATACACATAAATATTCATAAAGTATACATATATTGAATAGGATGGAGCGCGGGCGACGGTCCCGCGCCGCCTCGGACACTTCATCCGCTTCTCTCGCTTCCACCATCACTTTCCTCACGAGGCAAGACGACATGCGTTTTGCATGTGCTTTGAATGTGCATGCGAGCATACCCTGTACATTATATACAGTTCATTTTATATACTGCATTTCGAACGCTCTACTTTAATATTTTGTTATAATATCTAGTTTAAAAGATTATTTATTATTTGATATGAATTTCTTTATGTAAAATACATTACAGTATATTTTCCTTATTAACGTTTAAATTTAAATTTGTTTCATACGTTTTATATGTTCAGTTTTTCTGAGATGTAGTGTCGAGTAATAAGTTCGAACCCCACTTGGTGAAACATTTATATAGATTCGTTTCATATTATGTTATTATTAATAGTTGTAAGGTGCCGTTCATACACCTAGATTTTAAAAAAGAATTAAACGCTTTTGCCAAACGATTATTCTTTTAAATGATAGCGATAGTGAGAATTTGTAAACACCTCTAAATAATAAATTTTAACAACAAAAAGAACTTATCACAAGAGTACAACAGAAGTTTCGACGTAGCTTGATAAGAACGCTTCGACGGTTCCAAAAGGCGCGGGTTCAAATTCTGCTACGTTCAAATTTTTATGTTATATACTACTTTAAGGCCATCGTGGCGCAGTGTGACGGCATCTGATTATACACGATGATTGTTGGTACTATTCTCATTCGGGAACTCCATTGACTTGATTGATTGACGGAGTGTATTGACAATAGGTTCTCTCTGAAAAAGCTTGGGAGCGGTTTGAGATCTTTTCTGAAAATTGACTCCACAAATAGAAATATAGTCATTTCTAGGTTCATGCAACAATATATCTAAATAAAGGATACTAAATTATTTAAACGCATGATTAGTTCTACAATTCAAATGTCATTGTAGCTATTTGTGAAATGTAAGTAGTGAATAGTTTTAGATTTTGACGTTTAGTTGGCATGAAAAATGCCTGCCTGTATGTATTTATATAATGAAAAACATACGTCTAAAAAGAGTGTAATTGAACGCTACTACTACTGCGCTATACAGGGTGCGCAGCAGCGAGGAGCGCGCCAGCAGCGGCGTGGTGAGCTCCCCGCCGAGGGACTCCGCGCCGGACTCCAACGACTCCGCCAGCGACTATAACGAGGTCAGACTAGCTTAGACTTGGCGTTTTGATTTTATGGAAAGATAATTGTTTGGACTTGCATATACGATCAGTACTCTAGTCAATTAAGAGATATTCAAATATATGTACACAGTGTGTCTGGACACTAGGTTCTCTCTGACTGACAGGCATAAAGCTGATAAATAAAAAAAATTGTGACTCGAAAGGTGAAACAATTAGTTCTTCTAATTCTAAGGATAAAAGTTATTTTAAAAGTTGTAATTTCTTTGAATTTTAATGAATATTATTTAATATGTCATTTTAGTACGGACAAAATACATGTATATTAGGGGGATGTTTCATATAAACCATTCCCTTTATATACATGTAGCTTTAATATAGTTAAAGCATAGAGCAGTAAATACGATGTATCAATGGATATTCTCATAAAATAGATCACTCATACTTTACAAAAAACATTCTCACAAAAAACATTTACTAAGCACATGGATAATGTTGTAAATATAATAATTTGTAAACCAACCCAGGGTTGCAACATATCAGAGGACGAATGCGTCATCACGGCGTCGCTCCACATCCCGATGGTGCGAGCGAGACGACGCTCTTCGTCCTCTTCCTCTGCGCTTCGCGACTCCGCAGTGGGCTCTTCGGCCGCTTCTCCGTCTCCCGCCGACAGCGCGTCTCCGCCGGCGACCCCTCCGCGCCCAATACGCCATGACCGACAGACTGGCCGACACGTGGACGCGGACAGGCAGGTCGACCGACAAATCGCTCGGCATATCGATATCGATCGTCAAATTGTCCGACACACTGACATCGAACGACAGGTTGACCGACAGATCGATAGACTGATCGAGCGACACGTCGACCGGCAAGTGGAGCGACACCCGGACATAGACCGGCTCGTAGCTTTCGGCAGGTGAGTGACTCAGCCTATTTCCTTTTTGTTGGTGTATTTGTATTCGATGAGGCTCCTAAGCGGTGCGGGTGCCTTGCAGGGAGCGCCACACGTCGGACGCGCGCGCGGTGGCGGTGTCGGGCGCCCGCGCGCTCTACCGCCGGCACCAGCTCATTTCCAGCGCGCGGCCGCCCTGAGGGGGCACTCGTGTAGGCAAATAAACTATTTTTTACGATCCTTCATTGCATTTTCTTTGCCTTCGAGCGACTCACCTTTCTTTTTTAGAAACACCCACATCCATGCATTTGTATTACTTTATATGCTCGTACATTCTTAAGTCGATACGTTAACGGTGGTCACAATTTTTTAAAGATTCTTAAAAAAGCAACTCTAATTACTTTTTATAACAATAGCGTTTTATACGCACTTATCACTTGTAGTACACTTCTTTCTTCTTCCTCCTCTTTTAAAAGAAAAGTTACACCACACTTTACACAAACATTTAAAAAGAAAATGAAATAACCTTAACCTCAAATATGTGTATTTGAAAAACCATAAAAATATGATTGAAGGATAATTGGCTATCGTCTATGCAACTTGTCCCGCATTATAATAGCGCCGAGCTTCGACACGCCGTCTTGGTACTCGGTCTTGCCCAGCGGCGGAACTGCTGCTGTGGTTTCTACGGACATACATTATTATTTGTTAACGATATAACTTTGGTGTGGAATAGATACTATATATAACGCCTATAGACATATTTACAGAGAATAATGGATATAATCTTTTAGTTGATGTAAAATATTTTTAAACGTGTAATTTGTGTAATTTAGAAGACAATATAAAAAAACAACAATTACTTTTACACTTATAATGTTAAAAATTCTTTACTTCTATATTTATATATATATTCACATAAAGTTTTTTACAAATTGAGTCTTCTCAGTAAGTGATCTAGGATACTTGTGTTGGGAATGACTGAATGAAATCAGAATGTAGTAAGTTATTATAGACTGAACCAGCGCGGTATAAATCCTCTTCATCAATTGCTTATTCATCACTTGTCTAAGAGATTTGAAGACCCGTATTAGCTTTCTAATTTTTGATGAAGTTTGGACATTTCAATTATGTAAATGAGAAAGAGCGTTGGGCTGAGGACAGTCCCCTGTACATAAAATAAGTGACACATTCTTCTCTACTTAAGTGCTCTCTAACCTTGACCATTTGTTTTCTATCGCCAAGATAACTCTTGAATAGACTAAGAGCTTTATCTCATATACCTATCCTCCAATCTGCGTTCAGGGGTACAGAGACCGTGCCAAAGGCATTTTTTAGGTCTAAAAAGACTATTATCTTAGAAATCGCTATTAGAACCGATATAGGTCTATAGTTGTTAACATTGGTTCGGTCCACCCTTGAAGACACGAGTCACTATAGATCGCTTGAATGCTTTTGGGAAAATACCTTTATGAAAGCATAGATTTGACAGTGAACAGATCGAAATGGACCACAAATGTTCTAGTCATCTTCAAAAACTCCCATCCATTCCAGCCCGGGGCGCTGCTCGAATCAAGCTAATATTCTAGTATTTCAAGTTATTATTCTAATATTCTATTCTAATAAGCTAGTATTGCTAATAAATTCGCCATTGTATTTTTGTCTGGTTTATATTGGGCAATGTCGTTAATAGTTAACCATAATGTTCTTGGCTGCTTGAGATGTTTACTTGTTTTGTTATAATATTGTCTTTTCAGTTTATTGATTAAATTTGAACGAAAGTTACGAAAACGCTTAAAAGTTATTCTTAAAATTTAATTATGTGGATTTTTCCTGGATTTTATTTGCATTTCATTAATAGCCTAATACAGGACAACATATTCGTTGTGATCTATGGTTTTTTGATTCGCTTACTACCTGGAATGGATACAGTACGGGAGTGTTTACGTAGGATAGTTTTTATCATATTAATTATTGCCATGGCATAACTTTCTGGTTCCTTAAAAGTGCTAAGCTAATGCGGTTATCAGTGATTTATAAGCATGTTTATACGTAGTGTAACCATATTGTGATCCGTCACGGTGGTAATAAGAACCGCAACCAATGAGTAGCTGTGGGAATGTCGATTTTAAGCATTACATGGTCCAAGCAGCTCTAATCCCTTGTTGGTAACAAGTGACCAGGCAGGAGTCCATGAGGTGAGAGGACGATACGATAATTTAGCCTATTGTTTCGTTCCCAAGACTTTTCTCTTGGTTTCGAGATCAAATCTATATTTGTGTCCTCAAGAATAAGAACGTAATACTGCTTAGGTATTTATTAAGCGAAAAGGTAAAATTGCCTGCATGTTTGTATGAAATAATTTGCAAATTTAATTTCTGTAGCTTCACACAAATTTAGTTCACTTACTTTAGGAATAATATTTTTACTGATATAAACAACTCCATTGTTCTGGTTTACTTCTGACAAAAACATTGGTTCTGGCCTGACAAAAACTTTTTCGAAAGCCGTCCAGCAAAACTTGTACTTCTTGGACTTATTCTTGGACAGAAGATCTCGTGCCAAGAAGAATAGACGAGAGCAAAATGCAGTTAGTTGCTCCGATATAAACACGGGTACATCTTTATTACTAGTAATACCTAAGTGTTTTGCTAGTAGTTTTGATTTGTTTTTAATATTGAATTCCTTTACTTTTCTAAGCAAGTTCGTTCTTCGAAAATTGCTTTGATGTCTCGCATATTCAAGTGTAGCTTTATAATACGACCTAAGCTCTCAACCATGTTAACCAAGTCATCCTGGTGTTCGTGTAGTTTTTTATTGGGACATTTTTTATTTTGATACTGGACTTACGTGTGTACCTTTGAAGACCATCGATTTATTCCTCAAAGATAATTATATGTTCTCGATCCTGTTTAGCCTGGAGCTGGACACGCTCAATTTTTTTACGACATTCTTCATTTTGAATCGTGAGTTAAGTCGTTTGTGTTTCTATTTTAGTGTTTGTTTCTTGAATACTTTTTAAATTGGTAGTTCTTCATCAAAATGTTGGTTTTGTGCACTAATAAGCGACGCCTTCAATTAATTCTTACCTAAGGCTGGAATATTCTGAAATTGGCGGGTCTTGTTTTCTAAACCTTTTGTTACGATAAAAAACATATTCAGCTGATGTTGCAGCTTTTTTACCAAGTAACTCAGAGTCAGAACCGAAGTTGACAATCATATTCTCATCCAATTTTGAGTATAGCGGGGTATGTTGTAACGACATTGTTCTATTATCATAAACAGTAATAATTAAGTGCAAGTAAGCAATAATATGCGTGTAGTCTCCCAGGTGTTTTTTGTTACATATTCGTAACGTATTCGTGTTTGTCACACCACGTTGTAATATAATGCAGTCTCACCCTCAAGAAGACTTAATCATACCCGAATATACTGCTTGCGAGCAAGAAGGTCCTATAATCTTGTTATTGGTAGATACAAAACTGAAAGGTACGGTCGAAAAACCAGTTGTACGAGACACCGACGGCTTGGATAGCTCCCATATACGAGATGTCATAAGCACTGGTCACAGTAAATAAAATATCTTACATACGTCCGAACGCAACGGTAGTCGGGCGAAGAAAGACAATTATTATTAATTGACAATAATACACATTATCCCTACAAACTTACATATTGAACATATACACGAAAATCTTTATTATCACAAATTCCATATCCTTTTCCCCTGGAACTTTTCTTCACATCTGTACTTAAAACAAATAAAAATTAAAAAGTGTGGCTTACCGCATTTGGCGCGCACGTCCGCGGACTGCGCGCCCTTGGACATGGTGCGCGGGGTGGTGGAGCGCGGCTTGGGCCCGACGCGGCAAGGGTCGCCGGGCAGCCGCAGCGGCTGCGCGCACGACGCCTCGCCGCTGGCGTCCGCCGCTCGCTGGAGATTGTCGAATTGCGCTCCCGGCCCTGCGACGGAATATTTTGGGAGATGTTTAATTACGAAACAGATGTTATTATAAATTACTGTCATTTAATCTGAAGTAGTTAAAACTAAATATTTTTGTTCTTTACCAAGTTAAAATGTCATAATAATATTTACCAGCTTCACAATAATCTACTTGGTAAGTAGTTTTATTGCGATCTCGGTCTATCCTCTGCTTTAGTTCTGGAGAGGCTTCATTCTGCAAGATGCTGTACAGCATTGGATACTTCTGTTGTAACTGTGAATATATGATACAATATTCAATATTCATATCAATATGTAAATTTTCTAGAATCTACTAATCCCTGTAATAATTTTGTTTGTGTTCCTGTTACAATAAAATCTCAGATTGCTATTAAATTGATATATCTTAAGTCATTACTTAATGATATTAAAAACATCTCCCTTCGGAACACCCATATAATGAACCTAATTTAAATAATTTCTAATATAACAGATTGTATGTTACTTAAACACCATTTATAAAGGATTATACTTTTTCAAAAACTAGCAACTTCATCAAAAATCAAATACTAATTTATTTAAAACTTAAGAACTATGAAATTAATACAAACAAACTGTTCTGTTATCATTATTATTTTAAACATATACTTCAAACTACATAAAACTTACTTCAGAGTAATTAAAACTTATATTTATCAATATTGATTAGGTAAGATCAGAAACAGTTCGAACGTTTTTACCGTTAAAGTTGGTAAATATCAAGCTTTACTTGTATTGAAAATATATCTGAAAATATAATTCCATTAAAATATTGCAAAAACAAATGGAATGTCTCCAGACTAGATTCACACCTTAAGTGTAATAAATATAACTATTCTTCTAAACGAGATTCGAACTGTAAACCATCAAAACTTAGGCACGTCTCAATTAGACTGTGACAGAATAAATTATTATAACTATATATATAAAAATAGGTAAAGCTGGCTAATACCTTATCCAAGAAAGCGTTGGGCTGATCGTACCGCGACGTGGGCGTCTCGGGACTGGCAGCCACACGCACTGGGTAAAGCTTGGGATCTAGCATCGGGCCCATTATCTACATTTTGAAAGATGAAATTTATTGACAAAATCCATATTAATCCATACGAACATTAAAAATGCGGAAGTAACTCAGTCTGTCTGTCTGTGGCGTCATCACGGCCAAACCGCTGAACCGATTGTAATGAAATTTTATATAGAGATACTAGAAGATATTGATTTTTTTTCATTTTGATAGTCCCATATTGTCCACGTGGGCGAAGCAGCCAGCGGGTCGCTTGTATATAATAAAGTTATTCTTTTTTATTACACTTGGCTTGATGCTTTTCCCGCGTAGACGCGTTGGCAAATTGAAACTAGTGTCAAGAAAGTACACTTTCTACTTCACTTTTCAATGTTATTGCTCGGTCTCGTAAACCTAATCGACTGACTGCAAACTTCTCCGGTTAGAGGAAAGATTATATTTAAATTGTTTTCATTTACCCTCCAGTCAATACGCAACTAGTGTCTGAGACTATAAATCCAGATATGTAAGAATCAGCGTGGAACTTAAAAAAAATATGCCAGTATTTATTTTAATTATTCGAATTATACCTCATTTCGACTCCATCCACCCTCCTTTCCGGGGGGTAGTTGGGGCATCTCTGCCCCAGAGTACTGTGGACACCTGCAGTCGGGGGGTCGCGTTTGTTGCATACATGCTTGATAGAATGCGAGTTCCTGTCCGGAAAGTTTTGGCACACTGTAAAAAGAAAGAGTATATCTTAATAATATAAGGATTACTTTTAAATAAATGAGAAACCAATTACAGCCATTGTGGCGCAGTGGCAGTGTCTACCTGTACTTAATTTTTGTGGGTTCAACTTTCACTCGGAAGAATTATTATATTTAAATTATTATCATTTCTTAGCTCTTTCTTCTTCTGTCTAAGACAAGGCGCGGCGTTGAGTTCCGCCAATCAACACACAATGTCTAGATATCATGGAGGACGAAGTGACCTGACACTATGTTCTCTCTGACTATGCGGGAATAGAGTGTGAACCCGAAAAATTTATTATCTTATAATAATAAGAACCAATAAAAGAAAAGGTTATAAAATGTTGTAGTATTTTTTTTGCTTAATAAAAAAATAATTATTGCCGCTAGGTAATCAAAAAAATAAAATTGGCATCAATTGGCTCAGCATTACAAAATAAAAGAATACTAGTGTTAATTTTTTTAACATTTTTTAAATTGTTATTCGCACACTAAGGAAATTGGCCGTTCAACCGTGAACAGTTTTCAAGAGGCGCGGGTTCAAATCCCGCTGCGTTCAAATTTTTATACGTTTTCTAAATATGTCTTACACTAGTGTTACTTAGTATTTAAAATGCCAGATTTATTCATAATGTACAGACTGGTTTTAGAAAATACTGACTCAGCAAGATTTCCTGAACCTCCATCCTCGGACTTCGCTCCCGACAACTTCGGCCATAAATAGTCTTTCCTATACGTAGTCAAATAATGATCCATTTTTATATTAAGTAGCTAGTTCTATATACATCACTAGAATTTAGAATTTTCAATACAAAATCATCTTAAAAATATGTGAAAAATGTTATTGTAATTTAACTTTGTTGTGACATTTACATGACGTTTGACTTCTATATGGTCGAATTTGTGGGAAAAGTTTGTATATTTGCGTAATTTTTCTCGTCTAAACTTAAATATTTAGTTTTTTCCTTTATTTTTATATCCATTCCATTATATTCCACTATTTTTGTGCATAGGTATTCTTTTCATAAGTATATGTACAAAATCAATTTACCCTCCTCAATTTGAATGTATGTAATACAAAGTCAAGACACAGTCAAGAGAGAAAAGTTTATATCTGTGATTTGTACATTATTTTTATTTGTTTTAATAAAAAAAAGAGGTCATCGTGGTGCCCTGGAACTGACTGTAAGTGCAATTGTTTGTGGGTTCGATTCCCACTCGGGGGAATGATTATATTTCAATTAATTTTCATTCCTCCGCTCTGGTAAGGCAGCGGTGTTATGTTTCGACACTCAACACGCAATGCCTTAAATTCGGTCCGAAAGTAAAGAAGGAATTGTCTTGACACTAGGTGCTTTCTATTTACCCTGCAATGCGTGAAAAAGCGTAAAAAAAAATTTATCAATGCAAACGTAAGATTAGAGCAGCAACAAAAATATTTTTTTACAACTACTGTTAAAACTCTCTACAAGAAATAAAACACTATATAAATAATTTCGATGTAATATTTCAATAACAAAAAATCTAAATTCAAATCCTGTAAGTGTACGAGTAAGGATATTTCCAGCGTCCATATTTGGGCTCCTCTCGAGGCGGCCCGAAAGGGTTTTTGTCCAACACCACTTGCGCTAGCAACCCGTGGCTCACTCCATAGCTTGTGTCTCCCGTATTCACGCGTAGGATGCGACGAAGCTCTTCTATAAAGAAGAATTTCATATTTATATTTCGTTTAATAATCTACTCCAACCTGGTAGGTTTTATTACTTGACGAAAGGAATATCGTATCGTAAGTATATTTTCGTTTCCCAGATCTGGTACTTGGGTTAACATATATATATATATATATATTATACATTGTGTTCACCATAAAATAATTGTGGTAAAATATTGATATTAGTATTTTTTTTAAAACCTATTCTCTTTCTTTCACTTTCTATAATTTTTTGCACCTTTTTACGGTACTTCTGAAATTCAAAACATTGCATGTTTAGTGACGAAACTCATCGCCGCGTTTTGTCTTAGCAGAGCAGATCAATGCAAATAAATACAGCCATTTCTACGAGTGGGGATTGAACAACCAACTATCGCGTTTAAAGTAACACCTCTTAAATATATGACGTAAATACAAAAAAAAACCCCTACTTTGCAAAGACGCATCAAACTTAGGCTTCATAGACATCGCAGATGGTGGTTCAGCGTACTTTTCCGGTTTGGGATGTCTGTAGGAGCCTTTTTGACTTGTGTCTGGGATGTAAATATCGTCTGGTAGACGAAGAGTCTGAAGAGCTCGAGCTCTTCGAGCTAGATTGACTGACATAAATGGCAATTCTGAAAATAAATATATTTATAAGAGAAACAGTATGACAAAGATTTTTACTATGCATTCCTTGGCGTCTATTTTATTTGCCTATTTTGTTAACATTTTTTAAAGTGTTATTCCCACACTAAGGAAATTGAAAAAGACATATTTAGAAAACGTATAAAAATTGAACGGTTTGCAAGAGGCGTGGGTTCAAATCCCGCTGCGTTCAAATTTTTATACGTTTTCTAAATCTGTCTTTTTTATTTGCCTTTAAATTTGAATTTGCAACCCGCTAGTAGTCGAAACTTAATAGATACCTTCTACAGAAAGAACCTTAGATAATAAACGTATGTACGTAGTTTTCAATTTTGCTTTACACTTTAAAAAAAAATTTGTAAAAAACGTTTAAAAAGCTGGACGTAGCGGGACTCGAACTCGCGTCTCTAGGAAACCTTCCAAGTGGTCTGACAATTAAGCCATCCGATATATCCAAATTGAAATTTCGAAGTTAAAATTTTTAATTAACAAATTTCTGCTACCCAAAGATAATTTCTAAGAAACAATCGTTTGAATAAAGAGAACGCTATTTATTAAATATTTTTATTATTAAAAATATTATTATATACTTAGGATATAAAAAATATTTTTAGAAAACAGATTAAAGAGGCGCAGGTTCGAGTTCTAAGTGCGTGAAAAATATTCATTTTTATTTATAATTAATTTTATTGTTAAAATTACATGAAAAAATTATCAGTTAGCGTCAAATCACAAACCTCGAGAACAATACTTGGTAAGATATTCAGTTCGTTTCAGATCCTGTATTTCATGATCTATGGGAGTTGGATCAATTTCTTCGGACATATACATCTTTGTCAGCTTAGGATGATTTTCTTCAAACTGTATATTAAATAACAATTTAATAAGTTCTTTGATTTTCGCGATTATTACACATTTTGAAATGAAACTATTTTAACCGGATTAATCGCGTATAATTTTGGCATTCGAAAATACATTTTTTTTACAGTAGTCCGTGGTCACAGGAAGACTGAGGTGGCACTTGTCGGTCATTTGATACAATTATTATCTCAAACTACCGCCAACGATTTCTTAGTTGCCTCGCCACTTCTTAGTCTACCTGTGACCATTCCTGAGCTAAATTCTCGGAAAGCCTACATATGTCCGGTCAACATAAAATGCGCTTAAGTAGTGTATGTAGGTATGAGGTACCCTTTGAACTGCATCTTTATAATATTCAAAATCTATAGGGCAGAGCACGTCGGGACATTTGCGAGGAGCTTTCTTAGCTTTGAGTGTGTCGCGACTCACGCCGACGATGAGGCAGTCGTCGTCAATGGCTCTGCGACGAGGACTTTTACTAAAGTTACGGAAATTGATTAGTTAGGTAAATTGGCAGTTTTGTTTTAATATAATGTTATATAGTAACTACAATTCTTTCAAGTACCAATAAACTATGAACTAGTATTTGATTTTTTTATGATTTTTTATAGGCATGCGAATAAAATGTAAAGTTTTAAACAATATAATAAATATAGAAACATAACGGCTTCACTAATTTTCCACAACGCATCCCAGGACAAGCGAGGAGAGAGCCTAGTCTCAAGACACACTGCCCCGAGACATTATATATATAAAATTATTATAAATCACTTCACACATTTCGTCTAACAAAAGGAAGCTTTGACGAAGTAGTAGAGTATCAGTAACGTCCTTTCTATGGCTTAAACACTTGGGCATTAAGTCTTACATATGTAACTTACGGCTTATCTTTTTTTACAAAATCAACCATATATACAGACTTGAATTCAATTTCGCCATCGAATACTGACATGATTGAATTATAAATAAATAATATGTTGCTATAATTAAATAAGGCTTTCTAAATTCTTAAAGTATTTAAAACGCTACTGTCAATATCAGTTTTTTTTTTATTATATAATTAACTGTACAGTGTTATTTTATTAGCTTCTTTCTCTATTCACATATATATATTGCACTTAAAAACCATATAAAATAAATACAAAACTAGAAAAAAAAGTTAACAAAAGGTGAATCTATATATGTAAGAAAAAGACATATTTAGAAAACGTATAAAGTTTGAACGCAGCGGGATTTAAACCCGCGCCTCTTGAAAACCGTTCAAGCACTCTGACCGCTAAGCCCTTCTTGAAATTCTTACGCTTATTACAACTTATATTTGTTGTTAGCATCTCTGTAGAGATTTTTACAAATTTTCAAGAGGAAAACCGTTCAAGAGGCGTGTATATATTTTAAATATGTATTTTTCAATTTCCTTCGTGCAAAAAACACTTTAAAAAATGTTTCGGATTGTCGGATTTACTTGAAAATTTGCTCACGTGTCCAGATCTGATGACAATACAAGATTTACTTTGTCCCTGGCCTGGCCCTGACCAGAGAGCTAAACTGAGAGAAAAACTCAAGGAATATTTTTGTTTTTTTGGAATAACTTGATACTAATTAAATTGATCACATATATAGTTATCGCTGATATATTGATATGTCTCACCATTTTTAACTTTTCGCCCATTTATGTGATAGCCTGTGTTTTTTTATTAAATTTGTTTTGGTTATGAAACATATTTATATTTTTTCCATTGACATTACTTAGAATTAAATAAGCTGGCTTTGTGATTATTACTTAAGTAAATAATACAAAAACAAATACAAATTTATTTCTTTATTAATAAGGTACAGCTATAATGGCATAATCAACACATTCCGATATAAATTGCTATAACATAATGATTAACAGAACTTACATGCAGACAGCCTTATATTCTAAAATATATATCTATAACAAGAAAATAATATTTTGAGCTTTGCGGGAACAAAAATGAAACAAAACAACTTTCCTCTACTTTACATACATTATTAAATGTTACTTTATTTCAGTGAAATCAAATATTATATTATTCTATCAGAAGTATTGGTCTTTTCTAGTCCACTAAGTCAAAAAAGGTCGGCATTATTGATAACTGTCATTAGCTAAACGTCACTGTCAAAATTAGATTTTTATATTAGACAGATGAAAAATAATTAGAATTTTGATGTCATTTTTTAACATTTAAAACAACTAACATTTATTTTCAAACCAGTCTGACGGTGGAAAAGCTCTTATTTTTTTTAAATAAATCAATATAATTTTTTATTATATTTAAAAACGTTATTTACGCACTTAAAATTATAAAGAATTTAAAATTATATTCAAATTCTGTTTCAAAACTTACAATACTCATCAAGAAAGCTTTGAATATCTTGTTTGCAATAATTCATTTGACCATACTTTAATATTCTATTTTTCAAAATAAAATAGACATCTCTCAGATTATAAAATGAATTAAGCATCTTTCTATCGTTTGAAAGAAGTCGTGAGTTTAAATCCCTCTACTATAAACATTTTGACACAGAATTTTCAAT
Organism: Podotricha telesiphe; assembly: GCA_038994665.1. Taxonomy (NCBI): domain Eukaryota; kingdom Metazoa; phylum Arthropoda; class Insecta; order Lepidoptera; family Nymphalidae; genus Podotricha; species Podotricha telesiphe. The sequence continues at coordinate 522,101 of JAOYRR010000422.1, read as the reverse complement.
ACATATAATATAGTAAATAGTATTTGGCAATTACAAAATTCTTCTAAATTCTTACAATATCTTTTTTGCATGCAAAATCATTCAAATCATTGACACAGATCATAAAAGCGTGATATTAAACAGTAATTAACATATAATACTATTTACTTATTAATATTTATACAGAATATGTATATAATTATGAAAATAATACAATATAACAAATTGAAGTTATTTAAGAAAGAATTTAAATTTTATTTATTAAATTAAAAACGAAAAAAAAACAATATGACCAAAATTGAAATTAAAAAATTTAATTTACAGCATATATAAGTTATATTTATTAATTATTAATATACATATTATTTAAATAGACATATTTAGAAAACGTATAAAAATTTTAACGCAGCGGGACTTGACAACCGTTGAAGAGGTGCGGGTTTAAATCCCGCTGCGTTAAAATTTTTATATGGTTTCTAAATATGTATTTTTAAATTTCCTAAGTGTGCGAATAACACTTTAAAAAAAGTTAAAAAAAACATATTATGTACTTTATTAAAATTACATATTAATTTTAATAAATTACTTAGTTCGTGGGGAAATTAACTTTATTATAAATACGCTCTCAATATTTTTTTATTAAAAAACTATTAAGACATGAATTTATAATTTACATTTATTTTATAAATATAAAGGCACGCGACACACACAAGGGTTTAGTCCACAGATTAAATATAGGTTTAAAACATCTCGTGCCGAAATGCCCTAATATCACATGGGGTATAAAGTGTTGAAACATTTTTATTTTATTATTTACGCGTTATATTCATAACATAAATAGGGCAAGTTGTTATATTAATTGTATTCAAAAATGAAAAATACTCCTAAGAAGACTTTTTAAAAAATTATAAATACAGAAGAAAAAAAATACTTTGTAGAAAATTATACAGAAAAAGATAATTTACAAATGAATCAAATACAAGAAATTACCTGCACTATTTATGCATATTAATGAAAAAAGAGTATAGACCAGATAAAACAGAACAAATTCAGTCCACAGTAATGACTGTAATCATTACGAATATAACAGATAATAAATCATAATTAGTTTAAAATGGCGTCAGTCAAAAGGCCACAGTACAATGAAATTATCAAGCAGAAAAGCACATATAAAGTATTTTTATAATATTCTTTTTATATATAATATGTCCATTTACACTGCATTTATATACAATTCACAACACTTCAATAATTTGGGGGGAAATGGGTTGATATGATTCAAATTGAAATTGATAATAAAATTATTATTATTTTTTTTTTCTTATAATTAACAAATGTGACATATTATCGGTGTGAACGGTGGAACATTTCAATTTTAGAAAAAGAAAAATATTCGAACATTCTCGGTTTTAATATATATACTAAAATTAATAAAGTGTGAATTTTACTGTAATACTTTACTTTAAAAAAATACTATATTGTGTGAAAAAATAGTTCTAAAATATTAAATGATCTTAATGTGCATTATATCTTATTAAACATGGAAAACTGCTACATTATAAATTTAAATAAAATCTGACGACAAATAAGGTGTTTTTTATAAATCTATTTAATACAAAATATACTAAGCGTCATTATGGTCAAATTAATAATGTATAAGCAATAATACTCAGAAACGGATAAACACTTAACGTAGCGGGTCTCGAACCCGCACTTCTTGTTCACCGTACAAGTACTCGAGACAACTTGTCGAGTCGAAATCATGTATTACAACTTTCTGTACGTTTCTAAATATATTTATTATATTTATATCTCAATAATGCTTCAAAAAAACAGGTTATGATGTGAAATTTAGTTTGCATTTATAACAAAAGTAGAAGTCGTTTTGTTGCAGAAACAACAATTATTAATTTTATGTTTTTAGGTCGAGTCGGATTTATTAGATGTTACACGAAAAATTTTGATTAAAATAAAACTAAATTAATTTATAAATTACATAAATACAGAAACCCAATAAATAATGTATGTATTTAAAATCAAATTAGTCACAAACTATTTATAATGTGAGAAAATATACTAATATATAAACAAGCAGATGTCATTTAAAATAACTAGTTCTTATTATATAAAATAAGAACTAGTTTTATTATCTGCAGATTATCCACAATTTGTTTCAATTCAAATATGAATATATTTTAGTCTTTGACCTTCTTTCGAATTAATCACCGTACTAATGCAACAACTGTTTAAGAAACAAAATCCCTAAAACATTCACATTATAAAGAAGCCAATTACAAACTCATTTAAAAAAAAAACAACCCTCCAAAAACAAAATCAACCCGTTTCCCCCCATTTTCCTCTCAAACCCTACTCACTTAACAGTGTTCGTCAATATTTATCGTCTTCAGACATAGACGCTGAGCTCCTTTGCTATGGCACCCTGAATGGCACCACCAGGTCCTCGTGATGCTCCACCCGAAGCTCTGAAATGGCTGATGCTGCCTTTTTAACTGCATTTGTTATCTGAAAGTTTGTTATTAGTCCATAAATTTGATGCATCTTATCTATTTGAGGAGTAACCAGTCAGATAAAACTATAAAGGCGAAAATCAATATGTAATGGTTTTGTTGAAAGATATAATAATATAATGATATATAAATGGTTATTTGTCGTATATCTATCCTAAAGCTGTTATGTATTTAAATCTAATATTATACAAACAGCGTGTTGATGATATTTAAATTAAAATGAATTAAAACGTAATTTAAATGTTTTATTCAATAAATTAAACTTAATGTAATTTGCATCCTGTTAGTAGCGCCATCTTTTAAACGATCTTAGTAACATATTAAGTTAATATTTATTAACATTATTGTAATTTGCTTTAAAATGTAAAACTCTTTATAATATTAATTTCGAATATACAACTATTTGTTATAAAGAAGGCGGCAGTTGTCAAAAATATAAAACTGTTTGTCTATAAAAAGCGTTAAGGTTTGTAATACTCATGTTTATTTTTTAACATTGTTTTCAAGTGTTATTCTCACACAAAGGTAATTGAAAAAGACATATTTAGTATAAAAACAAAGTATAAAAATATGAACGCAGCGGGATTCGAACCCGAGCCTCTTGGAATGGACGTAGAACGCATGGTTTAGCGGTCAGAGCGCTTGAACGGTTTTCAAGAGGCGCGGGTTCGAATCCCGCTGCGTTCAAATTTTCATACTTTTTGTAAATATGTCTTTTTTTTCAATAATCATGTTATTGTGAGTACACTATATAGTATAGCAAATAGTAGTAAGCTATTGTACGAAAATAAACTAAGGAATATTAGTGTGTTTTTTCAATATCATAATGGACTCTGGACACCAAAATACTGGCTTATCGCCGAAATGTACTTTAATTGATTGGGCGTTGAGGCTGCTCTGTAGTCTTTAACTTAAGCAGTTGTTATCGTATTTGATGTTTATTTTTTTCTGTAGCTTCTCAATTTTTTCTTTGATTTTGTATTCTCGCATAGCAAGTCAGTGGTCAGCGAGAACCTAGACAAGTCAAGACACTTCGTTCGTGAAGCACGTGGTTTCGCCCAATTTCGAGTCATGCGTGTCGAGTGACGGAACTCAACGGCGCAATTGTGTCATGCGCCTAGTGAGAACCGAACCCAATACCAATCGTGATCACAGTCAGACGCCAATTTTCTCCGCTCTCCACTTTCCGCCAGAATTCGCGACATTGCGTGGTGGGTGGCGGAACTCAACGTCACATTTCATCTTATGTACCAATGACCAATCCCTTTTACAGTCAAATACTGTTACACTGCGCCATGATGGCGTCTAAAATTGTAGATGAGAAACGATTCGAACCCATGTCTCTCTTACACCGTCGACGATAGGCGGCAGATTTTGATATGTAAGGTATTTTAACTGCACTGATTTGTGACATTTCGACATGATCGCCTTGTATTATACGTTGTTATAAGTTACGCGCATACAATGAGTGTTAATGTATATATATCTAATAAGGAAAGGAAAAATGTATATATATCTAAAAAATAAGTCCTTGAGATTATATTAAATGACTATACTAATAACCCTAGTCATCTTAGAAATATTAAAGAATACAACATCACACATAGCAAGCTAGTCAGAGAACGCAGTGTCAAGTTCTCCACTTTACGCGTGTGGTCATGTCACCAGAGTGGGGGAATAGAAATATAATGATTTCCCCTAGTGGGAATCGAACCCACAAACATCGCGTATACAGTCAGCCGCTTTCAGTGTGACAGATGACGTCACGATGGCCTGAACTCACCAAGTCCTTGAAAAAAAAAAAAAAAAAAAAAAAAAAAAAAAAAAAAAAAAAAAAAAAAAAAAAAAAAAAAAAAAAAAAAAAAAAAAAAAAAAAAAAAAAAAAAAAAAAAAAAAAAAAAAAAAAAAAAAAAAAAAAAAAAAAAAAAAAAAAAAAAAAAAAAAAAAAAAAAAAAAAAAAAAAAAAAAAAAAAAAAAAAAAAAAAAAAAAAAAAAAAAAAAAAAAAAAAAAAAAAAAAAAAAAAAAAAAAAAAAAAAAAAAAAAAAAAAAAAAAAAAAAAAAAAAAAAAAAAAAAAAAAAAAAAAAAAAAAAAAAAAAAAAAAAAAAAAAAAAAAAAAAAAAAAAAAAAAAAAAAAAAAAAAAAAAAAAAAAAAAAAAAAAAAAAAAAAAAAAAAAAAAAAAAAAAAAAAAAAAGCAGGCGCGCGCGCGCCGGCGCCGGCAGCGTGGCGGCGGCCGCGCGCGCCGTGTACGCGCGCACGCGCTCGCTGTACGCGCCCGCCTCCAGCGAGTAGGGGCCGAGCGCGCTCACGTCTATCACGTTCCTGTAACACATGCGGGAGGCCAGACTCCTTCATTACTTTTGTAAAATAACGCAATTACTTAATTGGAAAAGCGACAAATGTGTTTTTCATTTCTTCTTTTCATACTCATTTCTTTGAAAACATTGTCATACATCGTATTGATGTATTTATAGAAAGTAGAAAACACCTTGACACAAGGTAATGTGTAATATTTTATTTTATTAATTTAATGTACTCCTAATGCATTATTGTAAAAAAATATTAGCTTTCTGGACTCCTTCTCTTACTTTAACTATACCAAATACTCCTCCATCCATGTAATCTTGGTAAATAGATATCCGAAGTGTTTCCTTCACATATCAATATATATAATAACCTAGCGCAGTGGGACGGCGTCTGACTGTAAACGCGATTGGTTGTGGGTTCGATTCGCTCTAGGAGAAATGATTATATTAAAAATATTTTCATTTGTCCACTCTGGTACCTAAGAAAAGCGCAACGTTGAGTTCCGCTACTCATCACACAATGTCACGTAAATTTCGACAACGGAGTGTCTTGACACTAGGTTCTCTGTTATGGGAAAAAAAACGTAATGCCTGAAATTAATATAATATTAATAAGACTTACGTAGCAGTCTCGTGCAGTATCCTACTAAGTGCAGTTTGTTCGTCTGGTTTCCTCGGTGGAGTTGAAGCGCATGCTGTAGGGGAAGGCGTCTCCTGCTGCTGTTCCGGCACTTCCAGGAGATGGGTCCTCTCATTTACTATGTTTTCCTACAAATAATAACATAACATTTAAAAAAAAACAATATTTATAACCTTATTTTAAAAGTAAAAGTAAAAAGAATTAAAACTAAATAACTTAAGTTTCAGCCTGCATTATTTGTTTTATTTATTTTCACACATAACTTTAAAGTGGTTTACAAAATCAGTGCAGAATTTATTAAAATATAAAAAATCAATATTTTAGTTTTACGCTTTTTTCCATAGGAACTTTTTGTCATGACACTCCGTTCTCCACTTTCCACCCGCATTTGAGTCATTGTGTTGACTGTCGGAGACTGAGTGTCGGAACTCAATGCCGCGTATTGTCTTTTGAATGAAAACAATTATCGCCAATCATGAGTGACTAGGGCTTCCAATCCCGGGATCCCGCATCATTTTCCAATCCTGCGTAGTGCGAGATTTGCAGGACTAGAAAGAAATATGCACTCGGCCTCTCATGAGCGCGATCGCTCGGCAGTTGGCAGCACGGCCCACTGGCAAAGGAGCAAAAGTCGAAGCAGGAAGATAAATACAAGAATAAAAGCAAAGAACTGAGATTCACTTGACAATTTAGAGACTAAAATAAATAGCGATGTATCAATCATTAATTTTTATGAATATTCTAAAGATAGTGGATTGACTTTTAATTAAATATATTCAGAAAAGGAAGGAGAAATTATATCTAAATTTAACGATATAATTGTCAGTGTTTGGATAATTGATGTATGTTTAATAGCTTACTAACTAAAAATAATATATTTTGTCGTTGATATTTCTTTTTATGTATTGCTTTTTCTTCTATGATAAGCTTTATAAAGATTCTGTGTTTTCTATGAATGTAGCGGAATAATTTGACTGGCCATTAATTCAAATTTAATAATAGAGGTGTGACGTTGATTAACCTATCGTTTGTTTTTCGTTATATAAACAGTAATATTTTCTATATGCATGATCCCGCGCGATTGGAAATTCCTAGTCTCGCAAATTCCGAAATTGAACTCTGACAATGGGAAGGGTCTTAAAACCTTGGGGAAGCCTTAAGTCAGACGCATGTTCTACTGCGCCACGATGGCCTTATAAAACCATTATAATTTATTCTAATATTTTTAAAGATTCTTTATACAGTGTGACAGCCTCTGAACTACCGTCTACCTACTGATCGTTGTGGGTCCGATTTGCATTCGGGGTTATGGAATATTTAAATTATTTTCATTTCTTCACTCTGGTAGAGCAAAGCGCGGCGTTGAGTTCCGCCACTCAACACGCAATGTCGTAGATTCAGGCGAAAGTGAGAACGAGTGTTCACGAGGATCACATGTACAGTCATCGTCAGATGGGCAATAGTTGCACATTATTTTATATGCAATAATAGAAAATAAATATATTTCTAATTTTAAAATACAATGAAAATACAAAAGTAGTATTTAGTTTCAATATACAACATCCAATACATCAAATTGCATCATAAAAGTTACTTTATTGTGTCTATACATTTGCAATGGACAGATACGGTTTGAAAATGAAGCAAGAAATCAAAAACGAAAAATTATGAGAGAAGTATGAAAAGGTATAACTAAAGTTTTTACGCTGAAAGCTATTATCTCTAATAGTAATCCATCACAAATACATTAAATTAATAATATAAATATTACTCACATGTTTAACATATGTTTTGGTATAAAGTGACATGTACATTGCTAAAGCAAGGCATTGCTTACACATTAACAGAGCTACTAGTATTTATAAATACTTAATTGGATCTTAAATTATTTAATACCTGTTTCACTTAACTTATGTAAATGAGGCAAACATACACTACTGAACTACATAAAGCATTATAAATTATAATTTACTTGTTAGAAATTATGTTAATAATATGCTTCCTACATAACGTAAAAGTGTTAACCCTCTTTTTTTAAGTACACTAAATTTTCTTTTACAATATTTTATATTATGTGACTTAGACCTACACTTGATAAGATAGCATTTTAAAAATAGATTCCATGTCTATTTTTAGAAAAATATTTTTGATATTTATTAGCATATTTGTCTAAATATACTTAATTAATTCATAATCCTTAGCATTTAAAAACACTTTAAAGTATTTAAAAAGAATGATCAAGATATGCCTTTGTTTTGAATTATACTTACAAGTTTACTTAATGAGCAATCTTATAACAGGTGTGGAATATTTCATTGCTCAACTAATGTATTTTGCAACCTAATATGCAAAGTAGGAAATAATATACTCATAAATTTTAAAACAATCTGGTGGAATATTTTATTATTATTAATAAATCATACTTACTGAAGTACAGTCCATAAAACTGAATGATTTCTACAGTAACATTGATTATATTAAGTGAGCAAATAATTGTTATTTCACATAATATTTAATACTATCCATTATTTGAATATAATAATGGAGCGATAACTACGAATTACGATATGCCGTATTCGTATTTCCAGGTTCACTATTCAGATAAAAATGCCAGTCAACTGGGAAGAGCGATAACAACGCGTATTGCCTTTGTTTGACAGGAAGAATAATATACTTAATGTAAGTAATAATTTTTTAACATTCAACAAATTACATCCGCACATAGACACAATAGATTAACATTATATTAACATATACTCGTTCTATCTAGTCAGACGTGGAAATAAGGTAAACTATTTCATTACCTGCGGATCGGTTTCTTTGTGGCAGATGCTGTAGCAGCAACCCATGACTGCGCTTTTTAATGAGCCGAAGCATGAATGCAGCACGCTTTCCTCGCCGTGTGACTGCATAAATATTTTGTAACGTATATTAGTGTTATAAATAGAAATATTCGCAATTTACAGTCGAAGTCGACAAATTTCACGACTCGCACGTCACTTCACGCAGCTAACATAGGAATTGTCAAATTTGAATTGACGTTGTCACTTGTCAATGTCAAGTTATCTAATTTTAAGAATAACCTGTGAATATAAATATCAAGAAAATTTGTGGGTTTTTTCACATTATATCTGTCGCACATTGCAAGTATTTAATCATAAAGTAAGGTTTGAGTGATTACTATTACTATATTAGGGAATTGAACGCTGCATTTGAGTTTTAAATGAATTTTCATGTCATATATTTATACGCAGGAAAATATAATAGTAACAAAATAAACACATAAGGATTCGTAGAAAGCTATATGTATTACTGTATTGAATTTTTATAGTCTTTGCATATTTTTTCTTTTTTTATCTATAACATTTTAGACAGCTCACAGCTGTCTACTGTCAAAGTGTCAACTGACAGAGGTCATCAACTTTTGATATTTGGAGCGTGGTGTGAAGTGAGAAGTTAAAAACACGTCAACACTTAAGTTTTCATGACATTTCCTGTAATTTAATAAAACTCATATTTTAATAATCAACAATGATTCGATACCGGGGTAAAAAGAAAGTTATAGACAAAGTGAAGGAGCTAGATGCATTTTCCAAAGTGCCAGATGAATACGTAGACAGTACACCGGTCGGCGGCACCTTCTCAGTAATCACCTTCTTTGTAATTGTATGGCTTACTTACAGCGAAATTTCATATTTTCTAGATAGTAACTTAGTCTTTAGATTTATGCCAGACACAGATATGGACGAAAAGCTTAGGATAAACATAGATATTACTATTGCAATGCCATGTTCAAATATCGGTGCCGATATACTCGATTCAACATCACAAAGTGTTTTTGGATTTGGGGAGCTTCAAGAAGATGATACCTGGTGGGAGCTGACCCAAGAACAGCAAGATGCTTTTGACGCAGTCAAATATTTAAATTCATATTTACGTGAAGAATATCATTCTATATGGCAGTTACTTTGGAAGAAAGGCCACGGGTCTGTAAGAGCGACAGTCCCAGAACGAAAAAGTAAACCCAATCGAAGACCAGATGCTTGCCGTCTTCATGGAGTTTTAATCTTAAATAAAGTTGCAGGCAACTTTCATATCACTGCTGGTAAAAGCTTGCATTTACCAAGAGGTCACATACATTTGAACATGCTCTTTGATGATACACCACAGAATTTTAGTCACCGAATACACAGACTCAGCTTTGGAAGCCCCGCTAATGGAATAATATATCCTTTAGAAGGGGATGAAAAGATAACACCAGATGAAAATATGTTATTTCAATATTTCCTAGAAGTTGTTCCCACTGATGTGGACACCACATTTGAATCCATAAAAACTTTTCAATACTCTGTTAAAGAGCTTCAAAGGCCAATAAGCCATACAACAGGCTCTCATGGAGTGCCTGGAATATTTTTTAAATATGACATGGCAGCTTTAAAAATTCAAGTCTACCAAGAAAGAGAGAACTTATTACAGTTCATGTTACGCTTATTTTCTGTTATAGGAGGTATATACGTAATTGTAAGTTTTATTAACTCTATAGTGTTGTCCATCCGGACGTTGTTTGTCAGTGTTGTAGCCCCTGATGTTATGAAAAGAATAGATGATGATAAATCTTCATATAAAATGGATAAAAACTTACTGTTGTCCACACCAGATTTAAATGTACCTGTAGATTTAATGAGACAATGACAGTGACATATGTAATTTTTTTTTATTGTTATTATTGTATACTGGCGTTTTGTAGGGGAAAGAGAGAAAATTTATGACACAATTGTAAATGTTTAAATGCTGGATATTGATATCTATGTATCTTACAAAACTTACTATAAGGGGCAATCATTGCGTTCAATTATTATATTATTACATCTTAATACAGGGTATGGAAAACCTTATGTCTTCTTATCTTATGTCTACCTAGCTAGGTCTTATGTCTACCTAGGTCTTATGTCTACCTTCAGACATCTGGTTTTCACTTTTCTCTCAAACTAGAGATGTTGCATTTTGGGTATTATCATTATTGCATACATTCAGACATTTTTGAAATAAAACTGTACTTTAAACATATTAATTATATACATTTGGCATTTGTAAATACATTTTAAATAACTTGATGTTTCAAAAAAATTTCCCTGGTGGTAGGAATAACACTTTGCCCACCTAAATTGTCAAAATAATACCACCTCAGTCTATCTGTGACCACAGACTACTGTAAAGTATTTAAAACATTGGGGCTTCTGAAATGTATACTCAAATACTAAAAATATACTTGATTAATTGAGCTAAACTAGTTTTGTTTAAAATATGTAAAAATAGGGACAATCAAAGATTTTTTTTACTTAGTCATGTTTCATCTGTACAATAATGAAGTCACTTTGTAATTATTTGTATATATTGATTTATAAAGTCTATTAATGATCAAGTAGTTTCATATGCTATAAAATGCAAATAATATTTAAAAAATTTTAAATATGTTAAATTGTGATCTTTTTAATCAAATGAAATTTTTTGTAAGATAATAATTATTAAGTAATCTATTTAAATATTTACATTTGCTTTATGCAGGACTAAGCTTTCATTCCTATGACATATTTCTAATATCAGAAAAAAAATATATAAATGGATAGATACCTTATATTGGTTACAGTTACAACTTCAAAGTTATATACTTATATTATAAGTTTATTTAATTAGAAAAGTTTCTCATTTCAATGAATGACGAAAAAATTAAAAGCCTTTTATTATTATATTGAACCTTTTTTAAACTTTTTTTTTCTATAATTACTTTTTTTTATTTTTTACTTTTAGTGTTGAAACCATGATTTAAATCTTTACAGTGAACAATTATAAAAATAATTAATATTTGTACTTTTGTAATCGAAATCGAAATCGTATTTCGATTACAAAAGTACAAATATAAATTATTTTTATAATTGCTCACTGTAAAGATATATATATATATATGTTTGTTGGATGTATTCAATTAAATATTTAGATTTTTCAAACCACATCTTATTAAGAAATAAATACATAATATATATTAAGATTATTGTGAGACTAGAGAACTAAGAAAGGTAATCTCAGAGTATTTTTATTAATATACAAATCAAACAATATATATAAGAAAAATTCATAAACTAGATACAATTACATATTTTTGGAGAAAATAAAATTAAATAAAGAATATTGCAGGTGTTTTTTATTCCAAGTTTCAATTCACTACTGGGGGGTTGCGCACCATTGGAGTGGTCTGTCCCCTTCACTCTAATAGAAATGATCATCCATCTCTATCACACGTTTGTTGTTTTTTTCTAACCGCGACGACGACCGACGAGCGAACAGCGAATTGTCTCGACTGGAGCCATTCGCGCGGCGACACAGCCTGTACACGTCGTGTGCGTATATTTGAACCGACATCCGAAAAAAGTTTGCAATTATTAAGTTTTTGCCAAAAATAAACAATTTGATTCGAAATCGATTAGTGGCGTGTATATTAGTGAAATTAGTGTCTGTGTAGTGTTACAGTTGCATTTACTGTTTTTCAAGCTATATATCGGGGTTATATATGGTTTATTCTTTTGGCTTGGTGAAAGTAGCCTTACATTTAAGTTCATAAGGACACACTGATCGCAACTTACTCGAAACGAAGTTTCGCGTGAAGTTGTGAGGGGAAGGTGAGTTAAATTATAAATTAACTTATTATTAGCACTGTTATATGCCAAATTAAAAAACTTCTCTTTAAAACGCTATTAATATCATCTAATTAAGTAATTATATGCATATTACAATGTTGCCTCACAGCGTCTACGTTGTCCCGCTAACTTAAGAAATTAGTTCCAAACCACTCGTCTTGCGTTGAACATATAGGTTATAATTTACTTATACGATAATACACAGATTTTTCTTACACAGTTAATTTATAATGGCTCAAAAAGTTAGTTTTATCTATTAAATTTATCGTAACGATGCCATTCATGGTGGACTGTAGGTCAGTGCCCTGTACCTGTTGAGTTCCATCCCAGCCGGTTCTCCCACTGCTTGCGGGCAACAAAAAATATGTCATGTTTTTCAAATAGATATATAGTATATATATAACGATTGTTTGTTTTTGTATTGAAATTAAGATGGCTTTTTAAGATGTTACCATTTGCACATTGTTATCATTGTTTGTAACATACCTTGTATGCGACAAGAATTCGTTTCACAGATATTTGTACATATTGTATCACGAGTCAAGAAATAATCTTGTAATATATTTTTTTCATATTTGTTAGCAATAATAGTGTTATTTATAATTATTACCTTTGATACATAGTTTGTCTGTCTGAGATAGGTTTTAGCGGTAAAGCCTAAAATGGCATTACTGCATATTTTATACATCAATGTAAACTGGTACTGGTAAGGTGTTTAATTAAGTCTAAATATTTTAATAATTTTAACATTTTATATACATATCAGCTAATAGCAAAAGATACTTACTGATATATATTTCAAAGTGCATTGAATTTCATTCAATTATATAGAATTATAGTAATCAAATATATAGATAATTTATTACAAAGTGATATTTTTTTATAGATTAAGCTTCGATCGAGATGTGGTACGATATACACTCGGTAGAATGACTGTATTTAATTTATGTTCATTTTGCCGCTCTGGTTGGTCAACGCGCGGCGTTGAGTTCCGCCAAACACACACTAAACACATCCAGCCACACTTACATTTTGGTCTAAAACAACTTCTATACTAGTAAGCTCGTTATGCAAACGTTTGTTTATTATGACCTCTCCATATTTACAAAGTCGACTCACAGATGGCTTTCAGTACAGATAAGGTTCATATTCTATACACAAAGTTACGTCGTTTGAGATGATGATATAAAATAAAATAAATAAACTAACTTAAAACGTATATTTCTTAGTCATAACATATGAATTTGTTATAAAGATTGTTTATAAAGAGTATATGTAATGGGTTATGAATTAAAACTTGAAAGTGGTTTTTTAATCCAATTTATGTTTTTAAAATTGAAATTTGTCTTTTTTCATGTTAAATTCACTTCTTTTTTATTTTCAACTTCATCATTTTGATGTATTGAACGATTTGGAAGATAATATCTTTTTTTCGAAGTATGAATTACGCTTAGCTCTCCACTTTTTATTTACTCAAATGATTTTGAAATTAAAAAAATATAACTTAAGAGAATCAATTATTTCTAATTATAATACAAATATAGGTATATCTATTACTTAACGCTTTAGACAGAGAAAACAAAGTGTTGAGACACTTCTTTCCGACTTAATAAAATTATTATTCATAATTTTTGATTTTTAATTTTGATTAATAACTAGAAATGCTAACTTTTTCACAAATCGGTGAATATTGTAGTGATGTATGTACCACTAATAATTCGTAGGCAAAAAAACACGTTAAAAAAACCTTACCAATATTATAAATACGAAAGTAACTCGTGTCTGTCTGTGACGGCCGAATCACTGAGCCGATTGTGATGATTTTTTTTATAGAGATACTTGGGATCTTGGGATGTACATAGGCTACCATTATAATTTTTTTTTAATTTGTCCAAGAATTTCATTGTTGTACGAAAACGCTATAAACTGTAGTTCACACAGGCAAAGCCAGAGCCGGTCCGCTAGCATATTATAAAAACAATAATTTACACTATTGTGATTTCATCCTAGAACCATCGTATACGCGACTAATTTTGTATGCCCAAACGATGCGACAATATCTCCCTATATTAGTATATATATATCCTAAAACAAATATATTAAATCCACGAGTGTTTAGTTTTCGTGGCCTTTAGTTATTGATTGACAAAGTATATACATATTATATATTTTAGTAAGCACGTTACTATTAGTAATTTATAATGAAATACATACTGATAATGTATTTATCATTGTAAGATTATATATACCTTTTTTTTTTAACGTGAGGAAAACCGTTACGGATTGGGGGCTCTGACGCGGTTATGTGGGACTCCGGACCGGCAGATGTGGGCCGTCCGTTTACCCACTAAAACCTCACGGTGCTCCTCCTCCACCGCCACTGGCCACAGGGACTACAATCTTCCGTGAACCCTGGCGGAAGATTTTATATAACTAGCGTCTATTAAGCAAATTACTTTTTAAGGCCTTCGTTTTATGACATAAAAAATTCTATGAGTAGGTTTGGAGCCTACAACAATTCATACGTCTATATAAGCATTCATTATCAAGACCTCATAGCTCATAATAATTATCTATATACGTGAAAGAAAACTTTGGTAAAATTATGCGGATGGAGGACTATGAAATTTGACACAATTCAGCTGTATATGGGGTAAGAGGGCAGCAAGTTGATGATTGTAATAAGTGCATAAGATTTTCGACGTAGCCGGATATAGAACGCATGGCTTAGCGGTCTGAGCGCTTGGACGGCTTCCAAGAGGCGGGTTCTATTTCCGCTGTGTTAAAATTTTATAAATATATGTTAATAATAAGATTAAATAGAAATAAGTCTTGAATAAAACAAATAGTACATAATTGATTTTCTACAACGTGATGGGCCCGGCACCACGGAATGTTGAGAACTTTGTTCTCTTAAAATAACCAGTAATATTGTCTTGCGTCCATCTTTATATAACTTAATAATATTTCTTTTCAAAACTAGGGATTATAGAATCTCGCCCGTAACGTTCTTCTCAAGTCCCAAGTCAATAATAGTCGAAGGCGTGAAAACAAAATGGTTGGTTTATTTAAAGAGCAGGATGCGGGTGAAATGTGGTAAGATGATACACTTGTTGATGCTACAGGATACGAGTGGAGTATCGAGATATCGAATTTTGTCGTTTGAAGTGTATTGTCTATTAAATTGTGTAACAAGTAGTTAAGGAAACTGTTTTTTTATTTGTAATTTTTTTTTTTTGTATTCTTAAAAATTATGCGGTTATTAGTAAGGTATTCTATACACTGGATAGGGAATATAAATTATAAATTGTTTTTATTTTTAAATGTATTTAATGTTTCACAAGTAGCTGGGAGGTTTTGTTTTTTGGAAAAATGTTTTGTTTTATCTACTTATTTTTATTTAAACAAAACATATATACATAAAACAAAAATGTAACTGATCGCGGTCTGCTCATTGAAAATATATAAAAAAGTGTATTTAGGGATATCTATCAAATTTTATAATTTTCCTTTGTTTGTGTGTGCACGCTAATCTCAGAAACGGCATTGCCAGATTGCAATTTTGTATTGTGATGAACTTCCCTTTACATTTAGTGTTTATTTCATTTCAATCGGTTAGTAAATAAAAAAATATTATAACCATTTCAATTATAAATTTAAGCTAAGTTTGTTATTTAAATGAGAACGCGGGCGGGTGACAAAAGGAAATAGTTTAATAATGTAGTTGACGCAGGCGAAGCTGCGAGCGGGTCACTAGTTAATATGTTTACTGATGTACATAACATTGGATTGTGATATATTTCTATATGAAATAAAAAAAAATTACAAAAGCTTATTAGCATTTTTATTTTTAATACATATACACATTTTATGGCGTGTCTTGAAATAGTGATTTTGGGCTAGTATCGCACTCCAAAGACCTTGTAAACTTAAATTTAGACACTAAAATTTTGAAATGTGTAAGTTTTATAAAAAAAATATATAAATTATTACACTATTAAGAAACACTATGCTTTTGTCAAAGTAGGTTACTGGTGACGTTATACAACAAGTGTTAATATGGCTAATTGTGTATACATATATGTAACTATTGTTCTCAGCTCAGAGAAGGCTTAAACAACGTTAATTTAGATGGATATATTAAGACTGACTAGAACATTTAAGGTTTCATATAATTCTATGTTATGATGGAAAACAGTGCATTTTAACAGTTCTAACCCCCCTTTTAATAGTTTTACTTCTATTTAATTAATAAAGATATAAATAAAAATTACAAAAATCTGGCAACGCTATTTTGATTTATATGTTACAAGTTATTGCTGTCCGATTTGTAAATTTGTACTCGTGCCCGGATCGGTTGACAATGCAATGTTTTCATAGTATGTAATCTCACCAGGACGACAGCGGATAACGAGAACTTAATTTTAGTTTCTATTTGTTCTAAATCCAATTTAACACTAATATAAAATACTATAACAATATATATAAAATACAAGCGACCCGCTATAAAACAATGAAAGTCTTGAAAAAACTAAAAAAAAAATTGATAAAAAAGTAGCAGTAGTAAAGATGTTTATCCCAAAATTTCATCACAATCGGTTCAGCGGTTTAGCCGTGATGACATCACGGACAGACAGACAGAGCTATTCTCGCATTTATAATATTAGTAAGGATACACTTAAAAAAAAATTAGATATATGAAGTTAAAATCTCATGAGACCATCGTGGCGCAGCGGGACAGCGTCTGACTGTAATCGCGATTGGTTGTGAGTGCGATTCCCATTCAGTGGAATGACTGTAATTTAATTACTTTTATTATGCCGCTCTAATGATCAAGACAGAGAAGAGTTGAGATCAAGCAATGTCTCGAATTCGGACGAAAAGTAGACAACAAAGTGTCTTACTAGATTCGCTCTTGAACACCCTGCTGTGCGGGAAAAACTCCCATTAAACCTTGTCTTACGCATTCTATTGTTTTCCTAAAGAAATTGTATAAACCATATGCAGATATACCGTTTCAAGCGTATATGGTATTGTTCACTTCGTCCGCACTAAGTTATGTAAGAAACAAAGTGTTTCAACAACAATAGACCAATCATCCCGTAAAACAAAAGCTTTTGCAATGCGTACATCTGCACTCAAGTGACATTGTTTTTAGTTTTCTTGGAAAAGTTGATACTTACTATTTTATACGTTTGGTAAATTAAAATAATAATAAGCGTATAAGAATTTGGACGTAGCCGTATGTAGAACGCATAACTTAGCGGTCAGAGCGCTTGAACGGTTTTCAAGGGGCGCGGGTTCAAATTTTGTATACGTTTTCTAAATATATGTTTTTCAATTTCCCAAGTGTGTGAATAACACTTAAAAAACAAATGTTGAAAAAAAGGTGTTGTGTCTATTTACAATACAAACTCGTTGTGAGTTTGACTTCCATTCTGAGAAATGGGGAAATGTTAATATATAATTTATAGCAATTTACTTAGGATAAATTAGGCGTTACATATAAATTCCATCCATTTGACATACATCTTGGTGTTGTTTGCCTTACATTTACGTAGATAAAAAAAAACTATAAATCATCACCGAAGACATGGTTTAAGAAATGACTTCTTAAAATACAATCCTAAAGAGTCAAGTCAAACTAAAATATATTACATATAGATATACACTCTAAAAAAACATTTTAGAAAACGCGCTTCATTGAAACCGTCCAAGGTTCAGATCCCAATTAAATTTTTTGAAAATGCTTTTCAAATCCTAAGCGTGTGAATGACCCTTTGAATATATTACAATATACACTTCCCGAATTAATATAGAAATGGGCATTCTGACGCTTAACTTACTAAATACCGCTATACGTTACAGATTGACAATTTTAAAACAAAATGCAAATAAGTAAAGCAGAGGGGAATCACTAGTTACATCTATATATATATACATGGTATATATTTATACGTGAAGAACATTTTATACACAGTTTGACTAAAATGATGTAGGCAGAGTTTGAAATTTGGCATGGGTACTTAAAGTTTATATACCTTTGTAAAAAGTGACATACACGTTGCTAGGCAACACATATTGTACGCCTCAACGGGCCCCTAACGTTGTTTAATTTATAATAAACGCCTTATGTTGCCACTGCAATTGATGCCCCATTGATTTCAATAAAAAATCCTTTTCATTAGAGGAATTGAATGGAGCGTGCAGAACCGTATGATATAGCGATTTATAAATGAAAAAATCATAATAAATTTAATATTTATACAAGCACGCCATCGTGGCGCAGTGGTAAATGCCCGGCTGTTTGCGGTATGGCTGTAGATTCGGTTCTCAATCGGGGACAAGTCAATTACCCAAAACCAAAAGACAGCATCTTTAAAATGGGAAGAAAATTGTGAACGGAGTCTCAACACTAGGTTTTCTCCGCAAAATAACGAGATACACGCCAAGTAAAAATAAACAAGGTGTGAAATTTATTCAACTTTGTGTTTATTCAGACTTCATCATCTCGCCTATACATGATATAAAGCAATTAACTTCAAAGGTATTAGTGCACGACCATTTAGAGCTATCTCGTGGAATGACTAAGGACAATATTACCTACCATGATGATTTGACATGAGAAATATATATTATTTTGTTATCATTTTTTTAAAGTGTTATTCCTACACAAAGGAAATTGAAAAAGACATATTTAGAAAACGTATAAAAATTTGAAAGGTTTTCAAGAGGCGCGGGTTCAAATCCCGCTGCGTTCAAATTTTTATACGTTTTCGAAATATGTCTTTTTCAAATATATATTAGTTAAATGTACTTATATATTAGTTATATGTAAACAAAAGTTACCTTAAACTATAGAAATATTAATGTAAAAAGTTTTGTGTAATATTTCTTTAAGCAGCCTTCAACAATATCTCGTTTAGGTCTGTAAAGAGAACGAAATAAAAAAGTAGACACCTATTGAAGTGGTGTCCTTATACACAAACTTATTATTTTATTAATCTTTTGAATTAAAAATAATAATATATTCTTGATTTCCAGAATAAAAACTCCAATAAACATGAATAAATTGTTATTATTATATTAAGTAATAAAAGTTCACTAAAACCAATAACAATTAGATTCATTTAATAAAAATGTAAAAAATATTATTGGGGTCGTTTATTAATGTAATAAAACCCATAATTTTGTTTTTAATATTTTATTTGTTTATCTATGCGTTCGTGTACGCTAATCTCAGAAATAGCTGAACCGCTTTAAAGGCAGTTTAGACTATTATATTTTGGTAAACTTCGATTAACATTTAGTGTTCATTTTATTTCAATCGGTTTATATATAAAAAAGTTATAAATCTAGATAAAGTTTGTGTAGTTTACGCAGGCGAAGCCGTGAGCGGGTTGCTAGTTAAAAAAAAACTAGTTTTGGTAACCTGCTTTAGTATCGTCTGTGTTCAGTAGTATTGAGGAGCACATTTACGAGTGACAACGACGTGCTGGCAGAGAGAACCTAATGTAAAATTTTGCTTAGACATTCTCACACCCTATAATAATTCCCCAGAGTTAAATTGTGATCCCCGCTTCAAAGTTTGAGTAGAACTATGCCAACGGTTTTAATTATTTTGTGGCGATAAATATCATAATCACAAAAGTCATATGAAAATTATAAAGTCCTAATTAAAATAGGTTTTCATAGCAATGTAACACATGACTAGGAAACCTTAAAAATACCCCGCATAAAATATTTCTATTGTCGGCTACACATTAATAATATAGTATTTGTTGTAATTTGTCCCACTTTTGATAACGTTGATGAAAAAAGGTCTGACTGAAAATAGAATTTACAAATAAATAAAATTGGAGTGTCTGTTTGTAATATTAAAATAACAGTTTTTTATTAATTTTTTACTACATATATATACGGTATACACGGTACATATACCAAAATAACAGTCTTTACAATTGTAAATTTGTAACTGTCTGTTCCGGCTAATATCTAAAGCTATTTTGAAGAAACTATCGCTGGCAGCAGCAGCAGTTATTTTAGAATTCCTTGCGGTCCAAGTCGCGGGCACAGCTAGTAACCGAATAAAATCTATAAGTATATTTTGAGGCCATCTTGGTACAGTGGGACTATGTCTGACGCTATAGTTGTGAGTTTGTTCCCACTCGGTGAAATGGCGATAATTCAATTATTTCCATTTCTCTGTTCAGATTTATTAATTTATTATATAAAGACAATAAATTGTTACAGCAATTACTATAATTTCATAGACATAGGCTGAATTATGCCCTAATTATAAGCAACACTGCGTTCAAATAGGACGACGACTTAAATTAAAAATTATGGGTTAAATTAACAGTAGGTTTACTTACAAGCAAGTTTAATTTTTATATTTTTCTTTATATTACAAAGTGAGATGGTAAATATATCAATAATATTATTATTTCTGCATAATTTTGATGATAAAACAAAGCGCGGAGTTGAGTTTCGCCACTTAACACGGAATGTGCCGGGCAGATGGCTCTCCCTATTCTGTCTTGAATAGAACGTGAAGCTGATATCTTTATAAGAAATTTGTAATTTGAAGAGTTAACTAAATTAAATTTAATTTTGCCCCAAAGTTTTAAAGTTGTGAAACGTTTTCAATGTAACCTACAATATGCTAACGTATTCATATAAGTTTTGCGAGCTATGAGAAATTTTCTTATAATTTACCCGTATTATAATTTAAACATTATATCATCGATGTGAAAGTTTAAGCATTTATCGAAATGACTGAAACTTGTCTTGAAAATGGATCGAATAAATTTTATTTTATACCATATAAGAAAAATCTAAATATCCTACATTGAAATAGATATTTTTAAGTACTGTTGTCCTACGAAAAGCTACCACTGATTTACAAATTATCAAAAAGATAAAAAAAAACTTTCCTAAAATTAATTACAATTGGGAATAGATAAACTGTTTATTGATGTGGTAAAACTGTCAATAAAACAAATAACATACCAATAACCTTTCTTTAAAGTTGAGCAAATAATACATTATTTTTACTTTGTATTGTTTTTTTTATGATGCGTGGGCTACTGATCTACAAGCCATTTTCGATATTTGAATCTACAACCATCGCGTTTAGCCAGATTGGGATTGGATCACCACCACCCACACCACCACTAACCACGAACTCACCACAAATTTTAGATACGCTACATTTTATGTACCCAAAAAGAGTAAATATTTATTATGCATTTCTGTATAAACGAAGCATCTATCGTTCTATTATCATGCAGTTTTATATGTAGGTAATATATAAATAATAACTTAACGCTGTCGAAGAAAAAGATGATTGTGAAAAATACGAACACCAATTCTTACTGTACTGGGATATTAAATATTAATATTTTATTTGCAAAGGCCAAGGTTGTTCATTCATATTCAAGTTAAGAGAAAAGTGTGGTGAATTATTTTGTGTAGTCGAGCCGCTAAGCCATTTCAACCCTTGGTTAGAGCGCTTGGACAGTTTACAAGAGGCGCGGGTTCAAATGCCGCTGCTTTAATTTTTTTTTTTATTTCCTAAGTATGTGATTTACACTTTAAAAAGTTTTAAGTACAAACACGTGTTTAAAATAGATAAAGCACCTAAAAAGATATGCGAAAATTTATTAAATTTGGAATGACGTCAGGCAATATATTTTTCAATGATTAAATATTATTACCGAAAAAAGAAAAATAAAGAAAGAAGTACGAGTATGCAAGGGCCGTAGAGTTTGGAGCTCCGTTCTCTCTGATTACCCCGCTAGTGACATAGCGTTAACCTAAAAAAAAGATAAGCAACTGTTTTTTAGTTTTTCGTTTATAACTCAAAAATTTTAGATTAAATTAAAATTAAAGATTTATTTCTAATTTAATTTTTTTTGTAATTTTACGTGATAGCTATCACCATTTCCTCCTCCTTCTTTAAGGAAGTGTAAGATGTGGTCCATGCTCACCCTCTTTTATTTATTTTCATTATGTGTAAATTTCAACATGGACGGTGTTAAGTTTGACCTTACAATTTTTTCTAACATCACGCTTTTTCCCGCATAGATGAGCAGTCAAATAGACACTCCGTTCTCCACTTTGTGCCCGAAATCGACACTCGACGGAACTCAACGCCGCACTTTGTCCAGGGTAGCAGAGCAGAGTGATGAAAATATTTTAAATGTAATATTTCCCCCGATTGGGGATCGAACTCACAACCAATTGCACTTGCAATCAGACCCTTGCGCTGTCCCACTGTGCCACTATGACCTCAACCTTACATAATAATAACTTATAAACGTAGTTCTTGAATAAAATATTCAATCACCGCTACCTATATTGCTACTCAAATTATATGTGATTTGAAAAATATATATATATTATTATAATAAAAATAAATATTATGATGTAATTTGAAAAACGCCACTCATTTATATATTTTACAACATTTATCAGAACGCTTGAACACATTTGTTTAAAAAATGTCGTCCGGTTACGACATTTATCATTTCACTTAAGTAGTTTTTAATTTTAGTGACTAATTCAGCTTGGCAGTGTTATCTACAGGGGCAATGATTACAGAACGTCCAATGTAATTTTAACTTAGAGCTTGCTTAGAGCTTAAATACATATTTTTAAAACATTTTTCATTTTTAGAACAAGAAGCTTATTGAGAAAAACTACTTAAAAAATAAGCTTAACGCGTTTCCCCGCTTAGCGGTGTAGTCAGAGGGAGAGAACCTAGTTTCAGGGCACTCCGTTCTCCACTTTCCGTCGGAAATTGAGGCATTGCAAGACGTTGTTGGACAGAAAGCGAATAGTGTTTTGCCATTAGTCTTCCTCTGAATCTCTGACCTCTTTTCTTCTTCTTTTAGTCTTCCTCTGAATCTGTAACTTTTTCCCGCATAGCAAGGTTGCTAAGCTGGAAAAAACGTGAAAAAGAAAATAAAAAAAATATCATAATATACTAATACTAAATTAACTAACGTGAATTCGACGAAATTTTACAATTGAATACTTATCTGATTATGATAATTATAATAACATTACGCATACCAATATGTACATTTATAGATGAAACTACTTCTATATATACTACTACTAAACTAAACTACTTCTGTAGATACTACTACGTCTATATATATTTTGTAAGTTTCTTGAGTACTGAATGACCAGACGATGCGTTTAATACGCGTTGCCTTAGCAACGTGTGACTTAATATTATGGAAAGTCTTTCTCTGTGGTGGATTGTTAACTTGCATGCATTTCAAACACGTTATTATAAAAAGAATTGACTTGTTGCACTTCTTCTTAATGGAATTTTTTATTATTTCTTAATTTTATTCTCCTCTGTATATAGTTTTTGTAAAAAAAGATCCAAAGAATAATGCCACTCAGTTGGCGTAAATTTCATTAGGATTCAAATATATATAAATCCTAATTTCATCTGCCCCTAATTTGTCAGTCGACCAGTGAGTAACGGTAGAACGGTAGAACGGTTTTATATATATTAATGATATTAAAAAAAACGCCCACCTCCGGACCGTAAATTCAACAATATAACCAGCATCTGTTGCTATGAAGACTATTATACTACTATATACGCGTACAAATACAAAAGCCATGTAGGCACGTTCGTACATTCGCGTGTTGGAATACTTGAGGCCATTTTCTTGAAGCAATCGAGCGGATCCACGAGTTCTTATACGTGCAGAAATCCGTTTACAGTGGTACGTTTAAGTGGAATGCGACATCGTTAGTTTCATAGTTAAATGTCTATTTTCTTATTAAGAATATTAATAAAAACTATTCTATTAAAAAAATATAATATAGATTTACCCGCTTTAGAAGGAGAGAGAACCTATTGTTATGGATACAAAGTATATACGTTTATACGTTTTGGCAAATACGTTATTTTTTTTTGTCGGTATTATATATAGCTATGCGTTTTATAGCACTCTAAGAAACGTCTCTTGTTCCCAAATTTTTTGTTAATTTAGAGCTTATTTAAAGAATTTCATTTACCCAGACATGTAACCTACCTATTATATGCGTAAAATTTTGACTTGTATTATTCAATTTGTAATATTTAAAGCACCATAACAATAAAAAATATATATTTTATATTAGTAATGTCAACTAAAATCTAGCCTGTAGATTTGATTGGTCGAACTCTCTTTTTTCCGAAAAAAGACAAGCATTGATGTCTGTTACATAAATCCTAAACATATTTAATATATACTTATAACGTTATAACTACATTATTATGTTATCAAAGCCCATACAAAGTCCATATAACCGTCTTATTTCAGCTACAAAATAATTGAACAAGACCAGCGTTCGCTAAATCACATCTAGAATAAATGTGGCGAGAGAATTGTATCATACCCTTCCTCAAATTTCCGGAAAATGGGATATCGAAACGTCATTATTATAGATTCGGATCGGATGCTGTAACGACGAGGTAACGAAATATCCGTTGGTATCATAAGATTTGCAATAGATTATGGGCTTGGCTTGTTGTTGGGCTTTCTTGGCTGTTTGATACTGGGAATTAGGTTAGATTTTCTATATTTTTAGAGTATACTAGAAAGCCATCGTAGCGCAGCGGGACAGCGCCTTAATGAAAACACGATTGGTTGTAAATTCGATTCCTACTCTATGGAATGATTATATTTAAATTAATTTCATTTCTTCGCTCTGATACTGAAGACAAAGAATGGCGAGTTCCGCCATCCAACACGCAATGTCTCCATTTAGGGCGTAAAGTAGAGAACGGAGTGCTATGCGTGAATTTGACTAAAAATAATAGTTAATTTTGTAGCTGCGGTGCAGTTAGGTTATTTTGCAGTGGACGTAGGTTTAATAGTGTGAATAGTTAACTGTACAGGCGATAGATGTGGGTTTGACTCGCACTCGGGCTTTTAGAACCTACATATATAATGAAAATTCTATACAAAATTCACCTATTTTACTTATTTATTGAAATAAGATAGAAAAAATATATTTTAAATAATTGTCCATTACCATTTACCATTGTTCTCAGCTTTTCTTTGTAAATGTATATTATATTGTAAATTATAATTTAAAGTTAACTAAATTAACCAGCAAGTGTGCATTTACTTTATCTATACCCAGATCTGAATATTAAAGTGAAAGCGACGATGTCTTTGACCAAACACCATAATGCAAAAGTAGAGCATCTAGTACTTACTGTATTATTATGTATAATAAAATCACCATAACGGCATTGGTTAAAAGTGTCTAATTGAACACGAGATAGTTGTGGGTTCGATTTCCACTCGAGGGTATTGGTGAAGAACTGTATCGTAGCATATATGCGCGAAATCGTTTAAAATGAAAAATAGCTCCAAGAGTTGACTCCGTATTCCGCAGTGTTGAAGAATTATATATAATATGAAAGACAATAAAGCAAGTAAGAAGCTAAGTTCAAAGCCACTTTATAGAATAACTGTAAAATCGTGCACAATAACGGCGTGCTAAAGGAAGATGAATATCTTAGCTGCGTTATTTTGATTAGCCTTGTATCGTGGGAACAGCTGTTGAACTTCAGATAACCTAGTAACAACCGCACGCAGAGATATTAATTAGTTTTAAATAACATTAAGCCAGTATAATTCTACACTACACACAGTAAATATAAATTAAACGCTAATTGACATCTCGAAGTGCGAATTTGAGTTATTTGATATTTTGTTTTTGCAAACGTTTGAGATAAAAAAAGTTATCAGCGTTATTGAGATAATCGTTGATTTTTCTTATTCATTTAGGAAGTTACTTATAAGAATTTCAACGTAGCTGGATGTAGAACGCATGGCTTAGCGGTCATAGCGCTTGAACGGTTTTCAAGAGGCGCAGGTTCAAATTCCGCTGCGTTCAAATTTTTATACGTTTTCTAAATGACTTTTTCAATTTCCTAAGTGTGCGAATAACACTTTAAAAAATGTTTAAAGAAATATAAGCTGTTGAATTTAGAACACCCTAAACATAGTTTTAATAAAACCAGGCATAGATTTTTATGCTTTTATTTAAAATCTAAAACATAACCCATAAATACAACCAATCTGTAAATGTTATATACAACACATCACAAACTGTACCTGTACCAAGAAAGCAAACAAAATTGTAGCAATCTCTTAAATTACAAACGATTTTGAACCGAAAAAAATCGTTGTAAATTATTTTTATTGTGTTCAAGTTTCACCATAAAATGACAATGGCCATGGCCATTACCAGGGTGAAATCTTAAGCAATATTCTTTTGAAGTTTAGAAATACTTATAAAAATGCCATGGGCTAGAAACGACCGCGTACCGTCACGCCATGACCGACATGCCTAATACTAGCAGCTACTTACTATTTATTCTCGTTTTTTGTAATTTTAATAAAAAAGATTGATATTATAGAATGTATTATAATATAATGTGCGACAATATATACTAAACTAAACACATAATAGAAAAATAAGCCGCTATATATGTTAGTATATTTTTTAATAAAGTTTTAGGGATCACACTTTTTATTCATTAAGGCCAACCTAATTTTACCCTAAGGGTTTCAGGGCGGGGGAAGAAACTTGTAAGGTGTGGACTTGGACTTTGTGAATAAAACTGTGTACAAGGAATACACAAAATAGTATCAGTGTTACAGTAAGCGTACCACCGTAGTGCTACATTGTTTGACTGTACATCCTTGATGATGGGTTCGATTTGTACTCGAGGAGTGACCATACAAAATAATATTCTCATCGCTCCCATTATGCGATGTCGTAAAATACGGACATGTTTCAAACTAAATATGTAAATACTAATCGATAATGGAAAAATCTTTTAATTTTTAATGTTTTTCACATATAAGTATATTCATATATTCATATGTAAAATAGCATGGTATCTATCACTGTGTATGATATGATAGAAGGGAGTGCCTAAACACCAGACCTTTGCTTTGCTAAATGCGAGAAAAGCGTAAAGCTAAAAAAATAAAATACATATTAAAAACTTATATACGTTTTTAAATTCATTTTATTATTTAAATGGTTTTTAGCTTCACGCCTTTTTCCGCATAGGGTTCCTGCCTAGTGTCAAGTTACTCCGCCCGAAATCGAGACATTACATGTTGGGTGTCGGAACTGAACGCCGCGCTTTGTCTTAGGTACGAGAGGCCAGAAGTGAAAATATTTTAAATATAATCGTTCCTCCCAGAGGGAACCGAACCGACAACCAATCGCGTTACCAGTCCCACTGCGGCACGATGGCCTCTCATGATTTTGAAATAATTTTTGTGAATATCAATAAATAGGTCGTGTTCTAATTACACTTGGTCACTCTCGATAATAACATAAATAATTTCGTTATGGTTAAATATGTTCATAATTTTATTAAATATTATTTTACATTATATAAAAGTACAATATATTTTTTATTTAATTAGAATCACAGATTAAATAGATTAAATTGGATTAATACGGCCTAATATGGATTTAACTACTCCTACACCTTAAGGCTGCCTGGCAGATATCGCTTATAGCGATAAGGCCGCCTGCTGTATATTTTATTTTGCAATATTTTTTCAGTTGTTTTCTGGAAACTTGTTGTGTACAATTAATCATATTATTATTATTGAACAAAAGGCGCCTTTAATAAATATTAGGTAGGTAAAGGTTTTATCGATTATGATTTAATTATTTTTCATACTAATTTATATTATTTTATATTTCAATTAACAAATAATAATTTTTTTTAATATATAAATAATAACATAATAATTCAATAAAAACTATATTCTAAAAGTATTTGAAAGCGAGAACCCCTAGTAACGTCGGTCATTGCTTGCAACGCTTCGCTGACCGCATCGCTGTACTGCCAATGTTAGATAGTCTCGATTCTATCTTAAATATCAACCATTTTAAGTATACGAGTATTATATTGTAAAAATGTGAAATTTAAAAATATTTGAAATGCACTAGTCCTTTTGACGCGCAAATGCGTACGCGTTGCCTTGGCAACACGTATGCCTTTGTATAAAAGTGTATGTCAAACACGTGGTAGTGTGTGTAATTTTTTTATTTATTTTATTTACTTAATGTATTTAAACATTTTTAATTTGATTTTTTACTGATTACGGATTTAAAGGATAAAAATATGTGGATGTTATATTCAGTTTAGTGCAGGTTTAGCTAATCTGCTAACCATTGTATTAAATAATAAATTTGTAACTTATATTTGAATGGAGCAACTGTTGAGATTCTTGCCGACTCTTCTCAGCAGAACTGACTTCCGAGCCGGTAGTTTTATGTCCATTCGACGATTCATAAGTGCTTGCGAAAGTCTCTTTGAATAAAGGATATTTTTAATTTGATTTTAATATTCCTTAAAAAGCTATTTTACTCGTAAATTTTAAAGTATTTGCTAACAAAAGTCAATAATATTAACTAACTTTTCCTTATAACTTGTTCAATGTCAGTTAAATACATTCCTAGTTTAAAATTCAAAGACCACTTGTGTTACTTGGATCGTTCCCAATGTACTACCATAATCACATAATACCGTGTATCGAGTTTCAAATTGATACCCTTTGTAAATTAGTAGAGTCATTGACCGTTTGTAGTGAGTAAAATTAACTTAAACGACTAATTTAGAATTCATTACAATGGGCTTAGAAATAATTCATTTATATATTTAAAAAGTAATACAACATAAGCCGACGAAGAACGCGGTGTGCCGACACTAGTTTCTCTCTGCCTATGTGGGGAAAATCGTGATACGAATCGAGCTACTAATATTTTTAAATATTTTTATGCACTGCTCTATTTACCACAATTTTGGAGCTGGATAGATCGACCGTTTGTTTGATATTTAAGAAAATATTGTTGTTAGGAATCATAAAAAAAATTTAATTGTATGTTAAAGCTAAATAATTTTATTCAAAATAAGAAGTTACATGCTTCATTATTTTAATGTCAAACAAATTACCACCGGTTCACTAAAGTTAATGTCTCATACCTGAGAAGAACGGGCGCAAGAAACTCAGTGGGACATTTTTTTTTTTTTCAAAACAATAATTTCCAGATTTGTAAATTGAAAAAACTTTTATTTAAATACAATTATGACAGTGCAAGAAAGTGCAAGAAATAGTCAAAATTTGTACTAATACTATTTGTATGGATTAAAACGTAATTATTGTCTATGAGTACGGATAAGATTGTTAGTTAACGAGTAAGATGTCTCATGATATAAAATAATAATACAATTTAAAAAGAGGCGTGAATATAGTAAAACTTATATTACTTGTAATGCGTTGATGTGTGCATATATCTTCTCTTCTTTTAGAAACACAATTTTTTAGAAAATGTATAAAAAATTTGAATGCAGCAGGATTCGAACCCGTGCTTCTTTTACGGTTTCCAATCCAAATTATATATTTTTCTACAAATATGTTTTTTTTCATATCCTGAGTCTGTGTGTGTGATAAATACATTTAAAAAATGTAAAA
Source organism: Podotricha telesiphe (assembly GCA_038994665.1). Lineage (NCBI taxonomy): Eukaryota > Metazoa > Arthropoda > Insecta > Lepidoptera > Nymphalidae > Podotricha > Podotricha telesiphe. The sequence goes on along the minus strand of JAOYRR010000422.1, from coordinate 492,419 downwards.
AAAATAATTTCGACATTTTATAAAAATGCTACCCATATTAAATCGATGCCATTAAGCTTAATATCGAAAATCATTTCGTAAAAGAAGAATAACAAGAACTGGTTCTAGGAAGCGTTATTAGCGTATGCGTCAGTCTGTAGCTCGACTAAGGACTGACTCATGGTTCAAATATACAAAGAAAACACTGTTATCAAATTTATAATTACATATACTTGACGTCTTATGTGTTTACGACCAGAGCGAGGAATGAATAGAATTAGAGTTTATTTAAATATAATCATTCCTCTGAGTGAGATAGGAACCCACAGCCATCGCGTATGTATTCAGACGCTGTCACAGTGCACCGCGATGGCCTCATGCTTCTTATAATAAAAATGAAACACAAAGCGCGGCGTTGAGTTCCGTCATGTCTTGATTTCGGTCGTGAATAAAGGAGTGTCTTGATACATGATTCTCTCTTACTACCCTGCTAAGCAGTAAAAAGTGCGAAGCTGAGCAAAAAAAGGCAATTTAATTAGAATATTTACATAAAGCCCAGGAAATGCCTTTTACATGGACATGGAAGATTATCTCGTCAATAAGAGATGATGCAACCGGCCGTGACCTCAAACTTCGCTATAAACATTCTTGCACCAAATGGCTGGCATATTGCACGATACCCGGCGAATTAAAAAAAAACTTTACGTGATAAATAGCGAAACATAACGCTGCAAAATTTCAAAATTTGATGGCTTTACCATAACATTTTTTACTATACGCACGACTTACAAATTTACGATTAGATTAAATCTCACAGCCTTCCATATACTTATTTACAAAATGCGCCATGATGGTTTGAATTTTATTTTATAATGAAACGTGTGTAACTTTATATAATAGTATATGTCAAACACATTCTGCCGTGTGTAATTTTTTTTATATTATTTTAATGCATTTCTAATGCATAATTAAAAAAAAAAATAAGCTTTCTCCACTCCTTCTCCATGTAAACTTTGAAAGGTTAGTATCTTAAACCTTCTCAAAACGTTACATCTATTTCTTACAAACATTCTCACATAATGTTTTTAGATTACGATTTCGTAGGACGAAATACTCGTGGCATTACATAAAAACACATTTTCATAGTCCCATCATAACACCAACGATTAAATATTTCTACTAGCTTTCATAATTTATTATGGATAACGTAGTTTTGTGTAATACGAGTTTAATATTAAGTAAGCTATACTTGTATAGTATTAGCTTGTTAGCAACGGTTGTGCATTCGTTGCATAAAGTTAATGAGCATTGCAGTATGAATTCCTATCCGCTGCACTTAGAAACGTCTATTACCATATATATTTGCATTAAATTGACACAAAATTACGCTTAACATTTTTAGAAAATTTATAATAATGAACGTAGCGGGATCCGAACTCGGGCTTCTTGAAAACCGTCCAACCGCTCTGACCGCTAAAACTAAGTCCTAAAACTGTTTTTCAATCTGGGTGTGAATAACACTTTAAAAATGTTATTTGCTAAATAAGCTCTTTGAGTACGACTTGTAGAACTTCTAATCAATCGTGTTAGAAGTGAATTTAAAGTATTGTATTAGTAATCTGCATAATGTAGGAAACGGAGTAAATAATGAATAGATTTTCTTTGTCTTTTTGTACTATGTCTGAAAAAATGTAAAGCTATTTTTTATTATATGCACATGTATACCGCATTTGACAGAGAGCTTAGTGACACATCACTCTCTGTCGTACACTTCTTTCTCACTTAATAATTAAGGTGTACATTGGATAGTATAACTCATATAATTCCACTCATTGAGCAATATATTACGCATATATATGTTTTATATAAAACATTTTTCTTTGGCCATCTTGGCGCAGTAGGACGCCGTCTTATTGTAAACGCGATTGGTTGTGGGTTCGATTCCCACTCGGAGGATTGATTATGTTTAATTTATTTTCATTTCTCCGCTCTGGTACTTAAGACAAAGGTGGCGTTGAATTCCGCCAATCAACGTAATGTCTTGAATTCGGGCGGAAAGTGGAGAAAAGAGTGTCTGGATACTAGATTCTCTCCGACTTCCCTGCTATGCAGGAAAACGCGTGAAAGAACAAAAAAAATTTAAAAAAAATTGTCCAACCTTTATCGTAACATTGACAAGTACTTATTCTTGATACGTTTAAAAATATGGTAATAAATATTCTTTAGTAAAAACAATTTTAATTTATTTAACTTGATTTTCAATATATTAGTTATAAATTACTTAATGCCATAGCCTTCTTCATAAATTAAGTGATATTTGAAACTGGAGATGTTAAATGGACACCATTTGGTCCTTCACATTTATTATGTGCGACCGACTATATTGATCGAGTGCGTGACATTATAGGAATTGGTCTTTTAAATTTTATTACGTTTTTTAAAGTGTACATCTTAGTGCGACTTGTGTGATATGAGTGTATGCGATGTAGAGAAAAGGTATAGGTGTTCAAAAAATTATTCATGAAATGATAACACTAATAAGCAAAAGAAAAATAAAAAAAAACGTGTTTTGTGTAAATTATTAATTATTACCAATATTAGAAATACATATGTATACCTCAAATGGGACCCGAACCCACAAAAATTGCGTTTAGTCAAATACATGCCTTATGTGCCAAAATTGTGTAATTTGTTAAATATACAAGACTAAAATAATTATACTGAGCCTTGTATATATATATATAATAAACAAGGCTCTCTGCAGACACGTTTGGTTGTGGGATTGATAACTCGGAGGAATGGTTATATTCATTACTTAGCTCGGGTAACGCACACGCGGCGTTGAGTTCCGCAATTCGACAAGCAATGTGTCGATTTCGGATGGAAAACAGTGTCTTGACACTAGGTTCTCTTTGTGCAGGGTGCCTACCTATATAAAAATGCATACATAAACATTAATATGCTATTTTTTTTTTCTATCCACAACGACGATTGCGCCAGACGTAAATAAAAAAATAAATTGGCTCTAAACAAAGCGTTAATGTGATAATAGTATTAAAACCATACCAATAAAAAGCACTTAGTTTAAATTGAAGCAGTACATGTCACGGGATAAAACTGATTTTTTTTTAATATTTTGATGCATTTCATATGTTTTACAGGTCTTTTTTTTAATAGAGAGAAACTAGTGAAAATCACTCTGTTCTCCACTTTCCGCCAAACCTCAACACATTTTTTTTGAAATGACCCCAAGTCACATAAGTACTATCTTTAATCATTACAAAACCTGTACGAGTATTATATGTCTATTAGGCAGTAAGTAGACGGAGAAAAGATTCTTGTGCAACAAAACTGTTCCTCTAACTCGCATACAGTTGCGAGCAAAGGCTATTTGATATTTCTCTGAAAAAAATAATATAATGGAAAAAAACATTTCGTAGGTCACTTAGAGAACTGTAGATTTGTTCAGCCTACTTACAGCCTAAAAAAAAAACAAATAAATACTATTCTAATCCACTACCGCTCAACCATATCATCCTCAGCCGCACCTTGGCGTCAATTAGACATAAATCTATATATAATAAAAAAGTAACTGGCGCTGTGTGTACATGGAAGATATATGAGAAAAATTGATGGGAGCATTTATTTTTTTTTATATATATATTTATTTTTATATGTTGTCTTGCGTTCGTGCATGCTAATTTCAGAAACGGCTTAAACGATTTAAATGCAATTTTGACTATTGGTTCTGGTAAACTTCCCTTAATATTTAGTGTTTAGACAACGAACGAAATAGTTCAGTCGTTACGCAGGCGAAGCCGCGAGCAGGTGGCTAGTATAAAATCAATTGGTTCTATACAAAGCGTTAATGGAATAATGATATTAAAACCTTACCAATAAATGGCTATTAGTTTAAATTGAGACGACAAATGTCAATTTAACTCGTGTCCTATATTTGAAGTGCAATCATTATTATTGTATTAACGCGTGAAGGAAAAACTTTGGAACACTTCACGAAAATTATATGAACGGAGAAGTGTGAAATTCTGGTACAAGACAAAGTACGGAGTTGAGTTACGGCGTTCAACAAGCAATGTCAGGGGGAAAGTGGAATGGGAGTGGCTATGTGCTATGCGGGAAAAAGCGTAAATCTACGACATACACGGTGTAAAGGCAATGCGTAGTTTACGCGTAGATACGTTAGATATGAAACAATAAACGGCACAATATTTTCTTAATACAAAACTCCAAATTGTTTATAAACAACTTTGAAAGTTATAAACTAACATAGCTGAGTTGTTAAGAACTAGTTGCTGATAACATTGAAATCAATTTATACGTCGTAATTTATAATTTAAATATGCTTGAACTTCTGTATTGAATTTCATTAATGACTTATATATTATTGATCGATTGAGGCCATCTTGGCATATCGAGACAGCGGACTGACTGACTGGAATGCGCGGTTGTGGGTTCATTGAGAAGCGGATTTTGCCACTTAGCAGGCTATGTCTTCACATTGCCTGTCTGCCTTCTCTGCAATATGCAGGAAAAATAATGGAGCTGAAGTATACCTCCATCATGTAAAGGAGATGCGTTTATATAATAAAAAATAGTCTTCTTATATACTTAGTCTGGACATAAACACTGTTATAATAAAAAATAAGCCAAATATTATTTTTTAATTTTGAATCTGTCATTTTTATAAAAATGTAAAATATTTTGTGATATTAAAATGGAGTAAGATGATAAAGAAAACCGAAACGCCCTGATTACATTTCATAAAGTAGGTATGGTGCCGAATATAGTTTTTTATATCCATACGCTTGGTGTTAGTCAAATGTTTGTGTACAGGGCTATTGATAGTTACAATGAAACCTCTATAACAAGAAAAGATCTGGCCGTCCACATAGTGTTCGTACGACATTGCGATTAAAACAGTAAGGGGAAGAAATTAAAGAAATACTGTACTAAAGCAAAAATTTCATCTCGAAAGATGAAGATAGCACCTTAAACCATGTCGCGTATTTTAAAAGATGACTTAAGACTTACAGGCCTATAAGAGACTCAAGGCGCAATGGTCATTTTTAAATAATAAATAAAAAAAACAATAGCGCAGTAAAATAAAAAAACTACTTAAGCGGTACGCAAAAGTCACAGAAAATTTCTGTATATGGATTACAATTTTTATACAATTGAGCAATACTTAAACAAATAAAATAACCGTTTTTATGCTGAAAGCTCTAAAAAAGTTTCCAAATTCGTCAACAGCGTACAACGTGGGCATTATCCGACTTCAGTGATGGTTTGGTGGGGTGTAGGTATGAGCCCGATTTTTTTGAAAAAGGCATCAAAACATCGGCACAAGTGTATCAAGATACAATTCTTGAGAAGGTAGTTAAGCCCCTTAACAAGACTATGTTCAATTATCAAGAATGGTGCTTTCAGCAAGACACGGCGTCGGGTCAATAAGCTCAATTCACCTAATCTTCATCAGAGCTGAAGACTGGTTCTGACTGGCATCTAGTCCTGATCCTAATCTACTCGATTATGATTTATGATCCGTTTTAGAGAGTAAGGTATACTCTAAACGCCATGATAATTTTGAGTTCCTAAAACAGTCCATACGATTGGCATTGAATTTTCCCATTGAAAGAGAGTGCGTGCTGCTATTGGTAACTGGCCTCAACGTTTAAAGGTCTGTTTTGCAGACAATGGAGACCACTTCGAATAAGCTTTATTTACTTTTAATGGTTTTATATTATTGTATTAAACTAACACATTGTAATAGTTATAAATGTCAAGTACAATAATTAAAATGATTTCCTTTGTAACAATATTTATAGCAAGACAAGTATATACTACTCTTAAAGTTATATGTATGAAGTGAATTTCCTTGTACAATAATAGGTATAATAATTAGGGTTGCTTCTCTTCAATTAGTATTATATTTTTGTACACATTCGTAGTATGTTCTACAGATTTCTTATGTTTAAGTAATATTAGGTATACTTGCAGTTTTGTACAATATTTGTGCATAAATAGATGCTGGTCGATTAGACCAGCGGAAATGTAAGGGACCCAAACCAAAAACATTATCTTTGAATTGAAATTAAAAAAACATTACTATGTTGTCTCTGCAATGTTCAAAATGAGGATAAATACGAAAAAAAACTATCAAAAAATATAATATTTACATACATAAGTATATTATGTACATTAAAAACAACAAAAATCTTATATTAAGATTTCATATTAAAAATGGCAACCCTATGCATCTTCTGTCTAATCTACTCTGAACCTACTAAGGATGACCTTGTTTCTAGGTGACATATTTTATCTGTCATACAAAGTTATTAAACCAATAACCTTATATGAAATACTCCTTTAGCTTTATTCCAATCTTTAAAAAACTTACAAGACAACAAAGTTTAATCACTCACCGAGTTAAACCCCGCAAAGTTACGCAGTTTTTCTACACATTCAAAATTTGTTGTGATTTTAGCATTGACCATTAAACATAGCAACCTACCAACTTTCACGATTATTAAATTTTTAATATAAAAAAATACATTGACACAATCAAATGCCAATTAAAACGGCTAATAAAATGATATTCAACAACGTTGGGTCATAGGAATAGCCTTATGCAATGACTCTCACAAGATAACGCGGATGCTGTAACGAGATGAATCTATAAAGTGCTCATCATTGGGATGAAATAGCTAACAATGAAATACTTTCCAATACAGTATATTACATTGCATTTTTTTATTTTATTGTACCATTTATTGCGGCACTTTGTAATAGAAATTAAAATATTTTTAGTCAACGCATCTTCCACATTTTACACTAGCTAGGCAGATTTGCTATAGGGTATATTATAAAAGCAGATAATTCTGTTCGCCACTTTTTCAGAATTAACAGAAAACTTCATGGCTCAGTGGAAAAATATTAGATTTAAACTGTTACATAACAGTTGTGGGTTCAAATTGTACTCGAAGAAATATATCTATAATATATATAAAAAAAATCGAAAGGTCACATCACGAAATATTCAAACTGGACTTACAAAGATGTAATTTTGATTTTGCGACAGGGCTGAATTAAGGAGGACTAAGAGCTCTCGCAAGTGTGTATGAATTTTAACCTTATTATTCTGCTACAGACTAGAAATTTAGCAGAGAGGTAGTCAAAAGCTAGACTTTGTTGCGGCCAGGTTTAAGACAAAATATTGAAACCTATGTAAAACAGTCTTTATTTTAAACTTTTTTACTATAATTTTTTTTTTTTTTAATAATACTCCTACTTCAATGATATGAGACTCGAGTGTGCAAGCAAAAAAACTAATATGAACTAAGCCGGTACTATTCTCATCTGCCGCGGTTACTAGACTGTTGCATGTCGCATGTGCTTTAGAAATATATAGAGTAGGAAAGTTTAGAACTTTCTGTATTATAAGGTAATTGTGGAGTTTGTATAATTGGAGCCATCGTGGCGCCGTGGGACTGCGTCTGATTGTAAACGCAATCGATTGTGGGTTCGAGCACTTTGGGGAAATAAAAAAATTGTAACTATTTAATTATAAAATATTTTCATTTCTGCGCTCTGTTACCTAAGACAGAGTGCAACGTTGAGTTCCAGCAATCAACACGCAATATCTCGAATTCAAGCGAAATGTGGACAACGCAGTGTCTTGACACTAGGTTCTCTCTGACTGCCCTGCTAAGCGTTAAGGTGCATAGAGAGGAGAAAAAAAATTAGTCGTTATATCTATTGAATAGTATTGTATAATTGCTAGAGCTTAGATTTTTATTAATATGAAATATAGATTGTTTTTTTCTGCATTACCCTCTTTTCCATATAGCGGGGTAGCCAGAGACCTCAGTGTCAACTTTCCCCCTGAACATTGTGGGTTAAGTGACTAAACTTACTACAATGGAGAAATTAAAATAATTTCAATATAATCATTACTCCGAGTGTGTATTGAACCCACAACCATCGCGTTTGCATTCAGACTCTTCACCACAGCTCCACGATGGCTCCAATTATACAAATCACGCTATCAATACTTTCGTCATAATTAAAAATATATTGCTAATTGCAAGTTTAAACATTTCCCTAAATGAAATACAAACCCACAACCAACGTCGGTACAATTCGACACGCCCTTACTACGCCACAATTGATATTTCATTATGTCAGTGCATAGATTCCTCTACACTATGTCCAGCATACCTCTATATTCATAACTATATGCATATGTATAGATACATGCATATTATATGCACACATGTATAGGCCGGTGTGCTAACCGCATAAATCTCTCCAGTTTTGAGGTCATTACATTCGTCGATTGTTCCGAGTTAGTTGCATCACCTATCTTTTTTTTAGGTAACTTATTGCTTATAAATATTAATTACATATTCTATTATACATGTTATATGCGGCTTGTTAACGAGTGTCTTTAGGCTATATGGAGATTTATTTATAAGTCGTTATATTGAATATTATAGTATAATTGATATTGCTTAGGATTTTTTAATATGAAATATTCAATGCATTTTTCTGCACAGCAGAGTACGCAGAGACACTCAGTTCTTCGCAAATTGAAATATAATGTGTTAAGTGGCAGAACGCATATAGCGCGGCTATTTACACCTTAAAGGCCGGCAACATACACAGGCCGGCCCTGTAGCTCCTCTGGTGTTGTATGGAATCGTGGGCGGCGGTGATCACTTAAAATCAGCTGACCCGAACGCTCGTTTGCCTTGTCTATATAATAATAAAAAAAGAACTCAACGCCGCGTTTTGCTCATTCATAGTGGAGACCGCACTCACAGCTCACTGCGCCACGGTACCGTAATTGGTGCTTGTCGTTTCTAATGAAACGCGATGTCTGTGGCTTCAAATCCCATTTAGAGTAATGCTAGTATTCTAAATTAAAAAAAACATTTCAAATGCTTCCTTTAATAAATGAACACAGGACGCTACATAAAACCCTTTAAGCTATATATACTAAATATATAATAATATACCTATAGTATATATATGTACATATATATATGAATATATCGATTTCGAAATAACTTATAGCGTGGTACTAAATTCTCCATAGATAGATAGATAGGTACAACATATCACTGCATAAATATTTTATCTTAAAAATGGAGTCCATCAGTTTCTGACAGTGACAGTACCTACGGTGGTTATGACTTAGAACCTCACTGGAGGAAATGATTACATTAAAATAATTGTTTCCGGTCTAGTATGACAGATCGCGGCGTTGAGTTCCGCCACTTAACTGTCTCTAAATTGATTTCGTATTTAAATAGATTGTCTATATAAAATCAATCTAATCTGCATACATTGCCACATACTTGATGTGTGTTGAATTAAAAAATGTTTAATCGAAATCAATATTATTTGCCCTTTTCCACTTTGTAAAAGAATTCTATACTTATAGCTATACAAATACATGGGGTTAATGCCATAAAGCTACCGTTATAGTGTAAATGTCAGTCAAGTTTATGCTCGGTCAAGGAAACTTTGTTATTCGCGCAATTGGTTTAATATTTTAATATCTAGATATAAGCTATAGATTTTTAATACAAAATATCAAGCTATCGTGGTTCTGTAAGACAGCGTCCGGCTGTAAATCTAGTTAGACAAGACGCTTAATGTCTTAATCTCGGATGAGAGAAAAAAAAAACAACAAGACGTACCTTGACAATAGGTTCTTTCAGATTAAGACATATTTAGAAAACGTATAAAATTTTTTGAACGGTTTACAAGAGGCGCGTGTCCAAATTCCGTTGCGTTCAAATTTTTATACGTTTTCTAAATATGTCTTATTAAATTTCCTAAGTGCGCGAATAACACTTTAAACAGTGTTAAAGTCTCTCAGATTACCCTGCTATATGGGAAAAGTGTGAACCTGTAAATAATTTTATAATAATTTTGAATGAACATGTTGTAGAATGTTTTGTATTAAAAAAGCTTGTAAGACAAAACACATAAATACTTATCAATAGTTATTAAATTCAAATTACAATACAAAAAAATCTAACTATAATAGAGAAAACACGTCCACGAAAAAACGGTCCAAATCGTTTATGGTGTTCCACCATAGGCCACTTTCCAACGTTCAAAAACACAGACAGCGTTTTGGGAAATCAGGTCATTCAAACAAAGACATATATTGATACAAAGAAGTCACGATTGTTTATACCATTATGCTACAAGCAATTCGAAATAATTCTAGTAAATTTTATAGATGATTGGTTAATAATGAGATTTTTAGCATTTTGAGTGTTATTAAAAAATATATATATATCAAATTCAGTAATCAAGTGGTTTGTATTGTTTATGCATTTTATGTGGAAGGCAAAAGAAAGAAAAGAAAGCAAACGCTTTTGTCTTATAGCAGTACAGTTATGGTGAAAACCTGGTGCCAACACTCTTTGTTTTCATCACAATTCATCGAACCTGCAATCAATTATGTATACGTAGAGTAGCTTTCCCACTGAACCACGATGGCTTTTTATATTTTAATGACTATTAAATATATTTAATTTATGTATTGTAAATGAATATTTACATTAGCCTTCTCTAAAACAAAGTAGGTACCTACTGTTTTTGTTAGACGCGAAAACGCTCTAGTCTAAGCTATAAGCGATTATGTTATTATTGCCAAACTTCTATACAGCTTCAACTTTTCCTCTTATATCTAAAACTTCATAGAAGTTATAACATCTGCTAAGTTTAAAATTATATACAAAGTTTTCATATACCTATATTTCCTGTACACGAAGTTTCTCGTTTGATCCTGTCCGAATTTGTGACAACGTTTTGAGAGGCGGAACTTAACGCCGCGTAGTCTTACGAAAGCAGGAAAAGGAATATCACTTACAACTGTGTTTATATAATTAGTTATAAATTATAATGATTTCCTCATTTTGAGCTAATTTCCTTATTTACATAAGTTAAGTTTTTAGTTAACATATATGTATGCAGATTGCAGATGCAACAAAAGAAAGTGCACAGGAAATAATTAGCAAGGCAATTTGTAAAATCTCTAACATGTACATGTTACTTGCGGCTAGTTAAAACATGTGGACACAATCTTTCTTTATTTGAATAGGCTATCGAGGTGCAGTGGCAAAGCATGTTACAGTAAACGAGCTGGTTGTGGGTTCGATAATGAATCGGGGAAACAATTATATATAAATTATCTTCATTTCCCCCGCTCTGGTAAGACAAATGGCGGCGTTTAGTTTCGCCACTCCATACGCTGTCTCAAATTCGATCGGAACGTTACATATGCAAAATAAAAAGCTTGTTATATGTAAGCAAATATGCATGAAATGACAAGTTATAAGTACTACATAAAAATATATATCAAAATCCGTATACAATTAATAAATTTAACGATATGAATAGATAATTAGGTATTTGTTACACATTGGCGCCAGTATAGCGATAATAATAAAAATTATAATAAGTACATACATTGAAGCAACTCATTAGGATCGGGCCTTAATGACGCACTGTTCAATTATTGAAGTTGACAGCTGGTATTTACATAGAGTATGTAACTACAGAGGTTACTAGAATATTTTTCTCTACATATTTTTTGCATTGTGCTAGAATAAAAAAATGTAGTGACGCATTACTATTTCTTTCGTAGACGATGAGTTTTGTGTGACACAATTTTTTTCACATTTTTTTAAATATAAACGTTTCTTAGAGCTCAAAACTAGTCTTAACATTGTAACATCTTAATAAAATATTATATTTCATATATATTTTTTACCGTAGTTAAATACTTATGAATTAATTATTAAATTAATATCTTAATTTCTATCTAACCGGCTTCGTTAAAACAAATTAGCTTAGAGATAAAAGTGTTTATGTCAATAAATTTTAAACGGCATTAATGCAGTAGAGTCAAATAAGTTAGAACTTGTGTCATATCGATCTGACACAAAGACTGATTACAGACAAGTTGTTCAAAAACTTTAATGGCACTCGAAGTTTATACAACATATATTAGATAAATAACTTTTCTAATACAATTTATGACATAAATTGCTTTTTCTAATATTATACCAAAGCCTTTTTGAAGAGAAACATCTTTAGAATTGTTGTGATTTGATACTCGACTCAAACAAAAATAGATTTTAAATAGCTTTTTTTAATATGTAGCTAACTAAAAATTTACTTTAACTAAATTAGAAAATGTATAAAATATTTTGCTTATTGGTCAAAGCGCTTGTACGGTTTCCAAGAGGCGCTGGTTCAAACGCCGCTGCGTTCAAATTTTTATACGTTTCTAAAAATATGTTTGTCAATTTCATAAGTGCGTAAATAACACTTTAAAAAACTTAAAAATTACTTAGAGAGTCATATCTTCTCTCTCAGCTTCTCTTACAATTCTAAAATGAACCAGATCTTCAATTAAGCAGAGAACCTAAACCTACTACTTCCGTATCGTAAAAAATAATAAGCAAAATTTAGCAATATAAGCCCTCAATGTAGAAATATATAGGTACAAGATAGATTATAAATCAAAGAAGCAGTGTGAGAGCGTTTGTCTGTAAACGCGGTGATTGTGGGTTCGATCCCACTCGGGGAAGGATTAAATTTAAATTATTTTCCTTTTTCCGTTCTGGTGACGTCGTAGAGAATGGAGTGTGTCAAGACAAAAACTTTGTATGCGGGAAATAAGCATGAAGCTGAACAAGTAAATTAAAATAATAAGTGGTATATGTTTTTAAACTGTCTTTTAGATTCCTCATTAATATTACATTACAGTTGTATAATAAGTGGCGATGGACAAGATATTCGGTGTGACATGACGCATACTAAACAAGTGTATCTAATCGAGTAATTTAATATACAATAAACTATTATTCATACGTGAGGCGAGTCTTTGTACTCGTTTGTACGGAAATTATGCGAACGCAGGTGTATAAAATTTGTGTAGCTTAAACTTTGTGGAGAAGAAGTGCCGAAATTGAATATTTTTTTGTAATAATATGTTAGATTATTTATAAAAAATAAATTAGATTAATATACTTAATAAACGATGTATAATAAATGATAATAAATGATATGTAAATAACTGGGATAATTTACTAACTGGAATTTGAAGCCGCAGTCATCGCATACAACAAAACTTTATGACTGCTACTCAATACTAGGAGGTGGGTATACATACGATGCTTGTAGAAATGTTTTTTTTCCCAAGGGAATGGAATTAGTTGATTATTTAAAATGATGATCGTCATTCAATTTTTTTTATTAAAGAAGCCGAAGGATATATATACATAGAGATTCTCTAAGCTTTTTTTATAAGATGCAAAAGATATTCGAAGCTGCTACACCAATTTACGTAATTATTAGATAATATAAATATGGTCGTAAAAAAAACGAATTGAGCATTCGTAAGACATCTACCACAATTTACCGCATACGTTTTATGAATATCTATTCAATTGTGTTTAATATTAGAAAGTTACAAGTTACAATTTTGAAGTAACAGTTCCACTTACTAAATTATTAGAAGTGATCATTTAACATTATTATCGTTATTGGTTAAGTTTATAATTTTTTTATGAAGCATTTCTATTTTAGGAAGCATTTCTATCTTCGACTAGGACATTCAATTTAAACATACTATTCAGTTCACATGATAGAATAAAAGAGAATATAATCTATTGCACACAAAATACAAATATATAACACAATAAAATAATATACATTAATATCACAATAATTGATCAATTTAGGTCAATTTGATAGAAATACATTTAATCTTGAGGGCATCGTGGCGCAGTAGAAACAGCGTCCGGCTGCAAACGCGATTGGTTGTGCGTTCGATTCCCACTCGGTGGAATATATTCATAATTTAATTATTTTCCGTTTCTCGGCTCTACACGCAATGTGCCGAATTTCGGCGAAACATCTTAATGTTTCGAACTACCTAGTTTCAAGGCTTCTTAAACATAGAGCCTTGACACTAGGTTTTCTCTGAGTACCTGGCTATATGAGAACAACGTTGCTTCTTTTTATAATCTGGACACCTATATGTAATGCAGTGTTTTGTATGCACAATATACATACATGATGCCGTACATATTAATTATCGTGGACTTATTACGCACTTAACTGATACTCTTTGATATGAGCAATTGTTATATTGTTCGTTCTAATCTATTGATAGACTATACAGTTTATATGGAGCTACCTCACACCGTGATATTTAATATGCAATATTGTTGAATATGTTATTGTTTTGAAATGAAACTATTTTAACCGGATTAATTGCGTATAATTTTGGTATTCGAAAATATATTTTTAGAACACGACGTTTTGAACACTTTACAGTAGTCCGTGGACACAGGTAGACTGTGACCAGGGTCGGACGAAAAATTATACGCGATTAATCCGGTTAAAATAGTTTCATTTCAAAATGTGTAATAATCGCGAAAATCAAAGAACTTATTATGTTATTGTTATTTTATTCATTAAATTCGTACTATTATACAATTTTTTTTTATACATGAGATTGTCGTGGCGCAGTGAAACGGTTGTCACTAGACAATGGATCTAGGTTCGATCTCCACTCAGGGGGATCACTATATTCATTTTCCTGTCGAACAGACAATGAACGAGGCGAAAGAAGTACGCAGGTAAATCTTGGCGAAAGAAAGAAACCAGTTCATTCAGACTTCCCCGTTCCTTAACGCGTAAAGAAGAAGTGTTAAAACCGTAGCCCAATATTAATTAAGCACACACTAATAATATCAATTTAAAGCCTAATAATAAATGAAGACATGTATGGATAACAGTGATATGTAATAAAAATTTCAAGAATATTGAGTTTAAATATTTTTTATCAAAAATCTAAAGCGTGTGCTAAACGACTTAAACTGTTTAATATTATTAATATATGAGCTAAATTAAATTTTTATAAAGTATTTATATAACGCATTGAAAAACCATCTGATAAAGACGCAAACTGCAAACGTGGTTGTGGGTTCGATTCGACTGAGAGATTGATTATATTTAAAATATTTTGATTTCTATGCTCTAAGACAAAGCGCGGCATACAGTTTCGCCACTCAACACGGAATGTCTCGATTTCAGGCGGAAAGTAGTCTTGACACTAGGTTCTCTCTGACCTGCCATACGGGGTAAAGAGTGAAGCTGAAAAATATAATCTATTTTCAATATTTTATTAATAAACTCTAAATTTTAATGATATTTTACAAAAATAATGTTTGTCGGTTTTTAAATTTATAATTGTTATATCAACAATTTGCACATTTGATTATAACTTGTAATTGAAAGTCAACATTAAATGCATTACAGTAATTCGATTACGTTCGATCCAGTTATCTAAATTGCTCGATTCTTCAGTAAATGTCGGTACTTTAGTTCAGTGCATGAATAATGGCGAAATACTCTTTGCATTATTTAATAGCTTCGAGTTTTCCCCGCACTGATGGCAGAGATAACTTGATTTTAAGACACTCCGTTCTCAAGTTCTCTTACTAGAAAGGGGAAATTAAAATAATTTAAATATCTTCATTCCCGCGAAATGAATTCGATCCGAATTCACAACTAATCGCGTTTATAGTCCAACAATCTCTCACTGCCCTTTGCGATGGATTTTTTGTTGTATTTATTTATTTGGGTTTAATAATTTATTAATAATTCATCACAAACTTATTGACTTATCACAAATCTTACTATCAATCATAGTATAGATATTATTTAATTAGATGGAGCAGCGTACGGACGTAAGAAATTATGCGATATATTAATATACTCAATATCTAAGACATGTAGGGGCTTTTAGGCATATGTTTTGGGGTCCAGTTGGAAATTAAGTAACAAAATAACTTGGATTCTTGAAAATCGGACGTAGTATTCGAAACCGCGCCTCTTGAAAACCATCCAAGAGTCGTTTTACAGTTGTTAACCGTTTTTTTAATCATAAGCACTTTAAAAGCGTCAAAATTACATTATTGTACTCACTAAAATAAAGAGGGAGTCGGAACTCGTGATAAAAATGAAAACTTAAATTTACTTATAAAAATTGCTTTGATTTTATTAACAAATATGTTTTTTTTTGTTCCAGGTAAAATCAGTTGCAATAATACCTGATACGAGGAAAAATTAAGAAATATATTAGAATGTTAGAAAGAATCGCGTACTTCCAATTTTATAGCACTTTTTCCATTTATTTATTATTTACCACTTTATCTACTAAAACCTAACAGGAGGACCAAATAGTTCTTATTTCTGTTTTTGTTTATGCATAAGCCTACATTCTAGAATATTTTTATATTAACCTCAACTCAACCTATGTAAAATAAAAACCAAAGATAATAAACCATCAAATCTTTTAATGTATTGTATGTAACTTGTATACGCAAAATTTGAACTTTAAATCGGCAAATGCAGTCAAGAAGTTAACACCACGGCACGAGAGATTCAGGCTTTTGTATTTGTCCACTATGTATACATTGATTTTCTTTAAAAAATATTGATTTTATTTAATAGAGATATTGGCTTTGATGTGTTTGAAAGTCGAAAATGAAAATATTTAAAGATAAATGATCATATTTCACGGCGTTGAGTTCGCCCACCATGATTATTAGACTAGAAATTTTCTGCCTATTCTGGTATAAAAGAACGCTATTACATGCATAACAGGGTAGTGAGAGAGAACCTAGTGTGAAGAGACTCCGTTTTCCACGTTTCACCCGAAATCGTGACATTGCGTGTTGAGAAGCGGAACTCAACGCCGCGTTTTGTCTTGGGTACCAGAGCGCAGTAATGAAAATATTTAAAATATCATTAGTCCAAGTGGGACGCTGTCTTACTGCGCAATGATTGTCTCGTAAGAAAATATATTTAAAATACTTAGCCTGGCCATAAATACTGTTATAATTAAAAATAAACAAAATATTACTTTTGTATTTAGAATCTGTCATTTGTATATTTCATTTATTGTGTTTCTTATTTTCGAACCAATATGTTGTAAAATATTTTATGATATTAAAACCGAATCGCTTCATTGCAACCGATTGCATTACATAAAGTAGGTATGGTGCCAAATACAATTTTAAATACTCCATACGCTTAGTATTAGTCAAATGTTTATATACCGGGCTATTGATAGGTACAATGAAACTTTCAGAATGACGGAAGTTCCATTTCCAATGACAGAAGACGGAACCTATTCCGATCTGGCCGTCCACGTAGTGTTGGAAGGAAAAAGGCGATCAAAGCAGTAAGGGAAAGAATTCGAAGAAATCCTGTCCGAAAGCAAAAGATTTTAACTCGGGGGATGAAGGTTGCATCAGGAGCCATGTCGCGAATTTGCAGTCTGTAAGAGACGCACTGGTAATTTTTTAACTGATAATTGAAAAAATAACAGGGTGGAAGAATTAAACAACTCCTTAAGCGGTACGCAAAGAGTGGACACGTAAAAAATTGTTTACGGATGAGACCATTTCTATAAAGCCACCCAATTACCCAACAGAGTACAACGTGGGCATTATCCAACTTCAGTGTTGATTTGGTGGGATGCTAGCTACGAAGGAGTGACTGAGCCATATTTTGGTGATAAAGGTATCAAAACATCGGCAGAAGTGTATCTAGATACCATTCTTGAGAAGCCTGTTAACAACACTATGGTCAATAACCAGGAGCCATTCCTTTCAGCAAGACTCGGTGGCGGGTCATAAAGCTTAGCTTAGCTTAGGCTTGCTCTAAACGCCATGATAATTTAGTCCTTAAAACAATCCATACGATTGGCTGTAAAGAATTTTCCCATAGAAAGAGTGCGTGCTGCTATTGACAACTGGCCTGGTGCTATTGACGTTTAAAGGACTGTATTAGTACTGTATCGGCATCGGCTAGATGCCAAACACACTGTAACAGTAATAAATGTTACGGAGAATTAAAAAAATATTGTTATTCTTTGTAACAATATTTATGGCAAGACTAAGTACTTTTATTTAGAATAACTATACGAAAACTTAATTAGAATTTTCATTAAAATATTACAAAACTTTTTTAAATTTAATTTTAACTTCGTATCGCACTTGTCAAAGGTTAAGGCTACGTTATTATAAAAGAAACCTACAACTTGCCTCCCAAAAGCTTTTTAAATCAACCCCATAGTATAAGTATTAAAGAAAATTGAAAGCTTCAATTTAAATAACGTGGAAAGTCACCAAGTTTTTAGCAATTAACCAGTCTGTTTCTTTATTAAAATTTTGCTAGGTATTTTAGAATTTCGAAGTAAAACTGTGAATAAAAGTGATTTTTATATGTAACTGAATATTTTTTGTAATTATACCCTTATATTTATAATATTATGTACTCAAAACTATAGGTATGTATTGAGGTCATCGTGGGGCAGTATGACAGCGTCTGACTTGGTTGTGGGTTCTATCCCCACTCGGAGAAATGATTATATACAAATATATTTTCACTTCTTCGCACTGGCGCAAGACAACCCGCAACCTTAAGTTCCGCCAATCAACACGCTATGTCTCGAACACGGGTGGAAAGTGGAGAACGGAGTGTCTTGGCACTAAGTCCTCTCTGACGATCCTGCTATGCAAAAAAAACATTTTAAAAGGACAACTTTTAACATATAGATGTAATTAACCTGTTTATTTAATTAACATATTTATTAATAGTTTAAAGAAGTTTCTTAGTCTTAACTCCGAACTATTAAAGTCTGTATTATATATAAGAGTATATTGGGGAACCTATACTGTGCACCAACAGCACCAACAGCATATAAAGGATGAATATAATTCAAAGCTTCTGGTGATTGTTTTTGTCACACATTTCGAAGCGATTGTATAAAAGTAACTTAACAATAGCACTTTTAGTACAAGTATGTCTGTATCGGATATTAAAACATTGTTTTTTCTCAATTTACTTATATACTGTAAAAAACAAAAGCATGACAAATATACTCTGTTGTAATTAAACAAAAAATATACTGTACAATTAATATTTGTTAGGCTTATATTTTGAAATGAACGAAACAAAGAAACCAAATGCCAAGGCTGGGTAATGTTTTTTTTTAAAACGTCGAACTTTATACACCCTAGTGAGCATTTGGTTCAAGAATATTTTAATTGCTTTTCCGTCCACCCATACTAAATGTTAATTCGAAACCAATCTATTTTTATGAATTAAAATTGTATGAAATTGTATATAGGAAATGTGAGGTAATAAGTATTAGTCCTGTTGATGCGTAAAATACGCGTCGCGTGGCAACCTGTATGCCACTTTATATAAAATTGTATGTCTAACGCATGAAAAATGTCTGTTATATTTATTTTCATTAAATACTTTTATTGGCTTTGTATATTTTATATAATAACTTTGTTTTGCCAGATTGAAGAAACGAAATATTTCTTAGTATAGTTATTCCAAATCTTAATTATTGAACCGTGAAACAGTATATTACAATTCAAAATTATTATTTATAAACTATTGAATCTAATTTATGGACAACTAGAGTGGTGAAACATGTGAGTTGTAAGAAAATCTCTTACTGACAAAAATCTCAATTGTCTTCAGCATCCATGACTACACCATTTATTAATACGCGAAGGCAAAACTTTGAACCCATTTTACAAAAGACACGGGACGCAGGAGTATGACATTTGGAATAGCTACAATTTCTATGGAGATGAGATGCAGAAAGCTATTCATTTTTACAGTAATCTATCAGAAATGCATTAAATTAAATAATAATTTTAACAACACTACAGGGTACATACATGTTTTTATATAGTAACGTAGACATCTAGCATAATACTATTATACTTAGTATAATCGTAATACACTTAGGGCATTGGGAAAAGGAAATTTTCTAATCAAGACATAAAATATTTAATTACCTAATAACTTTATTTAATTAATAGGCAATTAAATTTAATTAAATTATTTTAGCGGAAATCAAATACCGCTATCAATCAATTAACATGTATATGTTGTAAGTTTAAATGCTACTTAAGGGGTATATATGTTATAATAAGAACAAATTTGACTATAAAGGAAAGTATTTTTTAAATAACAAATATGGCGAAGTGTAAATGTGCTCTTTTGGCAAGTTCGAAGCGCAACAAATATATAAATTATTTTAAAAAGAAAGGGACGCCTAAAATTATTCTCTTACTTAACAATATTGTCGTTCAACAATTTCACGTGTTTGAAGTACTTGGTACTTCAAATACAATCTGTGCAAATTTTCAAGGAATAAGACAGCAAGAAATGTCTTATAATGGCGTTGCCAGATTGATAGTTAAAGAGCGGCGCTGAGTTCCGCCTACCGCCACGCAATGTCTTAAACAGCAAGGACAAAACCAGTGACTAATCACTAACTTTTCTTTGTTTTCGTAAAATAATGTATGATTGAATTTGTAGAAAACACCACATATCTTATAACGGGAAGTAACTTGACCCGTTACGATCTCCCTCGGATAATAAACTTCGTGGTGGAATATCTTTGTACAGTTGTTATTTTTCAAGTTTACAAGCGACATAAAGAATCTTGAACGCTCATAATTTATTCAATCAATATTAAGTGCTATTGTGTTAAGCTGGTCTTTGAATTGCTTATGAGAGGTCACCGGTTCAATTTTCAGTCAGCAATTTTTATATATAAATAAACATTAAAGTAATATTTCATTGATAACTTACATTGCCAAACTAAGGGAAGAATAGCATTAATTGCATTAAATTGAAGATTTAATAGTTTTTTTTTAATTATTCCTTATTAGAGGCCATCGTGGCACTGCGTCTGACTGTAAACGTGATAGTTGTGGGTTCAATCCCACTCGGGGGAATGATTATATTCAATGCTCTGATATGATAAAGCACGGTGTTGAGTTCCGCCTCTCCACACGCGATGTCTCGAATGCGTGGGGGAAGCGGAGAATAGAGTGTTATGACACTAGGTTCTCGATGCCTGCCCTGCTATCCTGCATAAAGTGTTAGGCTAAAAAAATTAACCATTCTTTATTATTAATAAATCACATTATGTTGTTGTATTAATAAGTCAAATCAATTAAAAACCTTATATGAACATTGTACATGTATATTATTATTTATTCTATAGTAAAATTTCATAAAAAATAGTTTTATAGTAAATTCTGTTTTTCTTTTACATTTTTTAAAGTGTTATTCGTACACTTAGGAAATTGATAAAGGCAAATTTAGAAAACGTATAAACATTTGAACGCAGCAGGATTTGAGCCCGCGCCTCTTGAACGGTTTTCAAGAGGCGCGGGTTCAAATCCCGCTGCGTTCAAATTTTTATACGTTTTCTAAATTAATTGTCTGTGCCTACAAATTATTTTTCAAACACACAACCAAATATTACCAAATGAAATGATATTTAATCCAGTAAAATTGCGGGCAAGTGCTAGTACATTTTGTTTCCAGTAGTTTCTATAGTACCTACAAACGATTAAAGGTTATGGTTCCCTGTTGTGGTATAAAATGAGAGATTTGACACCATTCTATGTTTATTGCTTTCAATTGCCATAGTTTATTGAATTATACCTTTGAAGTATTTAAGTAATAAGCTTGCTAAGCTAATGCAGTGGAGAATGCGAAAATATAAAAGAGATTTTATCTAAAACATTTTGCTGATTTAGCTAATTAATCTTAGGCACACGCTACTAAAAGAAAGTTTTCACATTTTCTCTTGTTCATGTCACATTCTCCCGAATGGGAATCGTACTCACAATCAATCGCGATTACAATCCTTTGAAAATAATAATATTTGAAGTTTAAATGTTTGAATTTCAGAAACATGAATTTGGTAGATAAATAAAAATTTGTTCCAAATCTATATTAGCAAGATAAAGGAAATAAATAATTCCCACAATTCTATGCAGCGTCTAATTGTAACCAGAATGCTTGTTTTCGCGGTCGTATTGTAGTTAACGGTCATTCAACCTATTGCACTGTGAATTACGAAATAATATATTGTTTTACTTTGCAAGTGTAATTAAATTATTTGTTTAAGCCTAGGTAATATTGCATATATAGCTAAATACTTTTAAGAATTTCGTATATGCAGTTACTAGTCGTCCACAATTTCGTTTAATAACTAACGATGATGATGACGTCCTTCTATGCCTCATCAGGGACATAGGGCCCGTAAAAGGGATTTACAATTCTCACAGTCTAGTGCGACAGCCTCCAGGTCTTGCCCAGACCAACAGAAGCTGCCTCATTTTCAACAGATCGCCGCGAGGTAGTAAGTGGGCGGCCAGGTTTTCTCAACATATGTCTCCAACCCAAGACCTTGTCTTGTTGACTTAATAGCTATAAATAGTTTTTCCACTTCACCTAGGAATTTCAAGAAATCTTTTTATCCTATTCTACTCTCCCCAACAAATCTACATGTCAGATTTCAGCGTTCTAAGTCCAGTTGTTACGGCTGTGCGTTATCTGTCAGGTACTAGGTGAGTAACGGAAGAGTTTTTTATAAATTGACGAGTAGTGCCCGCGACTTTGTCCACGTGGAATTCTGAAATAAAAGTATCCGAAGTTACTCCTTATTACATCAGCTATCTACCAGTGAAGCGTCAATATCGGTCTAGAGAGTAGCTGGAGCAAACAGACAGACAGAAAAATGTTATTTCGGTATATGTACCGTGTATACATATGCATTTATTGACTGCACATGATGGTTGCGGATTCAATTTAATAAATATCTGTACCTATTACTAACATTGAGTAGCAGTATCATTGGATCCAAGCTCATCGTTTTATAAAACAAATAAATGCCATTTGATATTACCGAATTATCAAAAAATACTATTTTTAATAAACGTAAAATAAATTGTAATAAACGTATAAGAATTCAGACGTAGAAGTCAGAGCACTTGGACGGTTTCCAAAGGGCGCGGGTTCGAACCCCAATTCAAATTTTTATACGTTTTGTAAAAAAGCTTAATTGCTTTATACTGCTTATTTGGGCAATTAAGTCCGAACGTTGTTTAACTCTCTCTCTAATCTACATTACGTGATTTTATAACTGTAATATATCATTTTTCAAATGATAACAGGTAACTCGCAAAGTAGTGTACTTTCACAGAATATTAATGGGCTATTCGGTAAACCAAGTTTGAGAAACTACCTGATATCCTATGGTAACATATATAAGCTTTCCATGCGAAACTGGGTCAAAATCTCATTTAATAGAAATGACCGACTACTTAGTTCCATATTTATTAATATGAAGAAATATTTTGTCGAAACCATAAACCAAATCGAAACATATATTATTAGTTTTTACAAATATGATCGCCAACAGAACTCACTTATTCAATGGACCACTTTTATATTTACATTATAAAAATGCCAATTATTGCATCTCAAGTAGAAAGTGGAGTGACTTGGTTCAAATAATAAAAAAAATCATGAGGTCTATAATGATAGATAAAGACCTAGATTACAAAAATGGAAAAATGGAAAATTGTATGTATACCTGTAACAAATATTTGAATGGAAACCAATCCTTTGCAGACATAATTCTATACTTAATTAATAATATTATATAAGCGAAAGTAATTATGTCTGTCTGTCTGTGACGCCTTTACAACCAAACTGCTGAACGTAATGCTGCTGCTGCTGATAGTAATGAAATTTTATACACAGATACTTGAGGGTCTTGGGATTAGCATAGACTACTTTTTCCACTCATATTTATTAGTTTTTACAGAAATTTAATATTTTTATGAAAAGGCTGCCGAAAAGACAAAACAGCTATAGTTAATATGGATAATATGGATGGATAAGCCGCGAGCGGGTCGCTAGTAAAAATATGAATAAACAATTACTCCCGTTTCTGAAGCAATTTCGAGATAACCTCTAAGTGCTCCCATACCTCAAGGAACCCTTATGCTAAATTTCAATAGTTTCAGCTGTGCGTTGTGTGCCAGTCAGTCAGTAATGAAAGAGTTTTATCTATATAGATAAATTATAAAATGAATTTACTAGAACAAACATACAGGAAGTCCTGTCGTATCACTTGAGCTTAGTACTACTGTAACATTATGATACCAACAACATCATTTAATGAGGGGCGTAAAGGTATTAAACCTTTTATTGGCTTTTAATAATCCTATCAAGCTTATGTGATTTGTTTCAATGATTCCGCGTCTTCCTATATACCAGTAACCCCATTGACGCGTAAAACATGCGTTGCTGTAGCAACTTTCTTGTCATTTTACACACACATGGCACTGTGTGTAATATATATTTCAGTAATTTAATATATTTGTTTGGTTTCTACACATATTGGCATAATCAATGAATCAATGGAATCGCCGTATAAACTTGTTATATATATCAAGTACTACTTATACTGGCCATCGTTGTGCAGTTAGACAGCGTCTGACTCTATAGTCAGGCGATTGGTTGTAGGTTCGAGGAATGATTATATTTAAATTATTTTCATTGCTTCGCTTTTGTATCGATTTCGGGTGGAAAGTGGATTTTTTTACACTAGCTCTGAACACCTACCCAGTCAGAGAGCTAGTGTGAAAAAAATCCATGCTATGCGGGAAAAAGTGTAAAGCTCAAAAAAAGAGTTTAATACTCCTTTGTCTGCAAAGTTTGTCATAAGGACTCAATTTAATTTCGTAGATATTAATCCATAAATATGGACCGGGCCTTGGGGTGAGCCATAGGCTCGAAACTTGGGGCTGGAGATACGAGGTAAAAAAGGGGAGGGATGAGCTATTTCTATTGCATGGGCGGTCTGCCCAGCCGGGGATACCCCTTACTCAGAGAAGGCCTAGTTGGCCTAAGTTGACCAACAACCGAGGCATCAGCTGAGGAGTCGGAAATAAGAAGGATATCTCGAGGAAGACGACGACGATGCCTTACAAAAAATATATACAAACACATGGATGCTTTACAAACTGAAAATAACATTAAAATTAAAATCTTCTAACAGACAATGAAATGATGAAACATTATAACAAAGCCGATGGATTTAGAGATAATCCATTGTGAAACGATTCGAGTAAAGAGTAACGAGGACGGACAACGCGACCTCGATACCTGCGAGTCTAACAAGTTGCATACATTTTGTAAACTGCTCGGATAGTTTAATGGTTAGTGATTATGGCTATTTAACTTTAAGTCGTGGGTTTAATTTCATCTAACGGCGTTTGTTGTTTTTTCTTGTTTAGGTACACCTATATCTGTCAATACAGGCGCTTAGACTGTTTAATTATTTTTTTATCTCATGTCTTTTGTTTCTGGACATTTTTTACAATAACTATATTCGAATTAAGTAAAAATAATATTATGTATGGCAAGATTTTTTGAAACAACGTTTTATCTAGCTAAAACTAGGTGTGTTGAGACAACCCGTTGTTCTCATCCGCTTAATTTAAAATAATGCGTATCGAGTGGCAGAGCTCGGTTTCTCTTTGTTTGATCAGAGCGGAGAAATGAAAATAAATAATAATAAAAATTTTCACTATAGATGCTTCTTATATATATAATAAAACATATTTTTTTACATGTAAGTACGATATAAGATTTTTTTTAATTGTCAAACTTATAGAGATAACAATGTCAGTATAGTGGGTTGTAATACGATCAGTACAATATTTGTGGTGTCAATTATGCGTAATGACGTCAAACTATCGTCAAATCAATTAGTTTTTTGTTACATTTACAAATATACGACACGGCTTCTATGAAATACTTAATATTTTAACTTAATTAAACTCAAGGTGTTCTATGCCTTGTATTTTTATTACAAAAATTGTTTATAGAGGCCATCGTGGTGCAGTATCTGACTGTAAACGCCATTGGTGGTAGGTTCGATTTCGACTCGGAGAAATGATTATATTTGAATTATTTTCATTTCTCCGCTTTAGTGTATACCTAAGGCAGAATGCGACGTTGAGTTCCGCCGCTCAACACCTAATGTCTCGAGGTAATGAATACTATTTTGGTATTGTAAAATTCATCAAACAGTAAGAGATGAAAAATTATGTATAAACAGTGAATAGGGAAGAAAACATTGTACTTGAAGCGTACAGGTAAAGTTAAAGCAAAAATTACATATTGCATTAGCAACGGTAGTGGCACTTTACAAAAGTATACCTATGTCAAACACATAAAAGTGTATTTATTACATTTATTTCTATCTATTATTATAAAAATATTGGCATTTCAACTTGCCCTTAAAAACTTAAAGAATGTCCAACTTCATACTTCTCTGTACGCATAATTTTCGTAAAAAGGGTTACAAAATTTTCCTTCAAGTTTTAATACGCAATTCAAAATAATCTTATTTAAGACATGTTGCAATCGAGGGAATTTTATATTTAAAACATTTTCAATTCCATATTTTTTAAACATTTTTTAAAGTGTTATTCGCACACTAAGGAAATTGAAAAATACATAAAATACAGGATTTGAACCCGCGGCTCTAAAAACTGTTAGCTAGCTAGCTAGCTAAGCCATGGGTTCTACGTTTTTTAATTGTAGATTTAGATAGTATGCGTTTTTTAATTGTAGTACGCATGGCTTAGCGGTCAGAGCGCTTGAACGGTTTTCAAGAGGCGCGGGTTCAAATCCCGCTGCATTAAAATTTTTATACGTTTTCTAAATATGTCATTTTCATTTCCATTTCGATACTAACTACACTGAATGTGTCAGATTGAGCAGAAAGTGTCTGCACGGAGAGATTTCTCACTGCGTTCAGCCTTAGAACTAAATACTAAACGCAATGTAGTTCACAAATACCTTAGAATCAATTAAAATTCTTCACAAAATGAAATCTAATCGACAACTCATATTAAATTTAACATATTCATACAATTTCTTGATTTACTTGACGTAAATAATTACTCTGACACATACGCACTTCGCATGTCATATTTCATTAAACATACGATGTAATGTCACGCTTTTTAAAGGATTTAATTATTTTCGCTGTGATTTTATTTGAAAGAAAAAGAAGGCCAACTAATTTGTAGTTGTTAGGTTGAGTGTGAAAAGGCTGAGGTAGTCAAATATGTAACTGGTTCGTTCGTTCGATCGTTGCTTGACAAATTATATATTTCCATATATTTTTGAACTTGTTTAGATCAAGTTTTTTTAATTATATCATAACTAGTATAGTTTTTTGCAACTTAACGCTGTTTCCTGCGTAGCAAGATAGGCAGCGAGAAGCCTAAGAAAATAAACAATTCCTATTCATCCTTTAATAAACGGAGAGTAGAGACGAGTCGTGTCACTATCTCTAAATAGCACATCACTAAATGCCAATATGCATCAAGGTATATATATATATATATATCATATGACTTTAACATTCCAAATTATTTGTTTTACGCATTGAACTAGTTTCTGAAATTCATATTCGAATTTATTCTTTTGAACTTCAAATCCATTCTCTGAGTATTCAATTCGTCCTATTTAATCCTTTCCATCCTTAAAACAGCTTCACGCCTTTTCCCGCATAGCATTATTATGGTAGTCAAAAAGACCCTAGTGCCAAGACACTCCGTTCTCTATTTTAGGCCGAATCCTAGATATTGCGTGTTGAGTGGCGAAATTCAACGCCGTGCTTTTTCTTACCAGTGCGGAGAAATATAAACAATTTAAATATAATTATTGCTCCGAGTGCGTTTACAGTCAGACACTGTCCCACTGCGCCACGACGGCCCTATATTTATACAAAGTAATGAATTAGAAATCAAAAAATCAAGTTTGAAGTTCAAACGATGTAATTTGAAACCTGAAAAGGTGAATTTGAAGCATAAATAACTATACATGGTTCACTTACAAGTTTACAGCAGTCGGTGCTAGACGTTCATAAATAAGATGAATCTATTAATTGGCTGGAGTATCGCATAACGCACTTAACAATGCGAAGGAAATTTGATTCCGGTACTTGAGACCTCCCACTCTCAGAATATTTATTAAAGCGTTCATATTAACATTATAGTTGTTAGGGTAGGGCTGAATCATTTTGCTGGATAATAAAGTTTTATTAGCATCATCTGTATTTATTTAATAAATAGGCCATTGTGGCGCAGTGGAACAGCGTCTGAATGTAAACGCGATTGGTTGTGGATCCGATTGCGACTGGGGGGAATGGTTTTATTTAATATATTTTCATTGCTCCGCTCTGATGTTTAAGACAAAGAGCGGCGTAGGGTTCCGCTACTCAACACGCAATGTCTCGATTTCGGGCGGTAAGTGGACAACGGTGTGTCTTCACACTTGGTTACCTCTGATTACCACTTGTATGCGGAAATAAGCACGAAGTTTTTGCAACGTCATCTTGGATCTTTTGTTTGAAAATTTGCACATATGTATATTTACGTAAACTGCGTAATTAAAGGAATGTCTAGCAGTAACTGCGTGTGAAGTGTGACAGAGCAGTGTGACAAGTTTGAATAAAAAATGACACCTTATAAATGTTGCCATATGTTTTTATAGAAGTCAATATTTTTAATTTATTACTATATATATATATACTTATATATAACGAACAGAATATTTTCATAAACATATTAATTTTAACGACATGCCTGTTCAGACAAAGTTTGTTCAGACTAAGACACATTGTCATAAACTTCTTGACAGTAACGAGTACACTAGAAATCCATATAGACTAAGTAATGGCATATCCATGCTGCTGTTTCTACTCAATCAAGTATCGTATCGTTTACTGTTGACATTGACAA
Organism: Podotricha telesiphe; assembly: GCA_038994665.1. Classification (NCBI taxonomy): domain Eukaryota; kingdom Metazoa; phylum Arthropoda; class Insecta; order Lepidoptera; family Nymphalidae; genus Podotricha; species Podotricha telesiphe. The sequence goes on along the minus strand of JAOYRR010000422.1, from coordinate 463,650 downwards.
ATCACAATTTAACTATTATTTTCCTACAATATATCTAGCTTGGACAATCAATATACATATTGATCGATGTACATTTAGTGTTAGGCTTTTTTACTTCGAATTTAACATTTCGCAGGGCAGTGTGAATAGGCCATCGTGGCATAGTGTGACAGCGTCTGACTGTACGCGTTGGTTGCGAGTTCGATTCCCGCTCGGAATAACGATAATATTTATTTTCATTTCTACGTTCTGGTGACAAAACAAAGCGCGGCGTTGCGTTCAGCCACGGAATGTCAAAGATTTCGGGCGGAAAGTGGAGAATGGAGTGTATTGACACTAGGTTCACTCTGCCTACACTGTTACACAGGAAAAAGGAGGACGTTTAAAAATAAATTTAATTGAGTTAAGTTGAAAGCTAATATCAAAAAATATCATAGTACTTGTTTTATAACATTTTATTACTCATTCAATCGTAAAGGTAAACTTATTACGCAGGTTATCGAAGTTCGATAGAATCTAAATATTTTGCAGACTTTCTTAAATATTTACATTAGTCCATCTCTCTCTAACCTATGATTCACGTGTGCTGCTATCTCGCACTTAATCACACGTGATAATATAACGTGAATGCGTAGCGTTACAGATTCACGACATGCAACGTTTTAACTATGCCGATCGTGTAGTATTTATTTAATCGTCTCTTATAATAAATACTTCAGAAAAATAACAAAAACACTTTGTCCTATGAAATTTCTCTGTAAAGAGAGAGTCGAGGCTCACCACTCTCCATTTTAAACTTCATAGTCGTGTATATTTCGGTAATCTATGCTTAATTAGGCCTGAAAAGTATATTACTCATAAATACAATAATTATAATATAACTAGGTTAACGAAGGAGTTGCAAATATCTCCTAACCAATAAAAACAAAATTTACAGGAAACTAAGCATTTAATTAACTGTGACACAGGTGTATCTCTATATATTTTTTTTAATTTGTTAATACATGCAAAATGAAATAGTCAAGCGTTTGCGACCATGGTGGCGCGGAGGGACAGTGTTTGACTGTGAACGCGATTGGTTGCGGGTTCGATTCCCACTTGGAGGGATGATTATATTTAAATTATGCTCATTTATCTGCTCTGATAGTTAAGGATAAACGCGACGTTGAGTTCCAGTCCAACACCAACCAGTCAACACGCAAAAGTAGAGAACGAAGTGAATGCAAGAGTGAAGCTTGAAAAAATATCGACGGTAAAACATCGATTCGTACCCACATAATATTTGATGTAGATATTATTTGGTATTGATTTAGAGTAAAATTATTTAATATAAAATTTATAAACATGGCGGACATATTACTTAAATTATCATTTTAACAACTACTTAAATATATCACAATTAACTTCTTACTTAATTAAGAACACAAATCACTGTCAAACATTTAAAATGGCTGCAATATTTAAGAAAAACAAATTTCAAGAGGATTAACATCCACAGCTTAAGCAGCTTATAAATTTTAATTCGCTAGCGCTCGTTTTATTAAAAGAATTATGAGTTTGAATTAAAAAGTTTATAACATTATAAGCGATGGTAATATTTATCTATTTATTTAAATTTATTAGTATTTCATATTTCATTTTTTTTTAAGAATTTTTGACTACATTTCTGTTGAAAAATATTATTTAAATAAGAAAAATGCAATTAGTCTACAATTGCAATTTATTTCTATGCTCGTAGATTTTTAATATACTATGTAAGTCTTTTAGTAAGTACTTTAAGGTATTTAAATAATAACGGCTCGCCTTGTTTATGTTTTAGCATTTAGCTTTCATAATATTATGTCCTATGGCATTATACTTTGGGGTAATGCAGCCGCAAATAATAAAAAAAAAAAATTCTTATGTCGGTTCTTCTCAGGTCTGAGGCAATAGCTTAAGTGAACCGGTGGTAAATTGTTTGACGTTTAAAAAATGAAGCATGTAACTTGTTATTTTGGATAAAATTCTTTGACTTTAACTTTAAATAAATGGCGTAATTCAAAATAAAAGACGATAAAACATTTTATAATTTTAATTTACACATCTTCATTTAGCCTGTTTTGCTTTGTCTAATAGTTATATTTAAAAGTGGCCGAGACCGTAGGCGCCGTATGCTAGTGCGGGGGAAGCGAAACGTTGGTAGGCGAGACCGTGACCGGCGATCAGGGGGGCCGAGTAGGCAGAGATGGCTGGGGCTGAGTAGGCAGAGATGGCTGGCGCTGAGTAGGCAGAGATGGCTGGAGCTGAGTATGCAGAGATGGCTGGAGCTGAGTATGCAGAGATGGCTGGGGCTGAGTAGGCAGCGATAGGGGCGACAATAGCAGGGCTACCAGCTACAGCGCGAGCAGCAACAGGAGATATGCCGGCAGCAGCACCATCGATTTGAGCAGCAGCTACTTGGGCAGCGTTGACTGCTTGCCAAGCGTTGTCTTCAACGGCGTTGATAGCCTTGCCTTGGATCTCAGCGGCTTGGTCATTGTATTCACGGGCAACGTCAACAGCGGCGCGGACGTTGTCCGCGGCCTTAGCGTGTGCTTCGATAGCGGCGCCTTGGAGGTCTCCAGAGTTGATGGGTGCCACGATGGAGGAAGCTAGAGGCAGAGCTCCGTAGGCGAGGAGGCCATTGGAGTAAGGTGAGGCCAGCAGCGCACTAGGTGCGGCTGCGGCACAAGCGAAGACGGCGGTGGCTACAATCTGTAATAAATGAAGGACACGTTAATTGTGTTGCTATTAAATATTAAAATTTAATATTGTAATTAAGCAATTCACATAACAGATTGCATCAGATGAAACAAGTTGCCAAATAATATCGCAAAAACCATTTTGATAAAATTTCAATTGAATCTTGACACTTGTAGGCCATGAAGAACGAATCACAGACTTGTCACAAGCCGGAGAAAAACCTGTTATGTCCTTTGGTATCAAATGCCAAAGCCAACAATTTAATTTATTAATAAGAAAGAACTTACCAGAAATCTCATCGTGCACTTCTTTTAGACTGCTCGAAAGCTACTGAATGATGTTGTTACATTTTCTCTAGCTTATATACTGATCTGATAATTACAAGGAACTGGATTGTGAGTGGCTCTCAAGGGCACAGGGTGCAGGAAATCGCATATTTGACATATACTTATTTTGGGCGTAACGCGGCCAATGTCGATTACTTTTTAATTTAATATCACTTGCTCTTATCTATTGACATTAAGCATAATAATACATAATATAGTATTATTTTTTTTTGTATTAGCCAACGAAAGAAATACAAAATACCATATAGTAAGTAACCTATATTTGTGGTATCATGAAATATCTTAATAAATAAATATGCACAAAGTTAGAGAGAGAGAGAGAGAGACTTTCAAAATCATAATTTCCTACAGAAAAACATATTTATAGAAAATGTATAAAAATATGCATAAAAGTTCCTTTGTAATAGGTAGTAAATAGTGATTTTATGGCACAGGGTTTCTCAAAGCTGGGTTCCAATGAGGATACGCCATTGAGTAATTAGGGGTTTACGTAAAGTTTCCGTAATAGCGGCGGTTAAGCGGCCCGGTACGTACGAACTGGTCTAACCGAGACCTCTTGATACTGGATCAATAAAATACTTTAATTGTCACATCAAATACTAAACATAGATACAATTGATTTTATTAATATTTTGTTATAAAATGCCATCAACAAAATCAAATGCTATCAACAGTCAGTATTTTTAAAGGACTTGGCTGTGGTCTAGAGAATCTAATAGTCTAGTAGGTAGGGGTATGTGGAATTATAACTTTGAGAAACTCTGTTATAGTAGAAAAAATAACAAAATCATATGTTTTAACATAAATAAATATATTCAACACATATCGTTCTAGAAATAAATAATGGATTAAATAACATTATTTTCAATTTGCATTTTAAAGAAACAAGTAGTCGTAATAGGGAACTTGCTAACTTGATCATTTGTTGAATGTATCATAGATTTAAATTTGACATGTATCAAACAAATCATTATATTTATATTTTCACCACTTAACAAACTACTTGTAACTCCAAAGGCAAAAAAAAAATACTGAAGCGTAATTACAATATTAACTTTTGATCTATCAACCGGCAAGTAAGGACCTAAATTTAAATATTCAAGCGTCAATTAATTTTTAAAGTGTCACTTTAATATTTATATCTATTTTAGAATAAACGTTTGAACTAGATAAACGATTCACATTTAACACGCATCGGTAATGAAAACATACTTCTTTCTAATTTCCTAGCCTTTGAAATTTCAGTTAGCGGAATATCTAAAAAGCATACCTAATGTAGAGCCCTTAACCTGGTTCCTTAATGAAAATGTCATTCGAAAATAGACTTTAAAATTATGTAACAAATGATGATTTCGGTTTAACATAATTTGTCCTCTGTTTCATTAAAAGGAAATTTCGTGTGATATATATAAGTGATAAATCTAGATTATTGGTAGGGTTATATCGTTTTTCCCTCGTTAGCCCTCATCAGGGTGGTTGAGAGAACTTAGTACCAACTACCCCCCACTTTCCACCTGAAATCGCGACATTGCGTGTTGATTATCAGAGTCATCATTTCAGAGTTTAGACCAAACCCCCAATCGATTTACGGCCTGACGCTGTCCTAAGCGGCTAAATTTATATAGATTTAATATAGATATCTACTTAAAACAAAAATACTTAACCAATTTGAACCTATAACCACAGCAATTAGTCAATTATAAAGTGACTAACACAAGAAGCTAATGAAAATAAATATATGAAAATAATAGAGATGAAAATAAGTATAACATTTGAATGTAATCAAAATGCCACATAAATATAAGTAAAATGCTTACGAAAGGTCAAACAAAACAATGAAGTCGCTTTTTAATTTGAGCCGAATCTCAACAGGAAAAGCCTTTTAAAACCCTCGCCGGCTAAATTAACAAGTCCGATATTAGTCTCTGGACGGCAGTACTAACAACAATCAACCACAGATCAACAGTGTTTAAAGTAACTACTTTGTTTTAATCACTATTCTTTTTAGTTTTTCACTTTTCTTTTATAGCAGGGTATGCAAAAGACCTTACTCTCTAGACACTCTATTCTCCATTTTTCGCCCGAATTGGTGACATTGCTTGTTGAGCGGCGGAACTCAACGCCACGCTTTGTCTTACTAATTCATTTGTGTTTATATTACAAACATTTTATTATAAAATAAATTACAAAAAATGTTATGCAAAGACTTTTTGCGCACAAAAAATATAATCGTGTATGTGATTCAAACTGCGCCTACTTCCTGTCGGTTCTTTAACCTTGACTTGCAACTAGTGTGGTTGCTTCATAGATTACTTCATTTTATATCGGAATAAGGTTTTAAACTAGTTACTGAAATCGCCTTGTATATCTTTTTAATTGATTTCCAGATTTAGCTTCACGCTTTTTCCCGCATGGCAATCCTGCTATGTCAGAGCGAACCTATTATGTAGATACTGTGTTCACCACTTTCCGTCTGAAATCGAGCCATTACGCGTTGAGTAGCGGAACTCAACGCCGCACTTTGTCTTAGCTACCAGAGCGAAGAAATGAAAATAATTTCAAATACGTGGTAGAAATAAGCTGATATTACTATAAAAAACGAGTATTGAATTACATATAATAAATCTATACGTATAATAAAAATATAACAGATCTCTGTCTGTACAAGGAAGGTATATGAAAAAAAAATCGTATAAGGGATAAATACTTATCATATCATATTTAATATACTAGAACCCAAAACAATGATTTTTAATTTTATTTCTGTTTGTCTGTGTTTTGTACGCATGCTAAGATAAAAAACTTATTTTAATATTTAGTGTTTATTTCATTTCAATTGGTTCTTAAACAAAGAAGTTACAACCATATAAATTATAAATTTAAGCAAAATTTAGATTTAAGTGAGAACGCGAGTGGAATAGTATAGTCTTGTAGTATACGCAGGCGAAACCGCGAGCGGGTCGCTTGTTTAATATATATTCCTTTATACAACTTTGTCTACGAAAGGTAGTCTGTAAGATATTGCTTGAAGCACTAACTCTTTTTATACATATACGCTTTTTAACATTTTATTGTTTTAAACAGTAATTTCAAAAAGGACAGACATATTTACGTAAATTTATATGTATATGCATGGGGTGTTGGGAACTGTCTGATGTATTCACTACGGTAAAAGGTTCGATCGCCTCTGGGGAAAAATAATTCGTACAATATTTTTGAAAATAGGATAATATGATAAACAGTCTGTGCATTTCGAATGCCGGATAGGCTCTTGTAAGTAAAAAAGTATATAAGTCTAAAAGTAATTGATATACTTATATGATATATATATGATACACATAAATATTCAAAGCTACTGAAAATTACATTGAAACGAACACTCGCGTTGAATACAACTCAATTTTCTATAGAACGGAAATTACGTCATGGAACTAAATCGAAATGTGACCACATTCGGTATCGTATCGAGTTCGCGATCGTTTAAACTGTTTAAAGTTTTGTGTAAACAAATTTTTTTAAATATCAGCTGTTGATTGCTATTCATCCGCCATCATGACGCAGTACAACTGTAAAGGCGATTGGTTGTGGGTTCAATTCCTATTCGAGGCAATGATTATATTAAGATTGATTTTTATTTTTTTAAGACAAAGCACGACTTTGGTGCCGTTTTTAACATGCAATGTCTCGAATTCAGGTGGAAAGCGGTTAACGTTAAAAAAGTTTTCAAGTTTTTTATTATTTAATTTAGACTAACATCATTGTGGCCCTGTTGGCATATATTTGAGTTAATACGACGGTTATGAGTTCAGTTCGTGACGGGTTATTACAATTATTACATTTTGTAGTTCTATGAACAAATATATAACGCAGATGTAAAATGGAAAATCACGTTCGTAAACAATCCATACGTTTCATTATCTCTTTAACATATAAGGATACTTATGTTATCGGATATATAAATATAGCTATAAATAGCTATATATATATATAATCACAAATGCATCAAGATTGGAACGTTTTTGAGAATCGAATTCACGACCTCCGCTGTAAAAAATCAAATCCATAAAATAATATGCTCTTGCTCTTATTATTGATTCAAAATAAATGGGCTAGGATAGACCAGACACGATTGGTCGCTTGCCAAACTTTCACTTATACTCTAAATACATCGGAGTTATTACGAAAACTTACAAATAGAAACGGCTAAAGGGTTAAGAGGGTAAATGAAATTTACGTTCAAATAACCGATTGGGAAATACTGACCCAAATGCAAATACTTAGGCTTATGTATATTTTGTATATTCAATACCATCGTCTTTTAATACAGTTTAATACTTTATATGGTCTCTTTGACGGGTAGTTAATGCAATGCAAGAAAAGCTGCAAGAAAATCCTATATACCTATGTTGTTCACTGTATACGGTACACGTGATGGTTGTCACTTCGATTCCTGTATGAGGTAATGTGTTTAGTTTTAGCAATGTGTCTTGCCACTGGATTCTCTAAGCAAAACGCAAGAAATGTCTAGATAAAAACGAATATTAATATTACTATTATCAATAAGTGAGGCCGGGGTGGCCCAGCGGGACAACATTTGACTGCAAACGTAATTGATTGTGAGTTTGAAACTCATTCAGCACTGATTATATTCCAGTTATTTAAATTCTTCAGTAAGGCAAGGTGCGGCGTTGAGTTCCGCTATATCATTATAAAATTTTGAAAACAGCTTAATACACAAAAATGAAATATGACCTGTATGTAGTTTATAGTTAGTAAATAAACGTCCGTTAAGAACAATTTTGCGACAGGACGTATATGGGCTCTCGCAAACTTATGTAATAGACAATTTTTTTTAATTTAAAGTTGGAATTTGCGACCGACGTCTCGGGAACAGCTAGTATGTGTATATAACAAAAGCTAGGACTATCCTTTAAGACGCGCTCTGATTCACACGCTGTACCCAATCACCCCACTCTCACTGTGTTTGTATAAACTGTACACTAGAAACAACGATGTTTAGCCTCATTGAATTTTAAATAGTACAATATAATTTTAACTAAGGAGGTCGTAGGTGAGTAGAAACGTTATTTTTGTACAGCTTTAGCAATGTTTACTCTGGACAAACGTTTCATGTGTGTCCCTCGTCTGGTTCTTATAAAATATTTATTAATTTAATATTTTTAGTGCAAGGCGATAACGTCTTTTAACGATAGTAAAGACTTTACTGTAAATTGGGTCTAACAACATGTCAGACTAGTCAACTAGTTTCATTGAATATTTTTTACATTTTTAATTTTTAAAGTGTTATTCACACACTTAGGAAATTGAAAAAGACATATTTAGAACACGTATATAAATTTTGAACGCAGCGGGATATGAACCCGCGCCACTTGAAAACGTTGTAAATGTAAATTTAATTCATCCATTAAGTTCCGTAAATGTATATATATACCGAATTAATTTTTAGTATCTAAAATTTTTCATTTAAAAGATACCGACTTTTTGAAAAGAAACTATTTTTAATCGGATTATTCGCGTATATTTTACCTTTCTACCACCTATTATTGAATATTGAAAACTTGGGACCCAAAATTGGGACCCAATATTGAAAACTTTCAAGTCCTAATTCTACCACACCAGAGAGCAAGAAACAGCTCATTCTGCAAGAATTCAGGGCAGTACGCGCGGCAACTAAGAAATCGTTGGCGGTAGTTTAATATAATAATTGTATCAAGTGACAGACGAATGCTACCTCAGTCTACCTGTGACCACGGACTACTGTAAAGTGTTCGAAACGTCTGGTTTCTAAAATGTATTTTCGAGTACCAAAAAAAATTAGAATAGTTTCATTTCAAAATGTGTAGTAATCGTGAAAATCAAACATCTTATTATACCGACTTTTATTAGAGTTAGATTCTATCACAAGGAAACTCGGCAACTATGGCATCAAGTCAAAAAAAAACTGTTTTGATATATATTAGATTAGATATGTTTATATCTAAAAAAAATACAAATGTAAACCCCTGTAGAAACTATAAATCAAATGCTCCACCGCCTAATTTATAAGTAGTAAATAAATAAATTATATCTCACACACAAAATTCAAGATCATTTAGATCTCTCTGGTACACTGTAACCGAGCTAAGCTTTATATGGACCTATTTAACTTTGTTCCCTCTTGAAGTATTAAGATAACAAATATTATTAGGTTTTTTTGGGCATCGTTTGCGGTGTCTTGGGACGTCAAACGTATAGTATGAGAAGACTATAATTTTTACGTTCATATATTTTTCCCTTAGTTGGTTTAGATCTGCATTGTTATAAGGATATATGAATATCTATTTGCAACAAAGGCCATCGTGGCGCAGTGGGACAGCGGCTAACTGTAAACGCGATTGGTTGTGAGTTCGATTAGGGGGAAAGATATTAAAATTATTTCTCTATTAGATAAGTCATTGCGTTGAGTTCCACCACTTAACACGCAATGTCTTGAATTCGGGCGGAAAGTAAGGAATGGTTTGTTTTAAACCTAATTTTTGCCTGTCTGTGGTGCGAGTTGAAATGTAAAGCTGAAAAAAGATCAATATACATATATAAGTGATTTTAACACATTTTAAACGAACTTTTTTAAATAGATTTTGGTACCCGAAAATACATTTTCGAAAATCCGACGTTTCGAACATTTTTCAGTATTACGTGGTCACAGACAGACATATTGTTTGCAGGGCGCCATAGTTGTATTGAAACTTGGTGTATTGTTCGCAATGATTATAGAAATACTTAGATTCAAAATAGTTCTCCAGAATTTAACAATAAAAAGAGGCTTTCAAACGTACAAATAGATTTTGAACCCACAACCATCCCGTTCATTTACTCACATCGCAACTGCTCTACAACACCCCCACTATATATACCACAAAATGAAAAACATTAATAACATACTCAGATTTCAATGATTAGTTTACTGTTTGGCTTCCACCCGCCATTTTATGAGACTCGCACAGTGACTCATACTGGCACTCAAGTTCTAAATTTGCATATATATTTTATAAGCTTTTTTCAAAACGTAAGCTCACAATCTTATACTAGTGTTTAGTACCGATCCCGTTACTGACTGCTACTGTTTCGTATTTTGGGTGAAATTCCTTGAAAAACTTTAAAAAATGGGAGAAACTGTTTAGTTTTAGTTGGCTGAAAACTAATTATTTTACAAGAAATATATCCCTAAAGCATTCAGGGATTTTCTAGATTTTTAACGGTGAACGAATTTTTTAAATTATTTTAGTACTTTTAGATATTACCTGCCTCTAAACATACAAACTCACAAAACTGATTGACAAAATTGATTTATTTTCTAAGCTCCATTTAATATTCTATAGTACAAGAAATGTAAAAGAAAATATATAAGAAATTAATAACAATAATTTTTATTCAAAATGAAATGTTACAACTCTTGTTCCACAAAATTCAGTGCTTGTCATTTTGGTCTTCTTAATCCAATATTCATATTAAGATAGGCCTCTAAAGCAATATTCACGGTACGTCGCGCGTGAAACTAATCATAGACTGTATTTTGTAAGGAAAATTATGCTTAGAAAAGAATACTTGTCTGTTTAAGTTTTGACTGGGTTTTTACATTTTTATTCAAAAATAAAAATGTTGAAGGCGATTGCGGCGATGAGTTCCGCCACTCAACACTTAATGTTTCGAATTTAAACGGAAAGGGGAGAACTGAATATCTTGACACTAGGTTTAATCTGACTACCATGCTATGCGGGAAAAAACGTGAAACTTTATAAACCTATATACTGTACATTATAGACTGCAACTTTGGATTTCAGAGAAATAACTTTTATAGCTCCCTGCGACTCCCAAAGCCAATCCACCTGATAAAATTCAGTATTTTACAGCCAGTAGTAGTATATATATATATATGACATGACATTAAACTGATATTACAGTTTCACACTTGAAGTTTCACAGTGAACTGTCAGTATTGTCAGTTCACTGTGAAACTTCTAAGAATAATTACTTCACAGACAGTTTATTCTTAGAGGAATCTAGAGTTCACTTACAAAGATCTACAAATAAATCTGTAAATCCCTAAAGTCTAACTTTAGACATCCAATTAAAGAATAACATAGTATCTGCTTTTGCCTTTCTTTTTATTTCCTACCTTCTAAGTTACTTTAATTAACGTTTTAAACATATAATCAAAAGCTTTATTCATTGCACTTAAACGGTTTTCAAATTACAACTGACATCTTTATAAGCTCTACTTGACTGGTTTGGTATACAAATGTACAAATTGTTTTTATTTTTACATTTTATTTGAGGCTCAGTGTTGTTATGTTATGGGTTCGATTCCCATTCGACGAAATGATTATATTTATATTATTTTTATTTATATTATTTTTATTATATATGGTCAGATAAAGCGTAGACTTGAGCTCGGCCACTTAAAACGCAATGTCACGAGTGTCTTGACTTTTGGCCCCCCTGACTATTGTACTGTACGGGAAAAAGCGTGAAGCTGTTTTTTTTTATATAATATTATGCATAACTACAAATAAGGCCAATTTAACTTAGTATCTAATTAACGAGATTTCAAAACAAAAAGTTCTTCATATAAAACAAACAAACAAAATATATTGATTAATTTCACTTTCAAACCATTGCTTTACTGTTTAAACTAATAATATATATATATATATATATATATAAAATAATGTAAAAATATTTATTACCAAAAAGCTGCTTTAAAACGTTTTTATTGTACATCTGATGGTCCCACACTAGGTGTTCCAGTTTCCAATACACTATTTAACAGGTTAAAGCTGCTATTGACATAAACTAAGCGAATGTTGGTTAGACTTTTACCAAGTTTTAAGCAAATATTAATATGTTTTTTTACCAAGTCGCAAATTTTTTATCAATATTAATAATAATAATCCTCTTGGGTTTGAGCCTATTACTATTTCTTTCATTTAATCGTCTTCATAGTAAATACTGAAAATAAAAAATACAATCAAGCAAATCATTTGTACAATTAGCACGTATTCAGTTATTAATTTGATATTTAGTGTAACCTTTGATGAGTCAACTTGGCGACTAGCAGTCGTATGACCTTTTATTATGTGTTTCCTGATAATAGAGTCCAATTTTATAGCGCAGCTTACAATAGATGGCTGTATTGAATACAGTAAAAGTCACGGGTTCATATTCTTTTACAGATTAGTGCTTATTTATTTTATAATTTGTCCCGGGTAGGTAAAAAATATCAGTATTTTTAAAGGTGGTTAGTCAATTAGATTTTTCTTAATAAATTTGTCATTTATTATTGACAAGTGTATGATAGTACTAACAGGAGGATTTATCGAATTTAATACGAGAGCAGGAATCAACGAGATTATATATATATATATATTACAATTAAAACTACGAAAGATAGAAATGAAAATAGTATGGCAAAGAAAGTTGCGGGCGACAACTTATCTTACGGTCTTATTTGTATACTTACATATATACTTACGAGTCCAAAATGGCCCACAAGTTCGCAACAACATCATCTCCACGATATCGTTTAATGTCCTTTGACCTTTGATTACCTTTGCATAGGTTATTTAAAATAAGAAAAAAACATTACTTATTTAAAAAAAATATTTTCTTTTCTAGAAATTTAAAATATTCCTGTTAAGAAAACTGGAATGGGCTTACAGGCTTCGCCTGTTACAAATTAACTTCTGGAAATTCTGAATACTCGTTTAAATATGACAGGAGTGTGGGAATGAATACAAATTATCTGTAGAATGTTTTGGCCACTTTTGTAATTTGATTTGGAAGTAGAAAACCCTAATATTCGTTTTAATAAGAGAATATTTAAAATATTTGCCTTAAAAATTAACATGAAATATTATTTAGCGATATCGTTTAACAAATTAAAATTTCTAAAACTATCTTACTTAACTGCCTATGTTTTATTTTAAAATGCTTAAAATCGTTTTTCGTATTAAGTATATGAAATTAACAAAGAAAACATAAAAATTTGGGCATCGTGGAATTTGAAGCCACTACTTGAACCAGGGTTTCTTAAAACTATTGTTGCATGAACCCCTCTATAAGACTTTCAATAACAGGCTATTGCTAGATATTTTATTGAAAAGTAATACAAAAAAGCAATAGACTGATATATAATAACAAATAAGTTATTTTATTGCCTCGTTGGTCGAGTGGTCGCAACGGGTCTCGGGTTCGACCAGTTCGCTCATGACAGGCAACTAAGCCCCCGCCATTACGTCAACCGTAGGGATACGCGTATCCCACTTTGAGAAACCCTGACTTTGTCTATGCACAAACTACACAACGCGGGCTAAAATTGCAATATTAAGAATTTCTATTTTTTTTCTACCATAAATAATTACAATAGGAAAACATATACACTGCAAATGGATATAGATTAAGAAAACTATTATCTATTTCATACCTCTTATGAGAACTCGTTCGTTATAAATAAACCGCACAAGGATCTGTTATTGACTGGCCGCATACTATGCGTTATTGTCCATTTATTAGATATAAGGATATGTATGGTTTTTAGTAAACAAAATACCATAAGCAATTCTAGTCAGTCTTTACTTTATATGAAGTTATTGTTTATCTATATTGCAAATTTTTATGTTAGCACCTGAATATAAAAATGTTGTCTCATTTGTATGTAAATCATTAGGACGAAGTATCGATGGTTTTAGATTTATACAGCTTTAGAATTTTTAACGGGTAGTCAGAGATAACCTATTGTCTAAACACTCCGTTCTCCACTTTTCGCCCAAAACCAAGACATTGCGTTTGAGTTGCGGAACTTACTTGGGCAAAGGAAATATAAAACTAGTTGTCTTCTCGAATGGGAATTGAACTCACAACAAATTTCGTTTATAGTAACGCGCTATGCCATTATATTTGTTAATATTTATTCCGATGTATAAAAACGTGTGTTCATTTAAATATACACTTTACTTAGTTTATTGCATTTGCTTATTTATATTCTGCTTACAAATACGGTAACTAAGCGATTTTAGTTCGTTTGCGTTAATTTGTCTATGATAACATCAGTCATACTTGTACAAACTTGTCCACATTTTTGCCTAACCCGTTTCGATGGTGTTCAAAAGGCAGGTTATAATCAAATTGAAAAAAAAAAAAAAAAAAAAAAAAAAAAAAAAAAAAAAAAAAAAAAAAAAAAAAAAAAAAAAAAAAAAAAAAAAAAAAAAAAAAAAAAAAAAAAAAAAAAAAAAAAAAAAAAAAAAAAAAAAAAAAAAAAAAAAAAAAAAAAAAAAAAAAAAAAAAAAAAAAAAAAAAAAAAAAAAAAAAAAAAAAAAAAAAAAAAAAAAAAAAAAAAAAAAAAAAAAAAAAAAAAAAAAAAAAAAAAAAAAAAAAAAAAAAAAAAAAAAAAAAAAAAAAAAAAAAAAAAAAAAAAAAAAAAAAAAAAAAAAAAAAAAAAAAAAAAAAAAAAAAAAAAAAAAAAAAAAAAAAAAAAAAAAAAAAAAAAAAAAAAAAAAAAAAAAAAAAAAAAAAAAAAAAAAAAAAAAAGTATATATATATACTTTAGCCACCATGGCGCAGTGGTACAGCGCCTGACTTCAAAAATGCGATTGGTTGTAAGTCCTTAATGGTGGAATAATAATATATTAACTGTTTTCATTTGTCCGCTTTGGCACAGAAGACAAAGCGCGGCGTTGAGTTCCGCCTCATCAATGAATGCCTCAAAATATCATATACTTTGTAGCTAGCTGCTCGCAGCTTGCGTGGGGAATTTCAGGATATTGTTATCTCGGGGTGGTTTTTGTGCCCCTTACTGTTTACATTTCAATCTGTTTCAGTTTCGAATGCTAGACGAAAATTGTTTCGTTTCTACAAAAATTGTCAATGGAAGTCCTTTTTTAGCGCCAAGTGTTAAGTTTTGTACGGCTAATAGATTCGGAATTGCGTCTTGTCACGAAATAACGCAACAATCTACTAAATGTTTGGATTTCAAGAAGCCAAAAATTTAAACATATTTAACAAAATAATATTTTTAATATATAAATGGTCACCCTAGGTCGTACTTGATAAAAGAAGATAATTGATAGTTGGTGTCGCTTTATACGGCGCCGACCGATTAAAATCTTTTTTCCTTGCCATTTTTCTAGTATTTTCTTAACCGTTCGGAATACCGTTATCTAATTTTAATACAAAAGTTTTTCCGCAACGGACAGTTCTGTTGGATAGACAATATGGCTAAGAGAAGCTAATATTGAATTTATAAATATATGAAATATTGTTTTCTTTTACAATTTAAATTGGTTGGTTTGGCTAATTAAAAAAAAATGGGACATTAATTTAGAAAATATTTAGATTGAGATTTATATAAAAAAATTAGTTAGTAGGGTAACCAACTGGCTATCAAGACAATTTGTATATAAATAAAAAAAAAAAACAAGAACATGAATCTCAATGAAAAACGATGCAGAAAATCTGCAAAATGAAACAAATAATAAGTTTTTTAACAGAATCACGAAACAAAAATATAAGTTAGTCGTACAATTAAAAGCTTGAGCTTGACGTCCAATACTAAGTGTAAAATATGATACCAGTATTATGACACAAAATTGATAGAACTCTCATCGCATTATCAAGCGCTTATAGATTTTTTTCTTTTTTGTATTACACATAAATACAGTTTTTCTCCAGCTTCACTGTTAAGAGGCGGAACTCAACGCCCGCTTTGTGTCGTCACCAGAGCGGAGAAATGAAAATAATTAAAATATTATAATATATATAAAATATAATAAAAGTATAATTACTTTTATTATATTTTATACTGAATATATTCCTCCGAACGGAAATCAAACCCACAACCATCGCGTATACAGTCAGCCGTTGTCTCACCGCGCCACGATGGCCAAATAAAATTATACAATTATCAATTTATTAGCTCCTATCATATATCTTAAGGTAAATATACTAAAATTCTATTTTCAATATTCTTCTTAAATCATCACAATAAAGAAAGCTAAAGTTCATTCGGTACTCATAGAGATCCGTCGCATTCCAGCTTCCGCAAATAGACGCTCCCTACCCGACCTATTTCACTCTCATCTTTTATTAATATATATATAAATAACACTTTTTATTGTCGTGCGTTTATAAGTGCTTAAGTTCAAAAACAACTTTTTGGGAATAAGTCAATTCATAAAAGAAATAATTAAAAATTGTTGTAATATATATATATATTTGCATGAATTTCTAATATTGTAAGTGTTAAGTTACGAGTATTTATATATACTTGGATAACGGGGTACCCAATTATAAGATTGAGAGTCTACAGTATACGGGAGTTGTTTAAAAAGTTTGTTTGTTTTCGACAACTTGGCGCAATAATTTAAAATGCTGGCTGGCAAAAATATGGCAGGAAATAGGTAAATGTTAATTGTATAGAGTTTAGTGAACTCTCTTCAAATCGTGTAATACAGTAAGTCTATAGAAATAATATATAAGTTGTTTATTATACCCAGATTCAAAAGTATTAAATGACCAAGATCTTGAAGGCAACGCTCTCTGTGACAGTCGAGATGACAGAAAGGCACCGTCACGGTTCGGTGCATTGCGTGAGTACATAGGCTGTTGCACAGTAGTTGGTCTAACCTTGTCCTTTCTATGATGGCATTAGGTTTAAAGTTGATATTCATTATCTTTTAAATTATTATACTGACCATGTGAGGCGATCGTGGCGCAGTGGTACAGTGTGTCACTGTAAGCACTGGAGTTATGGGTTCGTTTTCCAGTATCAATTTCTTCCACCCAACACGCAATGTTTCAAATTCGAAAGGAAAACGGAGAACGTAATGTCGGAGACACTAGGTTCTCTCTAGCTAGAGCTATGCTTTTATCTTTTCTATCAAAGGAAAAACTAAAGGCTCAGAGTAAGAAGGTGTGACTTGCTAGCATTACAGTATATTATAAATATATATTTTTTTACATTCTGATGTGATGTGATCCAATACAAACATAAAAAATACTCAAATTACCAATAAATAATATACCAGAATTAACAATGATTTTTTTATACTCAATTATAATTATTCAATTACACAAAACTAAAAGTTATTTTTCTATAATTTCACTAAAAATATATACTTAAATAACCTTGGATGTTACAATATATTATAACAAACTAGTATATTATGTGGTTTACGGTCTCAAGGTCTCTAGGTCTCAAGGCATAACGTGACAAACTAGATTTTAGTGAAATGCATCGGCACGCGTCGCTCACGACGCATCAAGATGCGTGCCTTCTTCAATTTTTGTTTCAAGTTATTATCTTGATAGATGATAGAATGCTAATTAGTTTTTTCATCAAACCCAACTAGAGGAGGAAGGGGATCCAGCGATGTATAGGTTTAGAAATCGAATAATAAAACATTAAATACATCTTTTTTTATAGCTTCACGCTTTTTCCCGGACAGCAGGGTCGTTAGAGTGAATCTAGTGTTAGACACTCCGTTCTCCACTTTCCGCCTGAGATCGAGACATTGCGTGTTGAGTGCTTAAGTAATATCATTAGGGCATTAGATAAATGTTTTGAGTGTGAAATACATTCAATTACACATTAAATACATCTTTTTTTTTATACTCTCACGCTTTTCCCGCATAGCAGGGTAGTTAGAGGGATTCTAGTGTGAAAATACTCCTTTCTCCACTTTCCGCCTCAACCTCGCGCTTTATCTTAGGTACCTTTTTTACATTTACATTTTTTTTTATATCAAATTCATTCAATTACACATTAAATTCATATTTTGTTACTTTTAAATTTATTCTTTTTATGAATTTAGTTCTTATAAAATATGAATAATACGTTAATTTGAATTTAACATAACATCTTAATCCAATTTCATTGCGAATCTATTTTTGGTAACCGCGTTGTTTAGTTTAAAATTTTAATCAATTTAAACGTACGCAAACAAATTACAAATTCAGTGTTTTAAACATCAAATTGGTATATTTGTAATAGTTATAAAATAAAATGAAATTAGGTTTTACTTATTTATGCTTTGCATTCAGCGAAATTATTTTAGATATATATATTTTTTTATTAAATTCATACTTAAATAATTGTTATTTCGCCGCACTGTTAATATAAAGCGCGGCGTTGAGTTCTGCCAGTCAATATCGACAATAATGGGTGCATTATCCCGATGTCAGGCAGAAAATGGAAACCGAAGTGTATTGACAGTATGTTCTGTCTGACTACATTGCTTTGCGGTAAAAAGCTATACATACATTAGTTTCCTGAAAATTAAACTCACACTGGTTCAATTGTCTAAAGCAAAAGCAAAATGTCTTTGAATGACGTACTTTTGCGATAATTACGAGTCATTTTAGAACTAGCCCATCTGTTTATTTTTCCAAGAAAACTTTAAAATCTTTATATATTTTTTATTGTGCATCTCTAAATCACTGCCCCTTTAACTCTTTGTAATATTGTTCTAAAACTTAAATTAGAATCTTAGAAGTAAGAACATACAATTAGAACTTAAAAAAGAACTGAGGCCATCGTGGCGCAGTGAAACAGTGTGTGACTGTAACAAGATTGGTTGTAGGCTCTATTCCCACTTTAGTGACGAAATAAATTCTCTAAAAAAGAAATAAATCACTCAATACACGCAATGTATAGATTTCGGACGCAACTTGGAGAACGGAGTATCTTGACGGTAGGTTCTTTATGTAGATAGGCCTTTCTTGCCAAGCGTGAAAAAGCGTGAAGCTGCAAAAACTAGGTAACATTGTTTAAAAATCAAGGACGTTACACATTATATAACTAATATTTATAATTCATTGTTATAACTAACTATATATGTATGTCAAATTTTAATATAACAATTAACATGCCCTTATTCCCACCGGCTTCGCAAAATATTATGATATTACAACATTTCGCAGTGTCGTAACGCTCGGCCATTGTTAAAAATATAATAAGCTTTACTGAATTACCTCGGTACACATTGTGTGTAGGCTTCGTGCGTGTGGTCAAACGAGTTTTTGGTGAAAAATGTAGATTAGTAGACTACTAGAATGATGGACAATGATTATTGTTTTGAATTATTTGTAAAGACGAGCGAGAGACACGGACTTTTCTAGATAAGAAGTACTAATCTTTGATATAAATATATATTTTTTAATTATGTCCGATCCTCGGATTTTTTAATTATGTCCGACCCTAGGTCCGATCCTCGATCCTAGGGATCTAGAGAAGGAAACCAACGTCGGACCTAATCTAACTAGGCTAAGGAAACTGCATATATTTTAGTATACATTTCTTACTATTTTCCAGGAAATATAAAACACTATCTAGTAAGCTTATCCTTATATACCTTAATGCTTTTTAAACCAAGAGTAGAGTAAAGTACAGTTTTAAAATTAAAAGCAAAAAATATAATATTTATATGATGAGATCATTATGAAAGAAATGTGCAATCATCGGAACACAATAGCGTTATGTGAGACCAAGGTTCTTCGTTTTCTTATACAAGCCATTGAACTTTAGTCTATATAATGTCTGTATAGAGGTATAATATTTTATATATCGTGGCGCAATTGAGAAATATCCGACAATGTAATGGTTGCGGGTTCGATTCCTATCGGGAGGAAAATTTTATAGGTAGAATAATATATTCTACACGTGTACCGAGTGGAAAATCAAAGTCTCCATCTTAACAATAAAGTTTCTCCGTGTAGTTTAGTAAATGTAGCAAATCCATGATGATAAATAAAAAAAATATTTATTTTTATGCTTTTCACGCCTTATCAGGGTAGGCAGACAATCAAGTGTCAATACACTCCGTTCTACACTCTCCGCCCAAAGTTAAGACAGTGTAGTTGAAATAAAAATAATTTACATATAATCATTCCCCTGAGAGTAGTCGAACCCACAACCATCGCTTTTGTAGTAACACATTATCCTACTGCGCCACGATGGATAAATATATATATATATATAAGTTTAACTTAAAATTGTATATTAGTTAGATTGTTTGGTTCAATATTGTTTTGATCTCTATCGTGTAGTTTAAGGTCTGTATCTATTGAATGTCAGGTCCTTTCTATTTGATTTCATTATCGCGCATACATGTAATAAATTTTATGTACATCACACGTGGGAGTTATTAAATTAGTTAAAATAATTTCTAAATTCGTTTCAAAATCAAAGCCAAATATGTTTAGTCAAAATAAGAAGTTACATATTTCATTTTTTGAACGTCAAGTAATTTACCACCAGTTCAGTTTTTCAAATCAGTGACAGATTCATTAGTGACAATGATATCTTTAAAATAGTCTGTAGTGAGCTTTAAATTTCCAAGGCGTGTTAACATTTAGAAAACCATTAATATTTTTTTTAACATTTTTTTAAAGTGTTATTCCCACAGTTAGGAAATTGAATATACATATTAAAAAAACGTATAAAAATTTGAACGCAGCGTGATTTGAACCCGCGCTTTTTGAAAACTGTTAACCATTAATAACGTTACAACTTGAAACACAAACGTCTTATCACGACTTTTTAAATTCTTATACAGAACATGCTCTAGTGTTTTCTGGGATCCTATTGTAATCCAAGCGTACGAAATGTCCCATGAAACAATTATGGATTCGATGCAATCCAGTTACAGAAAAATGAAAATATTATAAAAATTCTGTCGAATAGGTTCCGGTGTCGAAGCCGCTACAATAAAGTATATAACGATGACAATATCAACGATGCTACAATCAAGCAATGTATATAAAAGTCGTCCGTTACTGAGTGATGGTGACAAAGCTCACCAAAAACTATTGTAGTAGAAAGAGTGTATATTTAAATTATTTTACGGGATCTGGAGAATAGTATTTTTCGCAAACGAGCCAGCGGGCTACAGCTAGTAAATTATAAATCATATTATATTTTAATATATGTATTAAAAAATCAACCAACACTTTACAAAGCGTTAAAATTTATTCAGTTTTGTAGGGCTCTCGTCCCACCATTTGAATTTGGTTTAGAAATTAATTTGAATTCAACCTTCAATTACTTCGCGAGTTTTTTGTTTTGTTAAATTTAATGAAACCTCTTGAGATCAGAATTCAAGATTACACAGATTCAGATGGTCTCCAGCCTGCTTATTTTTATGACGCTCTGGGACCTGTCAAGGATCATTACTCTCCGTTGTTTCATTCCAAACTTTTTTATCTTTATATCTTAAATTGTCGTAGCTTGTTATAAGTTTGTGTTTATTTTTTGTTATATCGACAGTATATAGCAAATATATGTTATCTAATATTTTGTGTGAAAATTATTTATGTAAAAATAACTTATAATAAACGTATATGCATTTCGTCGTAACTAGAAGTAAAATGTATGGCTTAGTGGTTAGAGAGCTTAGATGGGTTTCAAGAGGCGGGTTCAAACCCTTTCTTTTTCTAAAAATGATTTTTTATATACTTAGTGTGAAAATAACACTTTCAAATTTTTACAAGTATTTGCCCAATGCCTTTATCATATATGTTTTTTCTCAGCTTCCTTTCTATAACGTAGAAGATTTCAATTAAATTCTACTATGCAATATGATATTGCAAACAGCCAAATTAATTTCACAGGGATTAAGTCTAAAATCTTGATTTTTAATATTTCTATAAATCTAGATCTCGATTTCCCAAACCGCGTTTCAGTATCTTGGGCAACTCGAAGTAATCCTTCGCTCGTAATACGAAACGGGGGGTTTATTGTATTCAAAGCAAACGCTAAGCCTCTTTATTCTTTTGTTTCTTCTTATCAAATTCTTTCTTCAGTGAAGTGAGTTTTATAAGGCTTTCTCTAATTTATCCTCGGAAAGCTTCTTAATTATTACTTAATTTAAGATTTCAGTCTGTTATATCAGGTGATAATATTCATGAAATTCTTTTTTTTAAATGTTGTACTTTAGGCCTGAAACCTAATGTATAGGTCACATTTTGCCATTAACTGATAAAATAAAAACATTGCTCGTTATCGATATCAACGAGCAATGTTTAATGGAACCCAACCCTGAAGCTTGTCTAAACGCCAGACAATTGAAAATATTTTAAATATGCTCATTTAAATAATTGCTTTCTCTGTTCTGGGAATATAGGCGGCGTTAAGTTTCGCAAGTCACGGCAAATTAAATAACGGCTGATATAAAAAAAATACATGTAAATGAACTAAAGAACGAGTGAACTGTCCCTTATATCTCACTGTCTTGTTAGCGACGGAAATAACACAAACGTATGATAAACTGTATAAATTATTCAACAAGCAAAAGTCTAGATTTAGAATTTCAAATCTGAATTTTAAATTAAACATTAAAATAACGACCCGTTAAAAGTGCCGCCGCTTGACTGACTGTACAAGCATAGTACATTTGAGCGGTACAATAATAAATTAAAGAAGGTTACATGTTCAATTCTTTGAAATTATATTTTTTATATAAGTTTCATATATTTATTGCGCTTTACATAAAAAAACAAGTGAATATTATCTGTGCAGAATATATAAATGTAAAAAAAACCGTATAATCCAGATATTGTGTCAAATGGCAGAACTCAACGCCGCGCTTTGTTTTGCCAGTGCAGAGAAATGAAAGTAATTTGAATATAATCATTCCCTAGAGTGTGGATCGAACCCACAGCCAATGGCGTTTACAGTCGGACGCTGTTCCATTGCGCCACGATGGGTCAGATAATAGAATAATAATATAAAGTAATAAATATGAGTGTACATTTAAACAATATACAGTATATATATATTTGGTTTCAGATCGTGTCGGGGTCGCCGGTAACCATGGCTGCCGGTGTCGAAACAAACCCCTAAACTAGCGGGTTAGTGTAACTATAATTTTTTTTATATGTCCTTCAACCAAATAGCGGACATTCTGGTTCAGTTAGTACAAGACTAAATTAACTTAATAGGTGTGGGTTCAGGTTCCAGTGAACCAAATGTTTATAGCAGCTAGTAATTTACTGCAATGTAGGTAGAGAAAACTGGAATATTCAGTGATATATAATAACCTATATACAAATATTTGATTCAAGATTTACGATTTAATTCATCAAATTTTTATTTTAATAGTATTGTAATTTAAAGTATTTAAATTTTCAAAATCATCATTTTAAAACCCTTTCGAGTTTTGAAAAAGATAACTTTAATAAATTAAAGATTTAAATTGAAAAGGACCATAGTGACGCAGTATGACAGCGTCTTACTGTTGACTGACGCTATGGTTGTTGATTCCATTACTACTCAAGGGAACCCTTATATTTAAATTATTTTCATTTCTTTGACAAAGCGTGGTATTGAGTTGCGCCACGGATCATGAAATGTCTCGGATTCGGGCGGAAAGTGGAGAACGGAGTGTCTTTACACTAGGTAGTCTTTAATTACCGCACAATGCGGTAAGAAGCGCTTAGCTAGAAAATAAGAAATATAGTTTGAAATAAATGAATTTGAAAGTAATAAAAAGTAATAGAATTGGCAAAAATATGAATTTGTGGTACAAATCCTATACAATATATAATGAACCATACATAACACTCGTATATCATACCTAGCATTTTCATTGTACATACACACATACAAAAAACTAATAGGCGTATAATTTCGCGATTATTAAATTAAACCGTAGAGCTCACGCTCTGTTTAAAACACACTGTTCTAAGTAAAAATAAATCTCATTACAATGTTTCAGTCACGACTATATTAATTTTGCCCTTCATGCCAGATTACTGACTGTGCTATTTTGTATATAAAAAAATGTCTATTTTTTTTATTATTTTGAGGTAATTTGTCCGTTTGGAGATGTGTGAGACGATTGCCGCTTTTGTTGATTTATTAAAATTGTAGTTACCACTCAACACGCAATCTCTTTTGGAGCGGAAAATGGAGAGGAGTGTCGTGACACTAGATAATCTGACTTGTTATGCAGGAACAAGGGTGAAGCTGAACTATTTGTAGACCAGTTGACTGTAAAATATTCGTTGATTTACGAATATGTGTAAAAGTGTATGTGAAACACATTCTAGTGTGTGTAATATTTATTTAAAATATTAAATGTATTTCCAATGCATTATCATAAAAAATATTAACTCTGCATTTTTATTCTATATAAACTTTAAATATTACAAATAATAGTACTGTACTCCTTCCTAGGTTGAATTATCATCGTCAAAAGGATTCCTATATGTACTTGTATTTAGTAAAAGATAAATATTCCCTTATTTTGTTAGATTTGAATTTACAACAATCGCGTTCCAACATGTACATGAAAATCTAAATTTAGTTTAAAAAAACATTTTTAGAAAACCTATTAAAATTCGAACGTAGAGAGGTTCGAACCCACGCCTCTTCAAAACCATTCAAGTGTTCTGATCGCTAAGCCATACGTTCTATGTCTAAAGTCTCATACGATTATTACAACTTATTTTAGTTGTAGCATATCTGTAGAGAAGCGAGAGAGAATTATGCTATTTATTAAATATTTTAACATTTTAAAAGTGTTATTCACACACTTATGATATGAAAAACATTTTTAGAAAACGTATATTTTTTTTGAACGTAGCGGGATTTGAACCCGCGCCTTGTGTTAACTGTCCAAGCGCTCTGACCGCTAAGCTATATGTTCTACAACAAAATTTCGCTTTTCTAAATCTTTAATTATATGAGTAATTGCATCAAAAAAAAAACCATCCTAACCAACAAAATTTAAAATTAAATCAATAGTTACTTTAAAATGGGTATTAAAAGTATTTACTTTAATATATTAATTTAAACTGAAATTATTCATCTTATAAAGTTCTGATTTAAATCAAAAGATTTCTAGAGCACGAATAAACTGATGAGGCTAAAGCTTAATTTACAATTCACAAATATATTCACTATTCTAACGGTATACAAACATTCGGTTCTTTTACAACATTATTTGCAATCACATGAAAATTACTTTACAAAACTTTATTTACAGTCTGCTGATTATTGTAAGTATCTTTTTTTATTACTTCTTTGCGCATTGTCTAGTATAGCAGGGACAGAGAGTACCCAGTGTCAAAACACTCCGTTTTCCGATTTTCCATCGAAATCGAGACACTGCGTGTCATCGGCGGAATTCAGCGCAGTGCTTTGTTTTGTATCAGAGCGAAAAAATATAATTATTTCTTTGAGTGCGAATCAGACACTAACAACCAATTCTATATGCAGTCAGAGGCTGTCTGTGCCACGATGGCTAAAAATAGTGGTACAAAAAAATAAATAAAGTATCTACAAAATCAACCATTCGATTAGTCTCCATCAAAGCTATAATGTTTTTGTAGTATACATAGACAAAGAGTATTGCCCTACATACATATTGTATGGAATAAACACTTTGAACTCGCATTGGAGGCCGTTAGAACACTTGAATAAATAATCATATTTTGTGTAACTTTAAAAATATGTGAAATATTGTTTTTACATAGCACGTTATCGTCGTGGCGCAATTCGTAACAAATTGTGGCTATACAGAGGTTATGAGTTCAAATTCAGCTATGAGGATATATATATTTTTTTACATTGTCTCATCTACCATTCGTCTATTGCAGTGTAGGCAGGGTTTCTAATTTTCTAATCTCCGGATATAGAGTTAAGTGACGGAGCACAACGCCGCGTTTTTTGTCTTTCAAGAGCGGGATAATATAAATATATTTAAAAAAATATAATTTTGATAATACATAGTTACTTATATGTAAATCTTTATTAACATATTATATAATATGCTGCATGTAATTCAGATATGATTGTTATTGATTAAACAAACCTACTGTTATGAGGCTTCATTGATATGCTTAATTTCTTTGACGTGATTCGCAATAATACAATCTGTACTTAAATCTATGCAAATGTGTATTTTGACTGTTTACTCGTATGTGATGGTAGTAAATTTTAATTATATTTTAAAATATTCCTTCAGTCTAGTTAGAAAAAATGCAGTGTCAGCCTCGCGCGACGAAAATTGAGAACGGAGTGTCTTACCACTAGCTTCTCTGCATTTCTTTTTTTTTACGTAAGGATACTAATACCCGGCCGATTGGGGACTCGGACGGGTTATGTGGGACTCCGGACAGGCAGATGTAGGCCGTACTTACGAAAACCACTCGCCACTAGCCGAGACCACGGGAACCACGGGCCTTCTCTGCATGTATATGCAGCTATATTCAAAATGTAGTCAAACTAAAAAAAAATAATAACTCAAAATATTTATATTTACAGTGAAACCTTAACTTATAACGAACGAATAAAATCTTACATTCAAATTAATAACTTATCATATTGCGATCTTTTACTGTGCGTGTCTAATTAATAAACATTCATGATTATTTATATCAACAAATCAGTAGAGTATTATGTACGAGTAAAGTTTCATAAATCGAATCTCACGCAACAGCCAAGTTGTCGACATATTACTTACTCGTCAATAACGTAGTGTGTAGTGTGTGTGTGTAGTTGCGTACATGTAATGTTTACAAGCATATTAAAATTTTACATTATTCTCGTTGTAAAAGACATATTTAGTAAACGTATAAAAATTTTAACGCAGCGGGATTTGAACCCGCGCCTCTTGAAAACCGTTCATAACTACTGTGTAGTTGTGTACATGTAATGTTTACCAGCATATTAAAGTTTTACATTATTCTCGTTGTAAAAGACATATTTAGAAAACGTATAAAAATTTTCAGCAGCGGCGTTCAAGTCTTTTTCAATTTCCTAAGTGTGCGAATAACACTTTAAAAAAATGTTAAAAAAAATATATTCGCATTGTATCATAGTGGATTTTTATTTACTTCATATGTAGCGAAATATTACTATAAAATGGATTTTCTGAATTTTACATATTTTGTCTAGAAACTTATCAGGCATTCAGTTCTCCATCCCGCCCATCAGGTTGTTCATCACGAATAGCACTGCATATAGGCAGTGTGAACATTTGGTGTCCACTTTCTGACCGTATTCTAGATATTGCATACATAATAGCGGAACTCAACACCGCTCTTTTTCTTGACAGAGCGAGGAAATTAAAATAAAATAAATATAAAATCATCCCCCCAATGAGGGTTAAATCCAAAGTGTTAATCACACACTTCAAAGTGTTAATCACACACTTAGGTATTTGAAAAACATGTTTTTAGGAAACTTATAAAAGTTTGAACCTTGGGCGGTTCAAAGATCTCGAAACCCGCTGCGTTCAATATTTTTATGCATTTTCTAAAAATATGTTGTACTTTTACCATTTATTTTTTGCTTTAAGCATCTTTGCCAGTTTAGTAGGGTAGTCAGAGAGAACCTAGTGTCAAGACACTCCGATCTTCACTTTCCCCCCCAAATCTCTCGATGTCTCTCATTGTGTTTTGAGCCGCAGAGCTCAATGTCGTGCTTTATCTTACGTACCAAAAGCGGAGAAATGAAAATAAATATTTTTTTTTGTATAAATGCTGTCAACATCTCTATTGTACAGTTAAATTAAACCCATTACAAGACGTGGCGTGCTTTAAGTTATGCGTGACTTTAAAATTTAATTAAACTGATTAATTTCGTAATAAATTCTCAGTCGCGTGTGACGAATGAGAATAACGATTTCTACTATTTAGAGACTACAGTGTATGTATATGAGTAACATGTGGAGTTGAAATTAAATATTGCACTATTTATTATGTTTTGCTACTCATAGCGCCCCGCAACTTTGTTTGCGTGGACTTTAAGACCCTGCCAACTAAAACACCCGTCACGCTGAACTTATGTTAAACGCAATTTCCTTATATCTTATAGTATAGCAGCTCTATTATGATAGATCCACTTTTCAAAATCAATTATAGCCTAAGTCCTGATTACTCTTAAAAGCTATTCACAAAAAAAGATTTTATTCAAACGCGCCCAGTACTTCTTTGTTTGTCTGGAAATATGATTTTCAGTAGAAATTTTTGTTGAGTTTATATTAATAACTTTTATTAGATCTACAAATAAACTGTAATCTTAAGTATACAGTAAATGCAAGACCAGATTACAAAAATGACTCAATCGTTATAAAAATCAGTTCAAATACATACAAACAGTCACAGTTTTTAAAAATGTGTACCAAATCTACTAAAGGAAAGCGTATATTTAAAATAAAACGTTTTCGCGAGTTTCATTTCATATAAAAAAAATAGTTTTTTTTTATTATCTTTGCGTTGTAGCGTAGGACAGGGTTGTGGGTTTGATTCCTACTCGGGGGATGATTATATTTAAAATAATTTCATTTCTTCGCACTGGTAGCTAAGACAAAGCGCGGCGTTGAGTTCTGCCATTTAACACACAATGTCTCGATTTCGGGTGGAAAGAAAAAGGAGTGTCTTGACACTAGACTCTCTGACTACCCTTCTATGCGGGAAATTAAAGTAATAAAAAAAGACTTTGTTTCCATTTTAAAATATATAAAATTAATTTAAATAAGAACAATATGTTTATATTGTTATTACTGGCTATTAACGACTAGACTAGGCCAAGGAAAATGTCGCTATACTATAGTCAAAACCTTTTAAACAGCATCAGGTGCTTCTCTCAAAAAGTCCACTTTATGTAAAGACCAATTTATATTCTTAACGTACTTTAAAAACCTATTAAGAACCTAATTGCCTTGTATCAGAATGTACTTTGAAAACGAACCGCGTCGTTTCCTTTGACACTGGCCTAATTTGATTTTAAATGATCTTTTAATATGATTGTTGAGACCCTCGTGGCGGAGTGGGATGACATCTGACTGTAATCGCGATTGGTCGTGGGTTCTATATTGAATATCTTGAATTTGGGCGGAAAATGGAGAACGGAGTGTAAATATACTCTATGTATTGATATATAAAAGGTTTACTTTCTCTAAACGGACTATCTATATTACTATATGAAACTGTTTAACTTCGAAAAAAATTTATGACTAGGAAATGTCACGATGGTTGTGGGTTCAATTACATCGGGGAAATTACTTTATATCTATTTAAATAATAGCAAAACGTTTAACAACAATGAATGGCATAGGCTTATCTTGAACTATATCATTGTTTTATAATAGTTTTTTTATCATTCATTTTAATAATAAATAAATTAATGGAGTTTAATGTACCTTCATACAATGAAGAATGATTTGGGTTTCAATATTAAACTTACAGTCCGTCCTGAAGCCCCGACCTTTTGTACCACATACTTCGAACATTACGAACCCATTTTTAACTTACAGCAATATAATTTATACCCTTTAATGCTATACATGCGATGTTTACGCCAAATGCCGCAAAAACTTATAAAAGTCGAAAAAAAGCCTACAAATTCCGTAGAACAAAATTACAGCAAAATGGGCTAGCAATGTCAAATGCACTTACTGTATAAATCTACAACCGTGACCTATTTCACAGACCTTGACTCTGACTAGGCGGGAGCTGAATCGATAAAGGTGCATTCAAAATGGTTAAAGTTGTAATTTCTGTATAAAGCTGATTTTAAATGAAGTTCAACAATATAATTGCGACAGAGATTTGCTTACATAAAAGATTACGAAAGTATTCAAAATTCTAGTAATACTAACGAATTCAATTACTTAGTTTTAAGGAAATTGAAAGAAGGGAATAAATTGATGCGTTTTTCACTCGAATTCCAGACATTGCGTGTTGAGTGGCGGAACTAAACCCAAGCTTTATCTAAGTAACCAC
This sequence comes from Podotricha telesiphe, assembly GCA_038994665.1. Lineage (NCBI taxonomy): Eukaryota > Metazoa > Arthropoda > Insecta > Lepidoptera > Nymphalidae > Podotricha > Podotricha telesiphe. The sequence continues at coordinate 433,819 of JAOYRR010000422.1, read as the reverse complement.
CAGAAATGAAAATAATTTAAATAGATTGTTCTGGTTTTGATTTATATTATCTAATATTTTATATATACATATATATTTAGAAACCTATGAAGAGGTTTTTTTGACATATCACGTCACATGTTGTTCTCCAATATATGTTCGAATTCAAGACATTGCTTTTCGGAACGCCGTAATTTGTCTTTCCAGATAGGAAAAATGATAATAGTTAAAAAATTAATTGAAATATTGTTTTATTTTTTTTACATAAAGGCAAATATTCTCTAAAACTTATGAACAAATATTTTAATTATGAACGGATGTGTTATAGAAATTTAGTTAGTTTTTTTCATGCTATCCATACTAATCCATACAAATATTAATATTGTAAGTGCGAAAGTAAATGTCTGTCTGTGACGTCGTTATCACCGCTGAACCGACTGTGATGAAATTTTATATATAAATGTATATTTTTATTAATTCCGGAAATTTTATTGTTTTACGACACTGCCGCAAAAAATACGAAACAGCCATAGTAAACGCTGGCGAAGCCGCGAGCTGGTCGCTTGTAATACACAAATGTTATTATTAATAAATAATCAAGTATCATTAAATAACTATTTTAAGTGTAACTCAAGTGCTGTACTGGCTATTATAGATAAGACTTGAAGATGTCTACAAATGTTTAGACTGTTCTTATCAGTCGTTTACGTAATACCTTAGCTGATATCAGTAGATTCGATTGAAGATTATATAGTTATTTTCTATTTTAATAGCATGACATAATACGTAAAATTAAATTAAAAAAAAAATGTACGTGTAACTAATATACGTGTTAGTAATAAGTTCCACAACTCCTGTGAATATGAATTATTGTCGTTTCTGCGGTTGAATAAAACAAAGTGCGGCGTTGAGTTCCGCCACCAGATATACAGCATCTCTAAAATGAACGTTCAATCATGAAGCTAATATATATATATATATATATATATATATATATATATGTAGAAACATATCTATCGATAAATTTTAATCGTTATCATTTATGACTGATCAATTTTGATTAGATACTCTGATAATTATAGATTATTATCAGATATACGTTATTAACGTCTATGAAAAGGTGTTTTTGAATTTGAATTTGATTTGAAAATAAATTAAACAAGTTCTAATAGATTTATCAGATAATAATCTACGCGTGAGTTACTACTGCAAAATAATTAAACGTTGAGTTTCAAATATAAATAATTAAGACTATTCGTTACCAAACTACTAGAATAATTTGACTTAAATATATAGTAGACTAGCGACCAGCTGGCGGCTTCTCCTGCATAAACTACACGTCTAAATTGTATCGTTTTTATATATAGAATTGCCTGCGTTTTAGGCCTATGATTTGTTATTGTAAATTTGGAAATGAACTTGCTAGGTCCTTTATACACAGGAAGCTTGAGATCATAATCGTGCAGTGAGACAACGCTTAACTATAAACACAATAGTTATTGGTTTGATTTCCATTCGGGGTAATAAGTAGGAATACACTTAAATTATTTTTATTTCTTCACCCTAACAACACAAGGCGCGGCGTTAAGTTCTATAACTCAACACGCAATGTCTCGAACTTAGGCAGAAAGCCGAGACCAGAAAGGGAAGGCTTTGATTTTAAATTGTTCAAGTAATTGTAAATTTTATTATATATATAAATTTTCAGTTTTACAATAATAACTTTTAACAAAATGAACTTTATTAAACACATAGCTAAGCGTAGCTGTTTTCATTTATTTTAATAAATTGAGCTTAACATATGTTAATGTTTGTCTAATTTGACCTTACTCTTTTAAATATAGATGTTATGAGTTTGAACTACCATTATTATAAGTAGGTCTTAACAGTGCCAGTAAGGTAAAATAGAAGTATTATGATAGTGTTGTTATAACAAGATTGGATTTCGCGATTTTCTAACGGTTACCCCATAAGGAGACATTCCCTATGAGACTCTACCTACATGTATTTTCGAATGCCTAAAATATACGCGATATGTTCGTTTAAAGAGATTTCATTTAAAATAGTGTTACGTATTGAGAATGATGTTCTTCATGAAGTCAAATAATTTTCTTCAAAATAAGAACTATGACACTTTTTCTTCTGTTTTATTTATCAATCGTTGAATAATTTACTATGGGTTCACAAAACGTTCTTTTCCAAGTAATTTTTTTTTGCATATTTAAAACAAGTGGCAGTGATACTTTTGAAAAAAGCCTGGATCGAACATTTCCTTTCAGTAAAAATACAAAAATGATTACGAAAGTATTTTCTTTACTATTTAATAGAAGACAAAAAAACAATTTAGTTTAATATTACTGGGTGGAGATGCAATTAGGTTATCTTTATGATAACATTATAATTAAATAAATATATATTTATATATTAAATTTAAGAAAAAATAAGAATAAAAAGCAAAAATAATTATTGTTTCCATAATAACTTATAAAATATATTTTTTTGAACACAGAATAAACACCACAAACAATTGAAATGAAAACAAATATCCGCTCCATAGCTAACAATAAACAATCAAAACAAATCAACTATCAATACAATTTTACGTTCAATGTCACACCAGGGAAATAATTTCCTACAGCTTCCTTCCTCTCGTACAATCTAGTGTATCTCCCGTCTCGTTCGCAGCATCCCTATCGATCGGGGTGCCCATGACCTTCGCACATAAACAGGGCCCTGACCTTGTAGACTGTGGATCCTTTTTTCTGATTCGTTTGTATATTGCAAGTAAATTGCTATAAATATGTAATTTATTTATTTAATATATTGGTAAGTAATAATAATAATTTGAAGCTATCGTGGTGCAATGTAACAGCGTCTGGCTTTGTGCGGTACGTGATGGTTGTGAGTTCGAATCCCACTCGGCGGAATGTTAATATTTAAATTATTTTCATTTCTCCGCTCTGGTGACAAGACAAAGCGCGGTGTTGAGTTCCGCCACTCAACATATTCTGTGTTGGGTTCGGGCGGAAAGTGGAGAACGAAGTGTCTTGACACTAGGTTTCCTCTGAATACCCTGCTATATGGGAAACATTTTTTTTTAAGAATAATATATATTTTTAATATACTCGTAAGTCAATATATATAAAAATCTTCCGTTACTAACTCACTGACAGACAAAATAGCTGGACGTAATAAAAGAAGATTTGTCATGTAAAATCTTAGGGGAGCACCTAAAGGGCTTTTTATTTTGGTGACAAATTAGAAGTGTCAATTGCACGTCCTAGTTGACGGTTCGTCTTTGACTGTGTGGTATAGTTAAATACATATGCTTTTATAAACCAGTTATATGTCAAGGCTTATGAAACAAAATAACTGCCAGACAACTTATATAGAGGCAATTCGGTGTATAGAAAGTGTAGTGGAGTACATAAGAGAAAATTCGTATATGACACCACACCTATTTTATGTAATGCTATCACAGCGATTCGGTTCTCTTTATCACTCCACTCCATTATAAAACAAACAAAATAAGAAAACACAATGAACAGTTATATAAAAATGACAGATTCCAAATGAAAAAGTTATATTTTATTTACTTTTTTACTATAACAGTATTTATGGCCATTATTTATTAAGTATATATTATTTTGTATTACATCCAAACCAAATGTTAATTTCCTGTTTCCTATGCCCTAAGATTGCTATTATTATTATAGCAGTAAAACTTTTAGGATTAAAATTGAAATGATATTTCAAATAGTTCATTCAACTGAGTAAAATTTAAGTAAATTCCGTGGGCGTGCAGTGACGAGCTTTTAGGAGTAATAATTATCCTAGGTCAGGGTCAGGGGAAATAATATTGCATTGCATTATTTTTATATGACTGGTTTGAGGGGCCTTATTAGGCAAGCTGGCTGTCTGGTTATAATGGCTCTTAGTGTTAATATTTGTTCTTATTTTTTATACAAATACATCAAACACACAGGGAGAGTATGAACAATAAACCCTATTTTTTGCCTGTCTGTCAGTGCCTATGGAATATTTTTTAATAAGGAAAAATTATGTATAGGTTTTGAATTTGAAATTACATACACATATATTCATATTTAAAATTGCTCCTATAAAATACTATTAATATTTTTTATTAGAATAATATGAATTTGAAATATAAACAACAAATTATATTAAAGATTAAAAAACTAAATTTCTTGAAGGAAAAATCGAATGTGAAGTTCGCATCCCCATATACGTTCTTTGAAATTGCTCTAGACACAAGACAAAGCGCGACGACTCTGTGGAGTGTCCGTTGTAATCGGAAAAAGGCGAACGGAGTGTCTTTACAATACGTTCTCTCTGTCTAATCCATTAACCGGGAAAAAGCCAAAAAAAAGATATTGTACAAATCTCATACTAATATTTAGTAGCTTTAGTAGGCTTGATTTTGCTTTCGATTGTTTTACTTCAGACTCCTCTAATCTTTTAAATCTAAATAGCATCGCATTTTTGTTAAATATAAAAATTATTTTGAAAAGTATCTAATAAACTGAGCTTTCAAATATATATCAATTTAACGCTAAGGATATCAATTTAACGCTAAAGAAAAAAAAACAAGTATCAAGTTATCAAATAAATGATTGGCTTTCAACAATAACGCAACAGAATTACCTGTCAAACGGTGATTCGATTAGTAACGATAACATTAGTAAGGTGGTAGAATGGTATCGAAATACAGAATACAAATACGAACGCATAGTCAGAACGCTTGGGCAGTTTCTACGGGCGCGGGTTCGAATCCCGCTGCCTTCAAATTTTTATACGTTTTCTAAATATGTCTTTTTCAAGTTGAAGCTGTTTAAAAACATGACTTTCATATTGTTTATAAAGTACATTAAAATTAAAAAGAGAATATAAAGAGAATTAACATTAGACTATGATAAGTATATGTGAATAGCACAAGATGGTTGCAGGTACAAATCATTATATTTTTAATAACAGCTTCACGCTTTTTCTTGCAAAGCAGGGTATCAAAGATAAGCTTGTGCCAAGACACTCCGTTCTTCACTTTCCGCCAGAAATCGACACATGGCGTGTTCAATTGCGGAATTAAATATATACACACATTTAAAAATATCAAATAAACAGCAATATTTTTTTTTGTTTAATCGTTTCACTATGAATATAACTTTATTTCAAAGCAAGAGCTTTAAAATAAGCTTCCATCAACTGAACAAGTGTGGCATCTTCAGTTCAGAGAGAGAAGTGCTTTTACTAAAACCAACTTAACAATTATTTACGGTTTCATAATAATTATTACTAACTAGTGAATCCGTTGAAGCGTAAAGTAAACATATATATATTTAACGTAGCTGGATATAAAACGTATGGCTTAGCGGTCATCGGCAGTTTCTATATGACGGTTTCGAAGAGGTTCGAGTTTCGCTGCTGTCAAATTCTTATACGTTTTCTAATAATTAATCAGTTTAGTTAGCTGTAGGGCGGCGTTGTGTTCTGCCAGTACATCTAAACGGTTTGAAAGTAGAGAATGGAGTGACTTATCACTAGTTTCTCTTGGTCCATACCAAAAATAATATTGTAAACCATTTTCCTATAAATTAACATTCCTTGTATAACATTTTCCAGGCAGTGCGGATGTCGGGCGGAGGCGGCGGCGCGGGGCTGATGTCGTGCGTGCGCGAAGGCTCCCTCGAGCCGCCCTACCGACCGCCGCACGCCGAAAACAGTACTCATGGTATGTGTTCTGTAATTGTATCAACTGGGAATAGAACCCTGTACCCTGTTTATAACATTCTATCGAGCTTAATACTGTAAAATAATTTAAAGTTTTCGAATAAAATATTACAATCATATCAAAAAATATAAATTACAAAAATTTCACAGGCAACCTCCAAACGTTGTAGGATGTGTACCCACTCACCTGCTCTTGCATAACCAATGTTCTACCATAATATGCACATTGCACACATTTAATGTTGAATTATACTAAAATATCCTTCTCCTGTAAATGTAGCCAATTAATTAAAAATACAATGCAATATAAAATTCTTATAGATTCATATCTCAACTCCAAAATTATTATACTTACTTAAAATATTTTTTTAAACAAAAACAATTAATAAAGCAATCACATTAACAAACAAAAATACTATTTTTCCACCCTTTTCGTAGGCGAAGGGCGAACAGGTCGGTTTCTTCGAGGTTTACGGCGCATGTTCAAGCGGCGCACGCGCACTGACAGCTCCCCCGACCCAAAGAGTAGTTCAACCAGCGAGCTGCTGGACACTGAGCGCCATACTAGAAGAAAGTTAGTATGTTTATACCATCTTCACACTTTTTCACGCATAGCAGTGTAGGCAGAGATAACTTAGTGTTATCCAATTTCTTTTCGACTTCAAGACATTCCGTATTGAGTGGCGGACTTCAAGGCCGCGCTTTCTTGATCACCAGAGTTTGCTTGTCTTAGGTACCTGAGTGAAGAAATGAAAATGTTAGTGGGAATCTAAATTATATAATTCGATTAAAAGTGTTTAGTTTTAATATTTGTAAAAATCACGAAAACCAAAGATCTTATTGGACCAGTACTTATTTATACTTATTATTCATAAATTCATTAGTATATTGTTAAAATACAAATCGACTAGTTACTAGATCGTTATAAACGCTATAGTTTTATAACTTTTGTTCTATAATTTATGAAATAATAGTTAAAAAAAATAAGCTAATTTTCATATGGAGCCAGGGCGCTATGGGTCTCCACATTCATGGTATTTTATTTCTCCGCTTCGGTAATACAAAACGCGGTGTTAAGTTCCACCACTTAACAGGCATGTCTTGATTTCGGAAGGAAATTGAACAACGGAGTGTCCTACTCTGCTTTTATTGCTAAGCAAGGAAATATTGTTATTCACAAAACAAAAGTGTAATAAAGTTTGAACTTGAAAGTTTGTTTAGCTTTGATTTAACATATATACCCTTACCGCCATCTGACGAATAAAGTATAAAACGCTAATTTATATCTAGATGGCATTGCTGAACTAATTTCAATTCAAATTTTATAAATATTATTCAATTTAAATCATTATTTAATTACGTTTATTGGTTAAAAAGTCTCCTTTAAAATGGAGAGTTGAGTACGAAGTAATGTACGCTTGGTGCTTTCTGCTTTCTCAAAATATGGAAAATTTTAGTACAAACTCAACGTCTCTAAAACTGAGAAGAAAAGTGAGAACGGAGTCTTAACATTAGGTTAACCTCGCCTATTATATGACAAGCTAAACATAAATAATTTTACAGAGAAGGCGCATACGGCAGTGGACTGTCTGTCTCACACGACTCTGTTTTTACCGGAGAGAGATCTGACGAATCTAGCGACGAAAGGCCTGCTCTTGCGCAAGTTGCATCTTCACATCGGGTGAGTTTTATTATAAACTAGCGACCCGCTCGCGGCTTCGCATGCATAAACTACACGGCTATAACAATTTTGTCTTTTCACCCGCCTCCCACTTAAATCACAAAATTTGTTAAAATTTATAATTTAAATAGTTGTAACTCTATTATTTATTAACCGATTGAAATAAACTTAATACTAAATGTTAAGGAAATTTTACCAAAATACAATAATTAAACTCAACAACTGCATTTAAATCGGTTAAGCCTTTTCTGAGATTACCGTGCTCAAACGCACAGACACACAGACAAACAGAATTATTTTCTGACATATCTTCCATGTACAGACAGTGATCAGTTACACTTTCATTATGTGTATAGATTTACAGGTAAATTTTAACACATTTAAATAAATTGTTGTAGAAAAAACTTTTAAACTCTTTTTCACAAATATTCTTCTGATGAAGAGAATTAGCATAATTAAATTTTAAATTGAGAAAAATAGTATAAATAATTTTTTTTCAACAAATCTACTATTATATTTAAACTACTATACCTTAATTATTTTCATTTCTAATTGGTTAAATGAATTATAAGTTATAAGTTAATAATATTTGCTTTTTGTCCGACAGATTAAATTATAATATTTGATATTGGTTTTAAATTTTTTTATATAATAAATGTGTTTTTAATGGCTAGTACGACGTCTGCAGACATTTTTGTTCAACATATCACTTGTTATAGTGAAATGCAGAGATAGGTGGCGCTAGTAGTTCCATGCAATTAAAATTCTTGAAAAATAGACTTTCTAGTATAGTTATACTAGAACGGTCACGGTTATACTAGAACGGAACATCTAGTTAGGTGTCCCGCTGACGCGCAGAAAACCCGTTGCCATAGCAACGTGTACATCACTTTATATTAATAACATATATGTCAAACACATGGTATAATAATAGTTATTGTATTGAATTACCTCATCTCCATCCATCTCCATCCTCAGAGTTTTCGTAATAAGGTGTCCAAAGCTTTTCCTTCATGTATTAATATCATCTATGTATATAAAAATGAAACGAAGTTTGTCAATCTCGCTCGGCTGGGACGATTTGGCAAAATTTTGGTTTCAAAATATTTGTACAAATCAAGAAAGGTATGAAATATTAGAAAACATAAACAAATTGTACGGCAAATAGTAACAAAACTATTTTCATTTCCCATACAAGCTGTCAAACAGGATGCGTTCGGAAATTAAGTATTAAGCATGGAAAATTGCATAGACTATGGAATATTAAAAGCTTTTCATTACCAGTTGACACAGTTATAATCTAGTCTGACGTAGTCGGCTATCCCATAGAGTTTTTGAATTCAGTAGTATTCCTGGACTTGATCAACTTTGATTATGCAATGAAAAAAGACTGGCTGACTGATAAAGGTAATGTCATCGAGGCAACGATTATCAGGGGAAAATACAAAGAGGAGGATGTGTCCCAAAGGACTTACCATTTGATTTTAGTGTCTACAATGCCCCCCCCCCCGCATTTGCGGTAACGATAAACAAAACGCAAGGTCAATCTTTGTAAGTTTGTGGAATCAGGTTCAAATCCATGTACTTTGATCACCATAGAGTTGCATGTTAATATATGTGTATAAATATTTTTCCTAGAGAATGTTCTTGCGTATTTTTTTTGGGTTTCTGTTATTTTTTTGTATTTGATATTCGACACATTATTTAATTTGGATGCGGTGCTGTTCGCCGGGTCAAGCTAATGATAAATTAAAAATATTATTATACTGAACTATTGAAATACTTTTTTAGAAGGACCCAATTGGACATATAATAAAAATGTTTATAAAAAGTTAAACAGAATTAGGAGACAAATCTCCTTGTGACCACCATTTTCTCCGTCCGTAAAAATATGCTTATGTATAACATCTCCGGCATCACTCCCTGACTGAATGACTGACTGACTACGCACATTAAAAGCTACTTGACCTAGAAAGCTGAAATGTACGTCTTTAGAGAGTGTAACAACCGCTAAGAAGGATTTGTTAAAGTTCCTACGGGTTCAAACATAAATGGCATTTTACATTACATAATCCAATGTTTTTCCGGCGGAAAGTGGAGGTTAGGTTACTATGTTCTCTCTCACTAGGTTCTCTCTCACTAGGTTCTCTCTCACTAGGTTCTCTCTCACTAGGTTCTCTCTGACTACGTTCTCTCTGACTACGTTCTCTCTGACTACCCTGCTATACGGAAAAAAGCGTGAAGCTGCAAAAAATATGGCAAAGGTCTTAACATGCACGCAAACAATTTTTCAGGCGACAATTAATCTTGTTTTTTAAATTATAAACATTCCTTCAGATAGGATTAGTAATATTTATTAGCAACCATCACTTTCAGGTCATAGTTTTACCCATTTGCATACCTAATATAATATAGACTTAATGTAGACTTAGAAGGCGAGTTTAGTGTAGGCGTTGCCGTTGACCGTGCAATTAGTATCACTCAGTATGACGTATCAAATAATTAAGTGGACCCTAGAGCGTGTTATTATTAATACATATTTAATACGGAATTATTGCTTGACAAGAAGCTATAGTACAGTGGAAATGTGCCTAAATCCATATTAATAATATTCTATGCGTAAGTAACTTTGTCTGTCTGTCTGTGACGGCATCGCGGCCAAACCACTGAACCGAAAGTGATAAAATTTTATATAGAGGTACTTGAAGGTCTTGGAATGAACAAGCCCTACGTTTTTCTCCTTTCCTTTCTTTTGTAGATTTTCCAGAAATTTTATTACTTTACTTAATAGCTTTAGTTAACGTGGATAAAGCGAGCTACGCTAGTAAAAAAAATAAAAACCACACTTTGATAGTAAAAAAGACGCCATCGCGGCACGGTGAAAGTGTCAGACTGTACCCGCATTGGTTGTTAGTTCGAATTTTTTGTGAGATATGCAAAGCAAAGTACGGTGTTAAGTACCATTACCCAACACGTTAAACATAGACGGTGTAAAGTAATAAGATACTATAAAAAGCTATCGGGTTTTATAGCTTCAATTTAAAAATATACATCATTATACGTTAATAAGTATTAAGTAATAAATTATATATACAATAAACAAGTGTTTACTGATAACAATATATTCATAGAACAAAAAAAACGTAAGCGGCCTGATAAGCTTATGGCGCATTTATCAAAGAAAACAAACAAATCTAAATCAAAAATCTAAGAAATTAAATCAATTAAATAACCATTTAAAAAGTAAATCTTAACCTTGAATTGCAATAAAAGTTAAAGCAAAACAAAAAAGAATCAAAACACAAGTCATTAAGCATCGAAAGTTCCTAACGGTGTCAAGTTTACTTCCGGTTGTATGCAAAGTCGCCTTGTTCGTCCAATGACAAATTGTTTTATTACTTTCTATACAAAACTACTGTATAGCACTGGATCTATAAACTATAATCTTAGTTTTAAGTTTTTTAAGGCTATCGTGGCGCAGCGGACTGCGGACTGTAAACGCTTATGATTGTGGGTTCCACTGCCATTCGGGGGAATTATTTCTCCGCTCTGGTATGATAAAGCGCGGCGTTGACTTCCGTCACTCCACACATAATTTCTCGAATTCTAAAAAAAAAAATGCCTTTCATATTTTTTCTACATATAAGTTGTGCTTCGAAATGTATTTTCATAATTGTCGGTAACGGAATATTTCAGCACCATTTTCTTAGCTTATACTATACTAACTAGGAGATTCGTGATGATGAAAAAATAAACTATTATTCATATTTTGACAATTATTAAACAATTGCTTGTTAATGTTATTTTAGTTTTAATTGAATAAAACATCAAAACTACTATATTTATTTATACCTTAGCGAAGTTTGAACATATATACGTGATAACTGTGTTTTTAATCCATATTATATGAGATAATTACTAAGTCTGAATAGGGGAGAGCAGAGAAAATAAAACCAAAATAGAAGTAATATTACTCAGCAGAACTGTATATAATTTATAATTATTTAAAAGCAGCGTCTGGCAAACTTCAATGAACACGGAATCCTAAATTGAAATTATCTCAAGCGCACTCGAGCGCACATTCGTGAAAATAGTGATATTTATGTCAATTGCTGGAATGATTTGCCATTAAATATGGTTAAATATAATCGCGGCTGTCTTGTTGTTTGTGATTAAATTACTAATATTATATTGATCAGGTTATGGGTTCGAATTCAGGAATAGTTTAAGTAAGTACTAATATATCACTGTGCAAGCAGCTTCATGCTTTTTCCCGCATAGCAGGGTAGTCAGAACGAATCCCGCGTCAAGACATTCTGTTCTATATTGCTTCAAAACATTCAGACCTGGGCGGGGTTAAGTTTCACCACTCAACACGCAATGTTTCGGATTCGGGTGAAAAGTGGTGAACGGAGAGTATCGACTCTAGGTTCTCTCTGTCGGACATGCTATCTGGGTATGGGCTGCATGCAGAAGAAAATATATTGTATATTTTTTTGTTTTGATTTGGAGAGCGACTCTAAAATAAAAAAACGTTTATCGTAAATTGAAAAATAAATTGTGTTTCAATAAAGTGGAATTTTATTATCCAATTTCATGCTTGGTCTTGAGGTTTATCTAGAGGTTAGAAGATATAGTTATTTCTAATATTAAAGGAGATATAGATATTGTCAAGCAAATTTCTTTAAGCAGTTAAATATTTATATATTAATAGTTTAATATTTTTAACTTATAAGTTAAAAATATTAAACTATTAATATATATTTAATGAATGAATTTAAGAAGAATGAGTTCAAAGAAAAAGGAGAACCAGATTTTTTTTTATCTTGTCTCGTTATAAGTGCAGTAAAAAACCGTTGCCATAGCAACGTTTATGCCACTATACAAAAGCGTATATCAAACACATAGTAGCGCGTGTTATTTTATTCATGTTTTTATATTCATTTTAGCTTCACGCATTTTCCCTCATAGCAAGGTTAGAGAGAACCTAGTGTCAAGACACTCCATTCTCCAATTTCCGTCTGAATTCCAAACTTAGAGTGTTGAGTAGCGGAACTTAAAGAGCAGTTCGTCCCAGGTAGCAGAAAATGAAAATAATTTGACTATTATCATTTCACCTACTGGGAATCGAACACACAATCAATTCGTCTACAATCAGACGATATCCCTCTGCGCCACGCCGACATCACATATTAATATAATATATAGATTAAGACATATTTAGAAAACGTATAAAAATTTGAACGCAGCGGGATTTGAACCCGCGCCTCTTAAAAACCGTTCAAGCGCTCTGACCGCTAAGCCATGCGTTCTACATCCAGCTACGTTGAAATTCTTATACGCTTATTACAACTTATATTTGTTGTACGTTTTCTAAATATATCTTTTTCTATTTCCTAAGTGTGCGAATAACACTTAATAATAATAAAAAAATATAAATATATAGATTTCTTTTCACAATACGTAATTTGTTCTATAAACAATATCGACTATGTAGTGACAATTTTGTACGTTACGACATAGCTTATATGAAACTTGGCAAGCTGAATGCTGATGTCTTTGTTTCAGGGAAACATAAAACGGCTATTCTATACCAGGCCGTTATTAAAATGGAATACATCCAAGGAACGCATTTACGTGCATCTTGTCAAAATATAGTACAAATTCATACTGAAAATGTCGTTTGAATTCAGAGTTTTCTTAATTTTTTTCCCATTTAAGGCATTCATAATGCATGACATGTAAAGTTATATATAAGTAACATAACTTAACGCTGCGGTTCGTCTTATCGGGACTCAATTGTACATATTAATATTTCCCCTTGTGGGATTTGAACGCACATCAACACGCTGGCGTCATTATGACATGTATACAATATTATATATTAATAAATATTTTTGAACAAATATTTCCTTAACTTCCTTTTTAGTAACAATGGTAAATGAAATGATGACCTAAATTGTTTTTTAAATAATATGCCCATTTATTTATTTTAATATTCCATTAACGTCATTGTGGCGCAGTGGAATAACGTCTGAAAATAAATGCAAATGCGATTGGTCGTGGGTTCGATACCCAATCGCATAAAAGACTATATTAAAATTATTTTCGTTTCGTCGCCGTGGTATCTGAGACAAAGCGCGTGAGTTCCGCCACTCAACTATGTCTCGATTTCGTTCGGAGTGTCTTGATACGGGAAAAAGTGTGATATGGCCTGTTTTTTGATCATGATCCATTTCGAATTTATACTTATACAAAAAGACACAATAAATGTTGATTAGATTAAGTTGAATACACAGTTTGGTCTTTTACCATTAAAGTTGGCAAATCCTAGATATCATTGGAAAGCCATTTTAATCGGAATGTTTAATCGGAATGTTAAATCGGTACTAGAGGTATATTAGAAGGATCAAACCCACAACCAATTGCATTTGCAGTCAGACGCTGTTCCACTGCGCCACATTGGCCTCAAAGAACAGTTGGGAACCACTGTTGCTGGTAAATCTTAAGACTTCCCGTAGTTAGTACAGTCAGTCACGTTGTATATATAATAGCCATAATAGTTCCCGTTACATCCAATTAGCCAATACCTAATAAGCTCACCAATGTAATTTTATATATAAATATATTTATATAGCTATACAACTTTTTGTTTTCCTCCCATCCGTCGAGATGAGATGAATCATCCAGTATTCCTCGAGCGCTCGTCGCTGGCTATCGCGTCTAACAAAATAAAGTATATAGTTTTAAAGCATGACGTGCTTAGTTTTTACTTGAAAACTTTGTTTTTTAGTGAAATGTGTTATAAATAGTGTAAAACTGTGACGAGTAGTGTAATTTGTGGTTTTTATAGAATTTTTTACGTCATATATATTAGTATATGCATTATATAGCTTTATACATATAAGCTATATGTTCAAACCAGTACATCTATAATAAATTAAACACATAAAGAAAATTTAAAAATGAATACTTAAATTAAAACGTTTCTTAATATCTCTATTTCAAATAGAAAAAAAAGATTCTTCGTTATATATATATTTTTTCTCCTTGAAATAAGGTGATTTAGGCTGGTTTATGTATGCGTGAGTCATGTTTGCAACGAATCAATATAACTTGGCCCAATAGCTTGACATTGGTTGTACTGTAGTTAATGTCACTTGTCAATTAAACGCAACTGTGTTGAATTTTTGTAATTTCTTTATCATGTCTTGATTAAGTTGATATTAAGCTTTTATACAGTGATTGCTATTTTTAGTCAAATTCGATTTTTAGTCAAAATACCACACGTAATACACTTTTAAGCAGCTGTATTCAAAAACAATAAAAAAATTGACTTTTAAAATATTTTTTTTACTTATGTATTAGATATGTCATTCTGAGCTATACATTCTCGTCATTTGGATTCTCTCAAATAGTGTACTATTCACCACGTTTTGTCTAACCCGCTTGGGTTAACACTTATGGGATTTGAACCTATAGCCGTCATGCACAATTCGTTCTGTTATATCACGCCTAAAATAATATAAAAAACCATCATAGCGAACAGGTGCAGCGTCTGATTTCATCTTGTCAAAATGAATTATATTTAAAATATCTTCATTCCTTCGCTCTAGTACCTAAGATAAAGCGTGGTGTTGAGTTCCACTACTTTTAACGCAATCACAGGTAGAAAGTGGAAAACGGAGTGTCTTGACACTAAGTTCTCACTGAATACCCTGCTATGCGGGCAATAGCGTTAAACTGCGACCCAGTCTTGGACGTAAATCGATTTGCCACTAGGTACTGCTTAGGTACCTGCTATGCGGGAAAAAGCGTTAAGCTGTTAAAAATATTATAATATCAGACATACCAAGGTGTGTTCGATTTTTTATCATTTCAACATTCTAGCCACTTGCTTTCCATATTTGATATTTTCAAATTAATTTGTAGTAATATAACGATATCCTTCACGCATTTATCGAGGTAAGAAGCGAACCTTTAATAATTCAGTCTGTACCACTTTGCCACAATTTGGAAATATTGCTTGTTGGTTGACAATACAAATAGAGGCGTTAAGTCTGCGACACAACCCGCAATGTCTTGGATTAAGGCGAAAAGTGGAGTGAGAGTGGAGAGAAACGGAGTGTATTGACACTAGGATCTCTCTGACTACACCCAGCTATGCGGGAAAAGCCTGACCTGAAAAAAAGATCTAATTCGTTTAGAATCACTTGTCTAAAAATATCTAATAATACAAACGAAAAAGTGAGCTATATTAAAACGTATCGTTACGAGTTTCTCGTTTGTAACCGGTTTTATAGCTTTTGGTGTAATTCGCATTGATTGCAGTTTTTTTAAGATGGAATCAATGTGAGAATATTTTAAACATTTGTTATATTGTATTATATATTGTTATGTGGCCATTGTGGCGCACACGGACAGAGTCTGACCGCAAACACGATGGTTATTAGTTGGATTATTTATTTTCATTTCGGCGCTTATCTAAAACGAGCTATGTCATTATACAAACAATTCCGGTGGAATGGGGACAACGGAATGTTCTGACACTAGCTTCTCTCTGACTACCTATGCTATGCTAAAAAAAGCGTGAAGCCTTAAAAAGGATTTAGGATTTCACTTCATTGTATAAGGTGGGCCAAAAGATGTCATCCGGGCCAAAAGGTTTTTGATTATGTTTATTTTGAACTTAGAACAAACATATTTTTGACACAATCAACAGAATCGAAATCTTTCATTTAAAAAAAATGAGAGCCAAACAACGTCGGATGACTCTTGTATAATTAATATCTCTTAAAGCGTTATTCGTCCACTTAGATTAGCAGAACCCTAAAATTTCTTACGTAAGGTTCAACATAGCAGGATGAACCCTTGAACCCTGCTAAGGTCAAATATCTGTACCGATTTTTTTTATACTATACTAATAGACAATAAATCTCTTTATTATACCAACAAATCGCTTCCCCCTAATTAAGCAAACTCTCAGGCACGCGTTTATTATTTTACACAAGGCGTTAACGATCGCACGTGTCAATTACCACTGAAATAGAACTTGGTACTAGAACTTTTGTAGTACTTCTTATTTTGTAGTAAGTACTAAATTGCCGAGTCTTGGTATTTTTGTTTTTGTCTTCGTCGTGATATAAAATAGTTTTATGCTTGTAACTAGTAAATGCGTATTATACGCGTTGCCTGAGCATATATATATATATAATATATATATTTTTTTTTTATTTAAATAAAATTCATAATTCATTATGATGACTTTCTGTACTTGTTCTCTAAAAAACTTTGTCTATGCGAAAATTTCGTTTGCGTTCACTTATTATTTATAAAAATGATTTTTAAAGGTGTTTCTTCACTAAATATATGTATAGATATATAAATAAGTTTTGTTCCACATACTTGCTGTCGTCGCGTGGAATTCTAATATAAATGTAGCTTAAGTTACTCTTTATTACATCAGGTATCTGCCCGTGAAAGTCCCTTCAAAATCGGTCCAGCCATTCCAGACATTAACCAGACAAATAGACAAACAGAACAGAACAGAAAATTGTAATAAATGTTATTTTGGTATATGTAACTTTATTACAAACAGACACTAATTTCATTTATTTGTATGGACAATAATTTTTGAAATGCAATAAGTATGAATTAACGTAATATGTATATAAGACTAATTATCATAATGAAAACCAATTTAATTAAGAAGAAGCGTATCGCAAAATATTATCTCGCTTAGAAAGTAAAAACTGCGCTCCGAGGATCCAACGCTCAGTATCGTTTCGCTTCTTGGTCTGACTTTCCAAAATCTACGCGCGCGCTCACTGTGCATCTGTTAAACATTTGTATGTTAAAAATGGTGTTTTTTATATATAAAAAAATATCTATCTAGTTATTTATAGATCTTTAAATTTTTTTGAGTTACAAGTGTAAAGTGTTTTGTTTTTTTATTTTTTTTAATATTATTAAGTGCATTTGTTTCATCTTGTCAAAATGACGAAATCTATAAAAGAAGCTATACGCAGCTTCTGGAATATAGCGTGGCTGTTTACAACTAAAGTGTTTTTGGTAATTATTTCCATAATTTTCATATATCTTAAAATATTTAATGAAGATAGAGACATACACCGTTAAAAGAAAATGAAAAAAGTGACGTCTAAATATTTATATTTTTTTGACATATACCGAAAAAAACCTTTTGATGTTATTATAAAGTGTTAAGTGCAAAAGTGCTTGTAAAAGTCTATTTGCATAAAGGAAATTTTGAATTTGAATTTAGGAAAAGAGATTGAAAACTGAAAGCTGGTTCATACAAAATCTATTTTATTTCATGATAATCGATTGTCGATATGCTTTCTTCTACACACCGTTTGTTTATATTGTAATGGGTACATTTTTATTCGCCTAATACAATAACCTTATAGAAAATGGTAATAAAAGATAAAAGTAAACTCACCAAGAATGACTTTTGTAAGCACAGCTTCTTTTCAGAACGTTTTAACAACAATAATAAAATATATCATTTTCTGTAATTTACAGAAATGTATATATATATATATAGATAATTATTTCTCTTAGTGAATGATATCAATTATCATAAACAAATTTAAAAGGACATTTGTATTTATAAGTCATATATAAAATAACTATATTTAATGTCATAAGTTCTTGGAATTTCACGATTATTACACATTTTGAAATGAAACTATTTTTAACCGGATTAATCACGTATAATATTGGTATTCGAAAATTCATTTTAGAACCCGACGTTTCGAATACTTTACAGTAGTCCGTGGTCACAGGTAGACTCTTTTCTACCTTCTTCAGTGTCACCTGTGACCACGGACATCTATTAATGTAACAACACTATTTCATACTTACATACATATCTTATTATTTGTTTTTTTCCTTTCATTTTCGTTTTTTCCGTTATTATTTTTATTGTTATTATTTCGTTAAGTAAATGAAATTACATTAATAGTAATATTAAATACCATCGTGTCGTCTTTGCATGAACTTTGTCTCTATGCATAATGGCAAATGTAATTTGACATCGGATTCGGACACGCGAGCGCATTTTCAAATCGTCAGCTTTGTCTAAAACTGCAAGGAAGTTTCCAAATAGCGTTACAATACTTTCTTACATAAATCCATAAATAGATAGATAGATTCAATATTTTTTGACTCTCCAGCTTATTTAGTGTCAGAATATATGAAAAATGTGAAAATAAAAAAGAATACTAGATAAATATATCTTTAAAACTATAGTAGAAAGTAGTATAAAATATTTTCTACGTAGTTGAATCAAACCTTTATATGTAACGTATTCGTATGTCACGGTCCGTCCGTTCAGAGATAGATGGAGATAATAAACGCAATTTTTTAAATTTCTTGAATTTTGTTTTTTGTTAGAAATAAATTGTTTTATTACTTAAATTTATTTTATATTCCCTTATAATGTATTCAAGGCAGAGATAATTTAGTGTTAACTGATTTTATTCTCCATTATTCGTTTCTTTTTAAAGATATTTTGTATGGACTGGCTGAACCCAACTACGCACTACATACACTACGAAATGAATAATATTTCTATGTATATATTAAAATATGAACACTTTCCCGTGTTGGAATCGAAACCGAAGCCGTTGCGTGGTTGAGTGGCGGAACTCGGCGCTGCGCTTTGTCTGGTTCATCAGAGCAGAGAAATGAAAATGGTTAAATTGTGCTCATTCCACAGACTGGGAATCGAACCCAGAACAAAACTCGATTACAGTCAGCCGTCGCACTGCGCCAAATCGACCAAGGTGGATGGATAACACATTCTCTAAGTGCAAAAATAAAATTTTATTTACGAATATCTAATATATATTATTTTAAGGCTACACTTGTTTTGTGAACAAACTAAATCAGCCTCTTAGTTCGCATGATTAGCGGAAAAGCGAACTTTATTTCCACCCAAATTTTATATCTTTGAGACATAATATTAGTATAGTTTCATCCATTAGTATAGTTTCATCCATTAGTATAGTTTTTTTTTTTATTAGTATAGTTTCATCCATTAGTATAGTTTCATCCATTAGTATAGTTTCATCCACTTAAGGTATTATATAATTTAAAAAAAAAATGCAGAGACCGGAGTGTTGTGTCTTGTACTCAAATGAAGGATACACTGAATAATACGTTAAACAAGAATTGAGTGTAGAAAATTTAAGTAATATATTACAATATATACATTTGCGACCCGATATCACAAACTTTGCTTAAATTTATAATTAAAATGGTTGTAACTTTTTTATTTATTAACCGATTGAAATGACACTAAATAGTAAGGGAAGTTTACCAAAATACAAAAGTCAAAACTGCATTTAAATTGGTTAGCCGTTTCTGAGATAAGCGTGCACAAACGCATATAAACAGATAACAGATAAACAGACAAACAGAAAAGAACATTAAAAATAATTGTTTTGGGAATCTGTTAAATTGATGAATGCCCATAATATTTAAAATTTTAACGCAGCGGATTCGAACCCGCGCCTCTTGGAAACTGTCCAAACGCTCTGACCGCTAAGCCATGTGTGCATGGTGCGTTCAATTTTATATCTGTGTAATTAACACTTTAAGTAACATTTTTATTATATGTATAGACTTTCTTTGATATAAATACAAATTCAATTTTGAACGTAAAATGCAACACATTATTACGATTCTATATAATAATGTGTACGTTATTAAAAGTAAAAGTGAAAACTAAAGTGTACGTAAGACTCGTTCCAATGATTAAACTGACATGTCTTGATTTTTACATTAGTCTTAAATCTTTATATTTATAATTATTTCTTAGTTTTTGGAACAAGATAAAAATATTGATGTGGGTGTATTAATTTTATATGCGTAGAAACTGTTTCACGATTTCTCATAGTAGGGTCAGTCACACAGAACCTAGTGTCAAGACACTCCGTTTTCCACTTACCACCATAAATCGAGACATTGTAGGTTCAGTGGCGGACCTCACCACCACGCTTTATCTTGTTCACTAGAGCGGAGAAATTCATGTCATCTGAATATTATCATTCCCCTGAGTGGGAATCGAACCATCGACAACCATCTTGTGGCCTCGTTGTAAAATACAAGGTAATATATGTTAGATTTACGGATATTAAACTTACAACGAAGAAATGTCTCAATATGTGCGAACACTGAAGTGTCTTGACACTAGGTTCCCCGGCCAGCTTCACGCTTCCCACATTACACACTACAATGCGGGAAAAAGCGTGAAGCTGTATAAAATATATAACTTCTCTATACTTCATATAAAACTATATAGAATCAATAGAATATATTGATATGTACAACTAGGGTCCTTTTATAAATTCGACCTTCACTTTACAAATAGAGAGTTCCGTCTGACCTCTGTTTGAAATGAATCGCTTATATACGACGTTAGTTAATTACTTGTTTTTAATACAATTTTATCAGCTTTACGTGTATATATGTATGTAAAAACCGCTTGCAACGCTATTTTAACCTAAAATTTGTATACGTGTTCGAATCTGAAAACCATTAGCACGACCAGTAGAATAAAAAAATACTATATAGGTGTTTTTTAAGTAAAAAAAAGTTATTATTAGTTTTTAATTAGCATATATTATATAAGGCATTTGTAAATTTACGTAAAATATTAAGAGATCTAAATTAATTTTAATTCAAAATGAATCGAAATACTTGCGCTATAACATATTCTTTAAAAAAAAATGTTTTATTGTACAGTATTTTAAGCTCAGCACTTAAAATTATATCATTTCTAAAAGCTTTCGAAAGATAGCTTTTATCTTCTCTTCTATGTTAATACTTCATCACAGTCTGTTTGTTAAATTATTGACATATTAAATTATGTCAGTCACTACATATACGAGGTGTGATCAAAAAATAATCGTTATTTTCAAATATTATGCGTTAAGAATGTTCGATTTTGGCGTTTTTTTTCTGTTATGTTGATACATATGTCTTTTATATATGTTGACAATATTATTTACACTATTACATTTTACATTTTGGATTGTCAGTTGTCATTGTTTTTGACAGATAAGAAGATTAGTCGTGTTTTGGTGTGCTCTTCGGTTTTTTTACTATTCGAATAAATGGATCAAAGGAACTGTCTTAAGTTTTGTGTAAAAAATGAAATTAAATGTGCAAGGACATTTGAAATGTTTACTGTGGCGCTTGGCGAGTCTACTATGAGCAGAATACAAGTTCAATTGTGGTATAACCGTTTTAAGGAAGGCCGAGAAGATGTCAATGACGATGCTCGGCCTGGTCGCCCGAGCACGTCAAAAAGTAATGAAAACATTGAAGCAGTGAAGAAAACGATTTTGGATAATCGTCGAATCACTATTATAGAGGTTGCTAATGATGTTGGCATATCATTGGACTCATGCCCAGCAATTATTACGGATGTTTTAGGCATGAAACGTGCGGCTGCGAAGATTGTTCCAAAATTGCTAAACTTTAAGCAAAAACAACGTCGCATGGACATCGCTCAGGAGCCAAAAACAAAACCGTAATCATGCCTCAACCACCGTATTCACCGGACTTGGCCTCCGCTAACTTTTTCCTCTTCCCAAAACTGAAGACACCGATGAAATTCCTTTCGTTTTGCTACGATTGAGGAGATAAAAGAAAAATTGAAAAGGGAGCTGTTGGCGATACCAAATGCGCGTTTCAGAAGTGTTTCCAGGATTGGAAAAAACGCTGGCATAAGTGTATTTTGTCTGAGGGGGATTACTTTGAAGGGGACAAGATAGTTCTAGATGAATAAATAAATACTTTTTGAAAAAAATTATATAACGGTTATTTTTTGATCACGCCTCGTAGTTTCTTACGAACACTAAACTCATTATAAAACTATTTTCAAATTTTGATTTATGATTCTGAGGCCATCGTGGCGCAGTGGGACAGTGACTGACTGTAAACGCCAGTGGTTGTGAGTGAATTCTCACTCGAGGGAGTTATTATATATAATTTATTTTCTTCACGATATCGGACGGAAATTGGAGAACGGAGTGTCTTGGTGTGCTATTATGTTTGAAAAGCGTAAAGCGTATTTATGATTTAAGAGAAATTTTGATAGTTGTATGTTTTGAATTCGGGCGCTAAGTGGAGAACGGAGTGTTTTGACACTAGGTTCTCTCTGAGTACCCTGCTATGCGAAAAAATGCGTGAAGCTGATTTACTTTTTGTTAATCGCATTTTAGAACATCTAATTCCTTCGTTCGCACATCAAAATTATGGTGTTCATTAAATGATAGAGACATAATTATGGCCTTTTGTAGTTTCAGCTTAAAATAACTTTTAAATATATAACTTAGATGTTTCTTTGGCTTAGTGACAAAGTGTGTCGTGACCGTTATTAGAAGCAAAATCATAGAAGAATAAGAATTCTAGTCTATTTAAATAAGATTTAGACATAGTATGGACTAAATGAAACCTAATATATTATTATACGCATTGCAGTATTAAATATTACACGAAATATATATTAAAATTGTACATTTGCATTATTCATATTCACGTTATAAATAATAATACAAGGCTCCGGTCTCCACGGACCATCGCATATTTTCTCGGAAGGCTTGGCATAATGAGAAATTCTATAATACACTTCCAATACCTGTAGAGAGCTGAAAAAAACAGTTTTTCACTTGCCTAGTTGATTGTAAGGTCGTCGCTTCGTTTTTTAGCTCAATTATTGAACTTACAAATATTATTCAAATTGAAATTCTCTTCGGTGATAGAGTTAAAAAATAAATGAAATGTTTTATAAAAATTTGTTTACAAACGTTTTTATAAACTTTTAAAGTTTTGAGATAACTTTAAGTTTAAGTTTACGCTATTTTGACCCTGTTTTACTTGAAAACTTGCAGACGTATCCGAATCCAATGAAATTTTTTTCATAGTATGATCTTGAGAGTGTCGAGAATCGGACTTTTTAAATGAATTTTCGAATACTAAAATAAACGCGATTGATCCGTTAACAATAGTTTCACTTAAAATGTGTTAGTCGCGAAAGCCATAGATTTTATTAAATTATAGGAAATGATATCGGTTGTAATATATTCATGAATACAGTATATCTCGTTGGTTTAGCAAACCGGTCGCTTATACAATGTCTAAGTTGCCTGCCCACTTGATACTTTGTAGAATGTTGTCAAATGCTAACAAGTGATGCTTAGAGTCTAGAATAGATTAGAATACTTCGAAATAATAAATGATGCTGATGTTCTCTCGGGAAGGTAAGTTGTGAACTTGTTGTAAAATTATATTTGAAAAGAGCAGCTGTTGAGTTTCTCATCGGCGCTTTTTAGCAACACTGCCTTCCGAGCCGGTGGTAGCCGGTGTACGACTGACAATACTGACATTTTTACGTTGTATCATGTTTTGCAAGTACTTGTAATAGTTTATTTAAATAAAGAATATTTTGTTATTGAATGAATAAAGCTAAACTCGTTTTTGACTTTGCTTAGTTTTTTGTTTAGTTCGTATATTTTAAATGTTTATTGATTACATTGTGGTATAAGTGAAACGTATATCCTGTGTACGTGTCCAGCACACTACGGCAATAGGTTCGAATCGCACTCGATGAAATATTTACATTAAAAATTAGCAATTAGCTTTGGTGGAATGCGGCGTTAATTTTCGCGACTCAATCATTTTCTACAAAGGTCTGTCCTAAAAAATGGTAAATACTTTAAAACGTTCAATGGTTTTTTTTCGTTTGATTCGTTTGGTCATTCGTTATACGTTAGACGTTTTTTAAAAATCTTTTTTAAAAAGGAAGTTATATGCTATTTAATTAATACACCTGTAAAAGCATAATTTTCGATTTGTAAAGTTACACTTGCTACTAGTTATGTAGGTGTAAAAATACTTTAATGTCCAAGGACATATTTATTGAAAATACTACAAGACAGGCATATTGTATATAAAATGATATCAATTGACTATTAAATCAATAAATACTTTGTCACACTATTTATTCAACAGTTATTCTATACTTAATTTATTTTCAATTATTCTAGAATATCTGAACAATTGATAGAAAAAATAAAGGAATAACACTTAAATGGATCTTTATTTTAAGTAAACGACGCGTCAAACACCCGTTGAGGAAGCAACGTGTATGTCAAATATAATGTGTGTGTGTAATATTATTTTTTTATTAATTCAATGCATTTCCGATGGATTATTATTATAAAAAAAAAGCTTTTTGCACTTCATCTCCATAGTGAGTTTAGTTGTATCATTTTATTTTATGTAAGCGGAGGAGCCGCATAATCTTCATAAAACGAGATTTTATTTTGAAAAAGATATATTTCATTATTTTCAATTTCCTTAGTGTGCGAATAAAACTGAAAAAAAATAAAAAAAAATATTTTCTGCAAGTATATAATAATAATATAATATAATAATAAGTACGGAGGATAATCGCATCCTTATATTTAAAGTAATAAGTCGTATTGACTCATTACACTCTTCGTTTATATCGAGTGTATAACATGTACGGCATACCGGCCTTTTTTTTTTTTTTTTAACGTGAGGAAATCCGTTACGGATCCTGCCCGATTGGGGACTCCGGACCGGCAGATGTTGGGCCGGCCGTTTACCCACTAAAACCTCACGGTGCTCCTCCTCCACCGCCACTGGCCAGGGCCACGGGAACTACAATCTTCCATGCCGTCCATACCGGCCTGCATTTTTGAAATTATAAAAACCATAATTGAAGGGATATTATGAGATTTTTACATATTTACATAGGATTTTTTTCGGCTTTTCTCTTTCCCGCATAGTATAGTAATAGGCATAGTCGGAGAGAACCTAGTGTCTAGGCACTCCGTTCTCTGCTTGCCACCCGAATTCGAGTTATTGCATATTAAGTGGCTGGAATCAACGCCGCGCTTTGCTTCGTTCACTAGAGCGGAGTAATGGTATTAATTTTAATATATACATTTGCTCGAGTGGGAATCGAACTCACATGCAATCCCAATTGCAGTGAGGCGCTGCCCCACTGCGCATCGAAGTAAATATACTTAGTTTTTTATTTAAAAACTAAATTAATAATGATTTTTTACTTAATAATTGACGGTAATAGGTACCACCCGTCCAATGTTAAACTTAGCGCCAAGTCACCAATTAGTGAGTCAGGATGTGTGAAACCAGACAAGTTAAAATTTTGCGCAATTAACATATGATGCTTTTTTTTCAATTAAACTTTTAGTCATACTTTATGAGAAATTCTTGGTTAAGTTTTTTGTTTGACTGATTCCTTTGTTTATCGATGACTGGCTTAAATAAATGTTTAATTAAGCAGTTTCACGCGGTTTCCCGCATAATACGTTAAGCAGAGATTCTCAAATCGCTATTTTCACCCATTCATTGCTAACGAAAACTAACTAATTAACAATACTAACAAACTAACACTTATAGCTAATTAAAAAAGTAGCATTTATTTTTATTTTAAAAATATGTTCAACTGCATATATAATTTTAATTACAGCTTAACGCTTTTTTCCGCATACTTTGTGAATTCTTTGTAAATTCGAGATAAGCTAATTAATCGGCAGATCTCAACGCTGCACTTTATCTTAACAAAGCGGAGAAATGAAAATAATTTAAACATCATTCCCCCAATTTGAATCTAACCCACAACCAATCGCGTTTATAGTCGCTAACGCCACGCCACGATGGGCTCTATTTATTATTATTCATACCTATATATGTATATATATGGATTAAACCGCGAGTTTCACAAGAAACCATCCGCCTACATTCGCAGTGTCGAAACAGTATTAAGTCACGTTAGTTACGTATAACTAAATAATCAGTTTGATCTTTGTTTTGTTTTGTCGTAAAATTTTATGTGTCACCCACTTTTGTGTTGGCTTTAATCTGAAATAGAATTTCTTGTTATTTGAATTAATTATAAGTTAATTGATACCATCGTGGCGCAGTGGTACAGCGTCTGTAAACTGTAAGCGCGATTGGTTGTGGGTTCGATCACCACTCAGGGGAATTATTATTTATGAACTAGAATTATTATTATTTATGAACTAGAATTATTATTAGAACAAGGCGCGGCGTTCAGTTCCGTTACTCGCCCAATGTCTCAAATCGTTGTTGAAAATTCACTCAATTTAAAAGAGAAATTGCACACAATGCACACGATGACAACAAACAATATTTTCATTGCATGTGTCATTCATAAGAAAAAAATTTTTGCGTGTTCCTTTTAGTTTTTTTTTCAGGTTCTCGCTTTTCCCGCATAGCAGGGTAGTCTGACAGAACCTAGAGTCTAGACACTCCGTTATTCACTTTCCACTCGAATCAGGGTCATTGCATCTTTACCGGCGGTACTCAACTCCACGCTTTATCTTGTCACCAGAGCGAAGAAATGAAAATAATATAAATATAATCATATCCCTGAGTGGGAATCGTACCCACAACCATCGCGTATACAGTCCGAGGCTATCACACTGCGACACGATGACCTTCTTTTAGTTTCGTTTTTACACTAATTTGTTAATATTTAGTTTAAAACGAAACCTTTTCATGTCGTATTCATAATTGGAGAACATTACATAAATATATTATTATATACAATTTATGTAAAGCGTTCGAGCCGTGTGAAGGTTTTCATCGAGACAATAGACATCTGATAACCATTGTTGCTGTAATATTGAAAATGTTATTATTTCACGACTATGCTTGTATACTAACCTCTGTAATTATAATTTGTTCATTAGCTAACAATTTCTTCATTATTATTCAATTATTTTCATTTCTGCGCTCTTCCCAAAGACAAAACGCGGCGTTGAGTTCCGCCACTCAACGCGCAATGTCTCGGATTTCGGCGGAATGTGGAAAAAATAATTTCTTGACTCCAGTTTTCCTCCGTGTAAACAGCGTCAACCACAAAAAAATTAACTTATGTTAAAAACATCAATTTATAGGGTCTTATTATTTTAGTCATAAAATGTTAGTATTTTTAATAGAGAAAAAGTAACGAGCTTAGTAGAAGTGTAGTGCACGCGAACATATTAATTGATTTAATATTTTTTGCATCAGACTATATATAGTAGCTTTTATATATGACAATTAGTTGCACTGAATTGTAAAATTGGAACCGTCGTTTAGGCGTACACACACGCAGACACGCTCCCATTGTAGCTCCATCGAGGTGTAATACAAAAATATTGATACGAACGGAGCCGTATAACATTTGGCATACTTCAAGTTTACTTAAAAAAAATTGCATAAACCCAATAATTTTTATATAAAATAATGAAAACACATCAAATTAATAAAATACATTTTACACTCACTGTCATGTGTGTGACATACATCAGTGGCGACGTGTGAAATTTGTGTTGATGTTACAAAATATATATATTTAATAAATAGCATTCTCTCTTGCCAAAAGATTGTTCGTAGAATAATCTTTGGGTAACAGAAATTTGTAAAAATCGCTCCACAGAGATGCTAATAACAAATATAAGTTGTAATAAGCGTATAAGGTTTTCAACGTAGCTGGAGGCTTAGCGGTCAGAGCGCTTGAACGGTTTTCAAGAGGCGCGGGTTCAAATCCCGCTGCGTTCAATTTTTTATACGTTTGCTAAATATGTCTTAGTGTTATCTAGTGATAAAAATACCAAACTTATAAAACATCAGTATAGAATAACAAACAAAAGGTAAGCCGGTGGGAATCGTGTTATATGGAGACTTCGCCACTGACAAACACTTAGGTACAAAGTGACATAGACGTTGCTCTTCAGCAACAATGCGATTTATTCAAGAATACTCAAGAATAAACTAGAAAGAGAAAACAATTTGAATAAATAAAATCTGTATAAAACTTTACGCTTTTTCCCACATAATAGGAATACTCAGAGAGAACCTAGTGTCAATACACTCCATTCTCCACTTTCCGTCCGCATTCGAGACATTGCGTGTATAGAGGCGGACTTTAATACCGCGCTTTATCTCGTTTAATAAAGCGGAGAAATTAAAATACATTAATTATGATTATTCTACCGCGTGGGGATCGAACCCACAACCAATCGGCATTACAGTCAGATGCTGTCCTAACTTTAGGTGATAATCAGTGCTATCATAAACTATTACATAGGCTTATTAAAACAACTACAGCTTCAAAGCCAGTCTTATGAATGTAAATGTGAAAAACAGTCTTGTAGCCAAGCTTACTAAGATTGGAGTAGAGCAACTTTTTCTTAGAACGTCTCAATCAATGTTAAAATTATTCTCTTTTACATATAAATACACATTTAATTACAATGTGTATGTACCTAGATCTATATAAACACGTATGTGTGTGTAAAATGGAAAGTTGATTGCAGAGTGATTTATCTCTAATCTCTGTGTAACTGGTGGGTAAATTTTATGATAAAATTTAAATTCTTTTTATATAGATTAAATATTTTTTTGGACACGTCACGCCTTTTGCAAGGGCTTGCTTCTATGCTTTTAAGAGAAAAAGCTCTAAACGCTGTACTTTGTGAACACACACAACATAAGGGAGGAAATTCCAACAAAAGCATTACAATTTCCATAATACACGATTATTTGTATAAATATAAAAAACAAACAAATATTAAACAAGAGAGATTTGTACCTATAACCAGCATATAGAACCAAACGCTACCTAATTGTATCAACAATAATATATATAAGCCATTGTGTATTAAATTGAAAATAATTTAAAAAGCAGCTTTACATTTCTCCTTTCGTAGCAGCAGCAATAATCTAGAGCCATATTACTGCTTATTCTATTTTGCACCTGAATTCGAGAGTAAGCCTGTTGTGACGGAACTCGACGCTGCGCTTTGTATTACCAGAGAGAGGCACTGACAATCATGTAAATATCATCATTCCTTCCAATCGGTCAGTCAGTCAATGCGACACTGTGGCTTTAAATATAACTATATAATAAATTTCTTTTTAATGGAATCGAACCCACAAACATCGCGTTCGCTAGTACAATCTACAACCACAACGGCTTCAAATGAGTATGCAATATAAATATATATCTTATATTATATGTATATAAAAGAATGTATTAAGGAGAATATTTCCAATAAACAAACTCATATCAGCATTATTCATTATTTACGTCGATTTTCGGTCAGTACTGACTCAGTACGGCTTAGTTCTTATTGTGTCATCAATTCATTTAGACCTATTTATTTATAGAATTATTAGAAAAAAATATATTTCGATAGACGGCATATTGGCAGTGATACAGCGGGAATATAGATAGAATTTGAGATTTTTTTTATTTATTTTTATGTTACACACTCAACCAATATCAAATTAATTTATTTCTATAGATTAAATTCAAGTAAAAGAGCTTTAAAAAAGTGTAAAGTGAATACAAAAGTTTAATTCTACATACGTTTAGGTTAAACGGGAAGAAATTATTACAAAAATGAGCTATTTTGCAACACTGTAAAGTTTTATTGAATATTAAGAAAAATGTGTAAAAACAATTGACTGTGAAGTGCCGTTGTTATGAGTCAATGGAAGAGGAGGTTCCTTTGGGTGTCAGAATCGAAGCTTGGACGGCTATGGGTATGTTATTGGTTAACGGCTAATCTTAAGATCTTGTATTTTTTTTAATATATTATACTAGCGACCTGCTCGCGGCATCGTCTGCGTGAGCTATAGCTGTAGTTCGAATTTTCGGCCGCCTTTTTGTAAATAATGAAATTCCTGGAAATATTAAAAAAAATGGAAGAAGACAATTTATGTTCCAAGACTTTCAAGTGTCTTTATATAAAAATTCATAATTGTCATTAATATATGTCAATGCAATTGTATAAATAAGTAGAATAAAAATAACTCGATTAGCTTAATTTAAATGAGGTTTAGTTCTGAGTAATAAAATATGTCAATGCAATTAAGTAATAAGTTCTTTGATTTTCGCGATTATTACACATTTTGAAATGAAACTATTTTAACCGGATTAATCGCGTATAATTTTGGTATTCGAAAGTAATCCCATCACACCAGAGAGCAAGATACAGTCAGCTCATTTTGCAAGAAGCCGAGGCAGTACGCGAGGTAACTAAGAAATCGTTGGCGGTAGTTTAAGATAATAATTGTATCAAATGACAGACAAGTGCCACCTCAGTCTACCTGTGACCACGGACTACTGTAAATTGTTCGAAACGTCGGGTTCTAAAAAAGTATTCTCGAATGCCAAAATTATACGCGATTAATCCGGTTAAAATAGTCTCATTTCACAATGCAATTAAGTGTTAAAAATCAAATGATGTTAAAGAAATAAAAGGGATAAAGACCTGGTGTCTAGTATATAATGAAAAAAGGTCTTGTATTTAAATATTTGTTTTTTTTTCTTAATATGTCTTTACATGATATGTTTATATGACGTCTTATAACATATAACATCCAGAGAGTACTTAGTGTTAAAATATTTCGTTCTCCTGTGCTATATCCATTTAAACACATACAATGTATAATAAACCAACTAATGAGATTTGAACCAATTAATTTCTTGAGAGTTGCCTCGTGCTCGGCTCGATGCCTCATCATAAAATATATAATATATATACTAATAAATAATATATAATTTGACATTAAAGTAATAGTAGAACTAGTATAGCATATTCAAATTACAAACATATTTTGAAAATTCTTGTAAACAGACCAAAAGAATTGGTTGGAGCTTAAATACTTATTATTTATTCGCGAAAGCGCAACACGAAATATTGATTACTATTTATTTATATTGACTTACAAACATGAAATTTAACAAAAGTTTATAGTCAGTCCTCTAAGAATATTTTTTGTAACAGATCCGGATTAAGGAAGTCTTAGGGCCCTCGCAAGTATGATAGCTTTTTTTTTTTTGCTACAAACTCTAAATTCGGCATCGACGGCACCACGCGGGCAAAGTAGCGGGGCAACAGCTAGTTTTTTATAAGGATTTACTAAGCGGGTTGCTGGTCTAATATAATAAATAAATGACAAATTGCAACTGGCTCGTACTAAAAGGATTCTGTTGTCATCAATTTTCCTACCTCCAGACTTAAATTTAAAAGGAAACAAGCGTACAATATAACAATAACAGGATATTCCGTTCTTATTTTCCAATGTATTTGAACTTAATATAATGATTAATGAATCCTCTTAACAATGAGTCAACTATTTGTATTGTAAAATTTTATTAAATTCAATTAGATCTGGTCCTTCAAATGAAAATTGTTTTTTACAGCTTCATATTTTTTCTGCATAGCAGGATAATTAGAGAGCCTAGTGTCCAGACCCTCCACTGACTGTCCGCCCAAAATCGAAACATTGCGTGTTTAGTGACGGAGCCGAACACCTCGCTTTGTCTTTGTTATCAGAGCGAAAAACTGATATTTATTTAAAATATAACCATTACCCCGAGTAGGAAAAAAATTAGAGAAAAAGAAATAGGGATGGGATTTTTTTTTAATTTTAAATCTATTTTTATTTAGGGACTTTTTATGTAATAATACAAAAAATGTCAGCCCCATCGTTCCCTAGAACAATCTTCAAACACACAAATATAGCATTTCCTTAATCTTCTAAGGACACTATTTATACTTAAACTTATATAACTTCTTAGCTGTGGTAGCGAACAAGGTTCCGACAATACACATTGGAAAACATTTACATCTCTTAAATTTAAATTATAAGGGAAAAGAATACTTAATAATATCTTAGTAAATTATCGAAATCATCTTTTGATATTTTGACATTGTTACATTAAACTAGTAGGACCCGCTGATGAGTAAAATACGCGTTGCCATAGCAATGTGATGTCAGTGTTAGTGTTGTATTACACAATTTCATTAATTTAACGTAACGAAATATAGAAATATTGGTTTTTCGCAGTATGCCAAATTTGACACTTCTCTGTCCGCATAATTTTCATGAGTTGTAGTATGTTCAGAATAAGTTTCAAAGGTTCAAAACCCTTATAATTTGTCTTTAATCTTTTACTAATATAATAAAACCGCTGTTATAAAATTTTTGTAGTACATTTGGAAAGAGGAATTGTAGACCATTGTTGTGAATTGAACTACTTACATATTTTGTTTATAAGCTTTCTTTCATTTCTCCGCTCTGATAACAAACTGTGGCGATGAGTTCCGATATTCGTCTTATGTCCAGAATTCAAACAGAAAGCGGAGAACGTAGTGTTTTGATACTAGGTTCTCTCTGTATACCGTGCTACGAAGGAAAAATATTATTACCCACGCATTCCCTCTCTAATAATGGAGACATATATTAAAAAATATTTGAAGTGAATTGTGTCTATTTTCCCCGAGTTCGAATCGAACCCACAACTAATCAAACACCTTTACAGTCATACAAAATTACTCTTTTTGTATATTTTTAAACACTTACAATGGCTAACTTACTTATTTGGTAATGATATCTTTTGATTATGCCATAAAGAAAGGAATCGGAGAACTCAAAGCCATTTATATCGAAATTCCCTATAAATGTAGTTTTTAAGGCGTTTCAAGTTTCAACGGACGGATGCGATAGCATTATCGCATCCCTTCATTGACATAATTTGTATAATATTTAGACTTTGATTGTACTTGCTTCGTTTTTTAAATACACTTTAAAACGTTGTAAGTCTAAGGATCTAAGGATATTTAGTAATATTAAATTGGCTACAAAATTTACTGTTCAAAAATGTTTTGTTTGAGTATAAAATATAGTTTTATAACTTTTTCCCCCAATCATCTTATATTAATCTAGGACATAAAGGGAACCTAGTGTTAAAATATTCCGTTTTCCACTTTCTAAACTACTAACTGATGTCCTAATTCATAAATACTGTATTCTAAAAAGACAGAAACAAATTATTATATATTTTTATTTATTTTTAGCTTTAAGCTCTATCTACATTTTAAAGTGTTAATCACACAGGAAATTGAAAAGCATATGTAGAAAACATATATATTTTTATAATAATTTGAACGCATGGCTTAGCGGTCAGAGCAGTTCCAAGAGGCACGCGGTTGAGTCCCGCTGCGTTCAAATTTTTACACGTTTTCTAAATATGCTTTATGCTCTTTATATGCATTGCAGGGTAGCCAGAGATAACATAGTATTAATGCACTCCGTTTTCCGCTTTCCGTCTGAATTTGCGACATTGCTGGTTAAGTGCCTCAAGGCCGCACTATACCTTATTCACCAGAGGGGGGAAATGACAATAATTTAAATGTAATCATTCCCTCGAGTGGGAATTTATTCTAATGAAGATAATATTATTGTATTTTTTGTAAATTATATATTTATTTTGGTTCTCAGGCGGAGTTAGTAGCGGCAGTAAGGCGACGTGGGAGAGGAGACAGCGATGATGATGAAGATGATGGGCTCCCTCGCAGTCCTCCAGCGTCACCTCCCACTGATAAAGCCGATAATGTATGTATTTTATATTTCTTATATGTATATTCTTAGAACCTAGCGTTTAAGATACTCGGTTTGAATCTAAACTTTTTAACGGCGGATGGACTCTACATACGTTCAATTTTATTTAATACTAGCGACATCTATGATAGCTTTGTAACATTACTAATTATAGTTTAACTTTAGTAAGTTTTCGTTACTTTTAATAGATGGCGCTGTGCACATGGCTTACTTATACATTTTATTTGTGCCTCCTCAATGCCAGTTAAATGATAATTAACGTTTGTGATAAATCTGTAAAGTGTTTAAGCCTAAATTAGTTTTTAATCGTTATTAACACTGAATATATTATCTTACTTTCGGTTAGAAACATACATATATTTCATCGTACTATTTATAAAAAAAGGAACATTAATAGTAATAAATAACAATAATTAATTAATTTTAAAAATATTTATTTAAGGAACACACTTTAATTTACTTTCTCGTAATCCTGATCATCCTGGCAAGGATAGCAGATTCATGCTACGAAAATTGTATTATCATCGGACAAATTAACGCAACAGGGCCGGGCTTGGGTTTTATAACATAGTAACATAGATTATTATCGAACCACTTACTTGACCGCAATACATAATATTAAATTACTATATATATATAACAGATACGATAGTTGTAAAACAAATTAATTACAATCAATTTAAAATTTAATTGATTCAATATTATAATTGACAGTATTTATGTCTAATATTTTTGGATTGTCTTGACTTCTTAGTTTTTTTCTTATTGCCAATTAGACTACATAATGTAAAGAAATTAATTGTTTTCTGTAGCTATAAACATGCAACTAAATTGTTTTTTTTTTGGTATTAAGACAAGGGCATCATGTTCAAACTACGAAAGTATTGCATTGTCTTCGGATCCGGACACGAGTGTAAATTAAAAAAAAACTGTCAATAGTAAGTAGAGGCGCAAAATGTGTTTTTTGTTTAATTTTATAAAATTGATTTTCTTGTATTGATTGATTGTCGTCTAGGTAATATCTTTAAAGTGTTAAAAGTCTTAGCGAATAAAATAAACGGCAAGTACACAAAGGTGAAAGTCAGTGCAGGTCAATAAGTCGCTATTTCATATATCTACTAATAGCATTAGAAAATAGACACGTATTGTAAAGATCGGCATAACCTACATGAGCTCAGTGGCACTAACTAATCTGACGCGGGTTCGGTGTCACTGCAATTTTTAAGGCTTGTTATTACAAAATTTGATCAATAAAAAAAAAGAAAACTTTATACTTCTCAGGTTTTTTCCGCTTAGAGGAAATGTAGTGTCAAGAAACTCCGTAACATTTTCACCTAAATTTGAAGCATTGCCTGTTGAGTGGCGGACCTCAACGCTGCATTTTGACTTGTTTACCATAGTGGAAAAATTAAAATAATTAAATAATGATCATTCCACCGAGTGTGAATCGAACCTATAACCAATCTCGATTACGCTGCCACTGCGCCGATGGCCTGTAAACATATGTGATTTGTAATTTTTTTCCTAGCAACATTTTTTTTCTAATATTTCATTTATAGAATTGAATTAGATGAAATTGAATATGAATTCGAGTACATAATATATTGTTATACGTTTCCTTTTCTATTTCATATCATATATCATGGTGAAATAAAATAAAATTTATTTCAATTATATCCATAACATATGAAAACTAAGAGCGGTGTTGAGTTCTGCCACTAAACAAGCATATTCAGGCGGAAAGTCGAAAATGGAGTGTCTTGACACTTCATAGGTTCTCACGGAATAAGCATGAAGTTGCTAAAAAAAACTAGAAATATTTTTTTTATATTAAAATAATTTATTTCAGGCTGTTATTTTCTAAACCTACAAACAACACGTGACGGTACTATTCTAAAGAGATTACTCTAACGTCAATGCGAATCTGTTTTTATTCATAACTTA
The DNA here is from genome assembly GCA_038994665.1 of Podotricha telesiphe. NCBI lineage: Eukaryota > Metazoa > Arthropoda > Insecta > Lepidoptera > Nymphalidae > Podotricha > Podotricha telesiphe. The sequence continues at coordinate 397,959 of JAOYRR010000422.1, read as the reverse complement.
ATAAAGCCGATAGAACATAGAATACGTCCACGTACATACATACATACATACTTTCATTATTATGTAAATCCAATACAAGGCAAAACGATGTATTGTAGCGTTACCAATTAAGGCTTAACGTTATCTGTGCGATAGGCAGTCTAGCCGCGACATTTGCTTTAAACGCACGCGCGGTAAAAAAAACTATTTGACAGCTGAAAAATGATAATTTTTTAAACTTTAGTGATAGTTTAGTTTTTAATGACAATAGTGATAGAATAAAATTGTGTGATAGTGTCTATAGTGACAAGGATAAAACCAGTGTTTTAGTTTAAAAAATATACTTATAGAGTTAATATAAATTAATATCAATTTAAATTATTATAAACAAAATTAACCAATCTTTATATAAAAAAACACAATAGCTAAATAAGGTAAAATGGATGTTTTGTATAGTAAAGAAATGGCTATCGGTAAAACTTAAAATTTTTATCTTTGCGTTCTAGGTAAAAACAACCTAATATACGACACTTTGCTGTCCACTCAAAACCAAATTAGTAGAGATCTCGTATTCAGTTAGGTCAGTCAGGTCAGTCAAGTGTGTCAAGTCAGTCAGGTTAGAAAGGACGACAACTTGTTTAATTTAAAAAATTGCCTGCTTAGGTATTGAACCCACAACCCTTTAACTAGTATCGACGAGTAGATAGAGTTGACGAATGTTCAGAATTGATTACAAATAGAGTTTTATAACATAATATATTTACAATGTATATATATATATATATATATAATTCTCACGCACATTTCTCGTTCGGGAGACGTAAAAAACTTTAACTGACATAGAAAGCCGATCTTCTAATGAGCGTTTATGCGGAATTGTTCATTTTTTTTGTTAAATTATTAATTATATTACGCGACTTAATTGATTTTTAATTATAATTTGGCTTTCTTCCTTAGTCTTTGTTAACTTTATACGTATATATGTATGAAGGAGTTATTTAAAAGATTTTTTTACTGATTGAGGCCTTTGTGGCGCAGTGGGACAGTGTCTGTCTGTAAATATGATTAGTTGTAGGTTCGATTTCCACTAAGCGGAATGGTTATATTTAAATTGTTTTAGTTACGTTTCTCGTTAAAAATGCGCGGCGTTGCACGCTATGTCTCGAGTTTGGGCGGATATTGAAGAACGGAGTGTCTTGACACTAGACAGACTAGACACTACACTACTTTGCGGGTAAAAAACGTGAAGCTGTAAAAAAACCCTTTTAATTCTCAACCGCTAAGCCATGCGTTCTACACATATAAGGTTTTCAAGAGACGCGGGTTCAAATACCGCTGCGTTCAAATTTTTATACGTTTTCTAAATATGTCTTTTTCAATTTTCTTAGTGTGCGAAAAACGCTTTAAAAAAATATATACTCGTAGATAGATAATTGCAAATGTAATATTTTAATATTTGTACTACTTTCATATTATGTAGTGCAATCCTCAAGCTCAAATGTTAAATTAAGAAAAGTTTTAATATTAAGAAATATTTAGAAAATGCAAAAGCGGACACGTTAGTCAATTTCTCTTATATCTTATTGTATGATACTTAAGCAAGTCATAAAGAAATTGTAAAGTTCACCTTTTTAAGAATATGTTATATGTACATTTGTTTGTGCATGATAACTCAAGTAATGAAATAGAGACAGAGTTCCAACAGGAAAGGCGGAAAGAACTTAGTGTCGAAACACTCCGTGTCACATTACGTGATGAATGGCTGATCACAACGTTGCCCATTGTGATACCAGAGCGGAGAAATAAAATTAATTTAAATACAATAATTTAACAGAGCGTCGAACCTACAACTATCTCGTTTACAGGCAGACGCTGTCTCATTGCGCGACAATGACATCAATATATAATATTCTATGTATATACTTTATTTAAAGAAAAAAAAAAACAGAAAGTTCGTTCGTTAGTTTCTCAGATACAAATCCAGACTTTATATAATAATGAACGAAAACGTTTATTTCACTTAATTTTTTAACTTGAAACAAGCTTCTACCTGAGTAACAGTTTTAACACCGCGTCTTGTCGTAACGCAAAAAAGTGTGAAAACACGTGTATAATGAGAGAGCATTAAATTATACAGCTAGATCGAATGACACGGCAGATCGTAAATATGCAATAATAATGGCGTTTTGTGTAATTTTTTGATTGAGAAACACTCCGCTCTCTTCTCTCTCGTCTTGATTAGCGGAACTCAACACTGCGCTTCAATTTTACCAGAACACAGAAATGAAAATAATTTTAATGTAATCATGGCACAGAGTGGGAATCGAACCCGCAATCATCCAGACGCTGTCCCGTATAGCTACAATGGCCACGATTTATTATTTTATTAAACTTTTTCATCAATTGAAAATTCATATTATACCTGTTAAATTTATACTTTTAATTTTCAAATTAATCCTTTTTCTTTTAAAAACATGATTCTATATTTACTGATTCTATATTCTATTCTAAATATCTTTTTCAATTTCCTAAGTGTGTGAATAACACTTTAAAAAGCATTTCTAGGTTTGTGCTTATAAGAAAGATATAATTTTCTAGCTTGCGATATAGTATAAGAATATTTTCTGACTAACTGGAGAATTTCATATTACTAAACAAACGCCTTCAGCTGTAACGATCTACATAAGCAATACAATTGCTTATGAACCTAATTATTGAATTTTACGCTGAAAGAGTAGTTTTCATAAGGCAAACTGGCATTTTTTATATGTATAATGAAAGTACATGTATATACAGAGTATGGCCATATTTTTGGAAGAATCTTTAAACATTTTGTAATTAAATTAATTTAATCTCATTATTTGCGTTTAATGGTAGTTAAGTAGACAGGTACTGGACAGTCTACCTGTGTTCGACACGTTGGGTTTTCTTAAATGCATGTTCGAATACCAAAATATACGATTAATCCGTTTTTTGTGCCTATTAATACTTATATATATATATATATATATATATATATATATATATATATATATATATATATATAACTATTTTGAGTTCCATTTCAAAATGTGTAAAAATCGCGAATACCGAAGTCTTATTAGGTTTCTTCAAGCACTTGCTCACAGATTGAAAATTGAAAAAAACTGTACATGTGTACATACTTCACGTTGCATATAGAATTTTGGACAAAGAGTTTTTCTTCGTTATATTTATTCATTTCAAAATTGAAGTTTTAACCTGTAATATCGTTTGCGTGAACTAAAAAACGTAACAACACATTTTCCCGTTCTCGTAGGATTTTTTAGCTTCACGCTTTTTCCCGCTCAGTAAAACTTAGTATCCAACGCCAGACGTTCTCCATTTTCCTCCCGAAATCGAAACAATGCGTGTTGAGAGAAGGTCAACGCCGCGCTTTGTGTTAGGTACTAGGGCGCGGATACATGAAAATATTTTGAATGTAAACATTGCCCTTAGTAGTATTCAAACCCTCAACCAATCGCGTTTACAGTCAGACGCTGGTACTCTGCTCCATCACGGCCGTTCTCACAGGGAGTTCGACAAATCTAGTCTCCATAAGGCACCTACATGCCAAAGTGTAGTTTTATACGGTAATTTCGGTCTTGCATTGTCTTTTAGTCACTCAGTGAGTATTTATAGAGATTCACTTGCGTGTCTCCAGTTAACCATGTTTCGACATTTTTCTTCTTTTCTCCGTTTACCACAACTATTCAAAAATAGATAAAAATAGATAGAAAAATAGAAATTCTTAACTTATAAAATGACTCGTCTTCTCCGATCGACTTAGTTCCAGTTACTTGGTTATAAGGCTGTGACCACCGAAATAGGATACCAGCTGAATTGAGGTTAAGGGTGCGATCACACGGTGTTCACGCTATCTGAACAACTGTATAACGTATAAACACATTATATTTATCTTATATGTATTGGGGCGGAACTTAACGCCGAACAAAGTAAACATAACATTATTATCGCATATAACCACCTCAGCGGTGTTTAAAGCCTAAATTCTAGATCATTTTTGGATTTTTTTTCATCATAAACTTGTTTAATTTATTCATATTATATGAATTTAAACCTATATACATTTATTGTTAGGAGGCGAGTGGGCGCGAGGAAGGTCTTAATTGTTTCATTCAAATACGATCTCTTAGTAATAATAGTATTAACTAGTCTTTATATTCTTTGAAAATATTTATATTTATATATTAACGTACTAACGTGCTTCTGCACGCACTCGTTTAGTACTTGGTTAGAAAAAAAAAGACGAATTAAATGACTATATTGTAAACAAAAATATGAATTACCTAATTTTTGTATAATAAAGTATAAAGTTTCTCTATATATATATATATATATATATATATATATATACTGATTTTATTGTGTGGAATTAAATGCCTTTAATTTTCAATTGGGAAGTAATTGATCTGTTACAAACTCATTGTAAAATTATGTTTTAAAATCGCGACTGTTAACTTTCTCGCCGGCCCTTCTCTGCAGAACTGCCTTCTAACCCGGTGGCAGCTCCCTGTTGGACTGACAATACCGAGATTTTATATAAATTGACGATTCAAAAATAGTAATATAATACTGTAATAGAGATGATGATTTTAATTCACAAAAATATCGCCATATTAAATAAAAACCACTAACTGTCTACACATATCATCTATCTATAAATATAATAAAAATGTAACTGTTCGCTGTCTGTACATGGAAGATTTATGGAAGATTATTATTGGGTGGATTTGTCATTATAATAAAACTCAGAACAATAATTTTAAAGTATCCTCTCTGTTTGCCTTTTTATCTGTTTGTTTGATTTTTCTGTGCGTTTGTACACGCTAATCTCAGAAATGGCTCAAACGATTTAAATGCAGTTATGTCTATTGTGCTGTGGTAAGCTTTGCTTAATTATAAGTTATTGATTTCAATCGGTCCATAAATAAGAAAGTTACAACTATTTAAATTATAAATTTAAAGAAAACTTGTGATTTAAATGACACTGCTTGCGGGCGCAAAAATTGGGTTGGTCGTGTAGTTTAAGCAGGCGAAACCGAGAAATTTTTCTAGAGGAAAGCCGTTAAAAAATATGTAAAAAAACCTAGTTCGCCCTGGACCGTTCCGTTAAATTTGCCAAAATATCTGCATAGTAAATAATTTACAATTATAGATATAGTGACATCTAGTGATAAAATTCGGAACTCTTATAAAACATCAATAAGGAATAAGAATAATTTACAAACGGCAAGCCGGGGAATGTTGTAAGGACACTTCGCCTCTGATACGTTTGTAATAATGTTATTACAGCCGACGGACGATATCAACTGATCAGGGACGATAAGTATCCCGTTACCTACAAATCCTCGGTGACACCGCGGTGAGGGGAGCAGGGATATCCCTATTGATTAAATTATAAAATGTTGTACTACTTTTATACAATTGCTACGAATTAACAAATTCGTAATTGCATGTATACAATATTTTTTAGATAAAAAAAATTAAAGCAAAACGCAAAATATGTTCATACTTTTAGTTTATCAGTCAGAGGAGCTTTGTGTGCAGAGATTCCATCGCTTTTTGCACAAGTTTAAGACATTGCTTGTCATGTGGCGAATCTCAACGCCGCCCTTTATATTACTAGCGCAGGAAAAGGAAAATAAATAAACATAAAAACTGGCCAGTATATAAAGATTTTTTTTAAGTGTGTTTCTCTTAGCTCCTTTTTTTTACAAATTCTTTAGTAGTTTTTAAATTGTAATAAAAAATAATGCATATTTTCAAATTTAAAGAATTCATCTTTTTCTATAACATTTACCGATGTGCTGATAAAGAATTGAGAATGTCAATATATTTTATCTTAATCGAGATAAAACTCTCCTACTCTAAATTAATTGGATTTCAGTAGTGCCCTCGAGGCGCAGTGGGTCAGCATCTGACTGCAGACACGATTTGCGATTGTGGGTTCAATACCACCCACTCGGGGAAATATTTCAAATATTTTCATTTTTCCAGCCTGAGTTCCGCCACTTAACATGCAGTCTGTTATGTCATATCAAAATGTCACTTAGCATACGGAATGTGAGGTATTGTAACCTCGATCCACCATTTTTTTTTTATTTACCTATACTTATGCTTATAAAGCTGATGAGTTTATTGGTTTGATTTAACGCGTAAAACTAAGAAACTACTGTTTCAAATTCAATAAAATCATGATGTCTTCGATAGTCCATTTATCCATACTAAGAAAATGCTAGAATTACGCCGCGATCAATGGGAGCAAAGCGGCAATGAAAAATATCCCAAAAACGGGAACTGTCCCACGATGGCCTCTAATAGTCCTAGCCTTGATCCGTTAAATTTTATTTATCTAGCAAAAAGTGAAATATGCCGTAAGTTAATATAATATAAAAAAAATAACTGTATATATTCTTAATATGGCGTGAGTAGGAAGCTCTTGGAAGGCCATATTTGAAATGCAATCGGCTTAGTGACGTAGATAGTTGTTATCTCTTTAAGTGCTTACGTCATAAAGGCATCGATAATGGAAGAAGAACTGATGCTCTTGAAACTCGTTGAAGTGAATTGAAAATATATATTTATAAATTGGAAAATTTACATCATATTTTTAACATGGTTCAAAGTAAGAAAATTAATAAGTTCTTTGATCTTCACGAGTGTTATACATATTGAAATGAAACTATTACTAACCGAATTAATCGCGTATAATATTGGTATTCGAAAATACATTTTAGAACCCGATGTTTCGAACACTTTACAAGTAGTCCGTGGTCACACTCGCGGGTAGACTGAGATTGCATTCGTCTATCAGTTGTTACAATTATTATATCAAACTACCGCCAACGATTTCTTAGTTAAATTTCTAAGTGCGTACTGCCCATTCAGGGCAGAATGAACTGACTGTATCTTGCTCTCTGGTGTGATCGGATTGAGGCTTCAAAGTTTTCAGTATTGGGGCCTAGGTGGTAGAAAGTTTCCAACCGTCTTCTCTATTGAAATTAGGGTGTTTTTGTATTTCAAAAGCCTCCTGGATCATCCTTGGGATATATCTGTTTTCCCTAGCGAGGATATGAGGTTTATCAAACCTGATGTAATGGTTGGGTTTATCCGTTGTATGCTCACACACAGCTGACTTCGATACACGCCTATTATTGACATCGGAGATGTGTTTTTATTTTTTGCATTTTTGATGCATTTTTAGCATCTGAAATGTTTGAAAAATTGTAATGTGTCCGGATCCAATGACAATTTATTTTTTAACATTTTCATAGCATAAATCGAGCGATCTGGATAACTATAGTATAATTTTGAGCGTGTTTTTTTTTATTAATATTTTTATATACTATTAATTAGTTGTTTTATCACTATTTATTTTATTTTGAAATTGAAATTGTACACTTGACTACTTACAATATAGAGTCTATTAAGTAGCAAACCTACACATTTTATCCTTTTTAAAAATCTGAATAGCTAACTTTAAACTCGCTTTTCCCAAAAACTAAATAGCATTCCTTTAAAATCGTATCCAAATAACAAAAGCATCATCATTTCTATCATTGACCTCTTTAAGCTAGTACCTTACGAAGGTTTTAATCCTCCCACGCCCTCCCACTGACATCTGAATATGGTCGTAGGTACCTCTTAATGCTGATGACTCGTGAGACGCTTTGCCTTTTGTTAACTATGCATAAGACAACAAAATCAATGCAAATCTAAATAAAATATCGATAACATTAACCATTCTTTATTTAAATTGGCTTTAATAACCACTTGTAATAATATTATTGTGATTTAAATTTTAGGCTATTTGTAATTATAGGTGGTTTAAATTCTAAGCTTTAAAATATAGTACATTCTTTTCGCATTTATTCAATTTCGGACGTTTTAACAATAACATATTTCTTATATATTAATTTTATTTATATTTGTTATATAAAAAACGGGAGATAAAATTATAGATTCGAATCGAATCGAATGTGTTCAAATTGTAAATGTTACTTCTTAATCTTAAAATATACACTTCTTTGTCTTATACAGGCTGAAGTGGTAGTGAATATACTATTAAATTTTACTATGTTTCTTTAAACTTTCTAAAAGTCGATAATTCAATATTAATTACAATACAACACTATAGCTAGACCTAACCAAGGGGGTCTGTGCTATTACAAAGACAGATGAACCCAATAATATAGAAATATATTCAAGATTTGCTTTAATTTTTATTGAATAAATATTTAATATTAAAAACATTTGTTTTCATATCACATATATCACATAATATCGGATCTGAGGTTATCATCGCGCAGCAAAACAGCATCTATAACCGCGATGGTTGTGGGTTCGATCCCCAACCCGAGGAATGATTATCTTAAAAATATTTTCATTTTCATAACACTAAGTTCTCTCCGCCTACTCTGCTTTTCAATGGAATTGGAGTTTTGTTTAGTAACTACTATGATATATTTCAATTTCATATCTTATAATGTGAATAATGTAATGGTTTCTAACGGTATCAAATTGTGTTAGTGTTACACAAGACTTTCGGCCAATGCCATTCTCGTATATGCATGTAGGTACCTGGCCGCGTAAATAATCGACACGATTTGCACGTTTTGTTAGTTAGAAAACGGTTTTAGTGATAATAAATTAAATAGTTTTAAATTTCGTCCTTGACAGTACTTTTCTATTTTCTCTAGTTTGCTTACATAAGAATTAAAACTAATGAGCATCATAGAAGTAGCGCAGCCCAGTTGTGCCAGACTGACCGGATGGTCGTGGGTTCGATTACACATAGTAATGTTTACCTATTAAGTTTGCACTATTAAATATTTTCTTTACTTGGCCTGATAAAATATTTGATAATGCCGTTTTCACCTATAAGAGTTTTATATTATTTTTTTGTTTTAATATACCTACGGAAATATTTGGGGTAGGCAAACCGAACATTGTATGTTGTTTATTAAACTCTTATAATCTATGGATAGCATAAATTTGGCAAAAATGGCAATTGTTATGACAAAGATATGTTAAAATTAAGAATGAGTTGTAATTAGCGTTAACGTAGCTGGATATAGAACGTATGACTTTGCAATCAGAGGGCTTCGTTTTCAAGAGGCGTGGGTTCGATTCCGGTACGTTAAATTTTTTATAATTTTTCTAAAAATATTTGTCATATCCACTTAAAAATCTAGTTACAAGTGATTGGAACATTACGATCTAGTAACTAAACGGAGCTAACTATTCTGTTAGTTTTTTATCTTTTTAATTCATGTTTTTCCACTCGAATTCATATAAAATAAAAATACAAATTATAAATGACCTTAATTTGGCGATAAAAATCATTTATTGGCACACAGCCGGCGCGGACGCGCATCCGGCACCTGTACAACATTATGCAATAAATGAACAAAGCCTTACCAAAACGTACCTACTTAATTATTGCGCAAAACATATGTATAAAAGCAAAAAAAATTATCTAAAATTATCTAACAAGAAACGCGGCGTTCAGTTCCGCCACTTTACATGCACTCAGCTTGTCAAACAGAACCTAATGTAAACACTCCGCTCTATTTTTCCGCCTGAATCGGAGACATTGTGTGTTAAGAGGCGGAACTCTACGTCGCGTTTTGTCTTGTTACCAAAGCGGAGAAATGAAAATAATTTAAATACAATCATTTATCCGAGTGGTCACCGGATCCACAATCAGTCATAGACTGTCACACTCTCAGACCTCTTGAAAGCTGGAAAAATAAATCTAAGACAATAATTATAATATAATTTTATACTTTTTTTCTATTCAAGTTAGATGCTTAAGTTAGGTTAAGCTAGCTCTTAATACCGATTCTGCTGTCTGCTTAGACTAAAATGCGGCGTTGGCATCAGCTATCCAATTTAAGCGTTTGCTCAGACGGAAAATGGGCAGAGATTTAGATCATAGTGAAATTGCCGTAACTCTCAGATTTAGGAGTACATATATTATTATGTAAGTTATATACCATACACGTCAACCACGGAAGAGGCTACCTTGGCGGATTGTGACAGGGTCTAATTGTAAACGCGAAGGCTGTGGGTTCGATTCTCACAATAATTATTGTTGCGAACGCCTATGCAACCTCTTTTAATAAATGTTCTGAATTTATGTTTTAAGTAAATCACTCGCACTTTCACTTTTCCATTAACATTTTCATTTTTGCTAATATATCATTCACAACAATTATATTAAAATTATTTTAATTTCTCCGCTTTGGAGACTAGGCGTTGAGTTCCATCACTTAAGACGCAATGTCTTTGATTCGTGTTTTGATATTAGGTTCTTTTTGTGGGAAGAAGCTAGAACCTGAGAAAAAGTATGTAATTAAACCTATAATATATTCAGTTTCGTAGTATATTTCTTTCTGTATTTAAAATTTTCTAGTAACGGCGTCAACTCATCTAAAAAAATTAATAGCTAGCTCAGGTCACACAAAGCCGTTGAAGTTAAACCAATATAAAGGCTTAGCGACTAGCTAGCGACCTAAGACGGTGTACAAATAGGGTTGCTTAATGACCTTTCTAAGTTATAAGAAATTATAATACACCTTATAAAACCAGCTATTTCACTTTTACTTACTTTTTAAATACAGTAAGTGCTGAGTGACGGAGCCCAATTCTAAGCCAGAAATTCTCCTAATTCTTTAACGTAGTTATGCCGCACTCACAGACGTCAATTACGTTTAGCTGACGATTAACCAGTAAATATGAGTATAGGTATATCAATTTACTTAGCGCAACTATTATTTAATACAATGAAAACCACATATTATTACATGCTTAATTCTTTTCAAATTTTTCATATAAGCTTCACGAAGCTTATACTTTTAGTAGCAACAGAGAGGGCAATTCATGTCTTGGATATGTTCCAAAAACCTTCAAAAGCCTCTGAATTCTACGAACGAGGCTATTACATAAGTAACTTGTTATTTCATGAAAATTGTTTTCTGTACAAATGTAAGGCTTTCACTCGAAATAATATTTATAATAGTTCTTGGCTAGACTCATTGTATATGAATAGTCTGTTGGATTTAAAAGGTGCATATATATTTTCATAGCTTAAAAGATTTTGTTTGTCAGCTTCATGTTTTATCCCGCATTACAAGGTGGGTAGGGAGTCCCTAATTCTTATTTAAAATATCCTTTATTCAAACAGAATTATGCAAGCACTTTTGAATCGTCGAAGGAACATAAAGCTACCACCGGCTCGAAAGGCACTTTGGCCGCTGAGAAACTCAACTGGTGTCCTTTCCATTAAAAAAATTACAATTGTGTTATTTCATACCAGTAAGCTAATAACCTGCACCAAACTGAAATCATATTACCTCCACACATTTTTATCCTTTAAATATTCTTCTAAGCTCAGCTTATTAACAATATTTTGACTTAATAATGACTTTAAATTTCCTCAGTGGAAAATCTAATATAGGTTGTGGAATTGTATTATAGATGCGTACACTCAGACCCCTAGAACACTTATTTACTTTTTGGCGTTACAAGTTTATCTTTATTTCTCGTTCTTGCCGTATGTCTGTCATAACAATATATGTTATCAAATAAACAAAATATAACAATTATTATTAAATATCGTATCCGTTCTCCGATTCCCATTAAATACATTGTATGTAGAGTGGCGGAACTCAACGCAGCGCTCTGTCGTACCATAGCGGGAAAATGAAAATGATATATATATATAATCATTCCTCTGAGTGGAGCGAACCAGTCGTATCCACTCGTTGAATGGGACTTGCACCCAACACACCCAAATTTCGTTGCATTTCTTTGTAATGTCACAGTAGAATAGTTTTATTGAGATTATAGTTAGTCAAACTAATAATATTCCTTCATGGATTACAAATAGTTCTTAGTTCTATTTTATTTTATTAATATTAGACAAGTCAGTGGCGCGAGGTTACGCACGCTTTCTACCGGCTTTCCACGGTTCAATTGTTTCAAGATTATTTTACTTCGACGATAGCTTGTATTTCAATGTATTGTTGGATTTTGTTTTTGTATACATCACAAATGCCTAGACGTCGTCGTCGATATTTAATAGTATTATTGGAAAATGTTCTTTTCAGTAAATCTTGTCTCTTAAGAGAGTAAAATAAATAGACAGACAGACTACTTTGTGTAAATATATTTTTAGTAAATATATTATTTATATTCTTAATACAAACAAATATTGTAATTGTATAAATGCCATTATTTGAAGCCATCGTGGCGCAATGTGACAGCGCTTGACTAGATACGCGATGGCTGTGGGTGCGTTTCCCATTCGGGGCAATGATTATATTTAAATTATTTCCATATCTCCACTCTGGCGACAAGACCATTAATTAATAGCTCCACATAATCATTATATAAATATATGTATAGTATGTGTACTCATTTCTACGTAAATTATACAGACGGAGAAGTATGGAATTTGGCGAAGTTATAAATTTATATGGAAAAGGAGTGCAAGAAATCAATATTTTTAATATAATTATTTATATATAAAACACACATTATTGTGTGTTTGACGTACACTTCTGTACAAAATGACTTATATGTTGCTGAAGCAACGTGTATGGATTAATAAATATCGATTTCTAATAAAAATATTCGATTTTATTAACATATAAATATATTTTATCTATATAGCTTGATATCATATATCGACTATCGAATAGCAACGCAATAAACATCAAAAGGGAGTATTAATACGTTAAATAAACTTCAATGACCATTACCGATAGGACAATCGTTGTATGCTAATCCTACATATATTAGTATGATAACGTTATCACTGACGCGCGATACTATTGTTATAAAAAAGAACCCAGTGATATGTGTTCCTTTGATTTTTTTTTTAAATCTTTCCTTCAAATGGGACTCGATCTCACAACCATTGCCCTCTTTCAGACATACATGATAAACTTCATTATTTCTTTAATAACGTGTGTAAATATAACCTAGCGACCCGTTCGCGGTTTCGCCTGCGTCAACTACACGACTAAACTGTTTTGTTTTTTTCACCGGCCGCGTTCTCACTTAAATTACAAAATTTGCTTAGGTTTACAATTTTACTTGTTACTTTTTTATTTATGAACCGATTGAAATAAAATAAAAACTGAATGTTAAAAGTAGGGTATCAAAATACAATATAAGAGACAAACGCACAGACACACAAATAAACAGACAAACACAGAAGAACATTTTAAATCAGTGTTTTGGGTTCTATTATATTGATAAAAATGCCGCCAATAATATATTTTTTCATATATCTTCCACATACATACATCGATTTATTACATTTACATTATATGTATATATTATACATTAAATGTATTGTGAATAAAACAATATGGGTTTTCTGGATTCCTTCATATAAATTATATAACCAAATTTCATCCACCATTTTTCCTTTACGTATTTTTACATAGACGATTTATAAAAATGTACCTAAATGCGTAATATCACTGATATTGATCATAGATTAATTATTATCTATCGGTAATTAATATTATAGGTAGTTTGCGATATGTGATGAGTTTTATATACTTTATATTCCTATAGAAGGAACCAATATTTAATTATATAAATTCTGTAATAATCATAAAGGATGTGAAGTTAGGTCTTGAATAGAGGAGGCGATATGCTGGTACCTTAGCGCTAGGCATCCGCTCCCTCTCACTGCTTAATTTGCTAAGTCTAATATATAAATATAATATACTAAAATACAAACGATGCTTTCAACTACGCCAGTTGAAAGCATCGTTTGTATTTTACATCGTTTGTTTGTATTATACTTATTAGAATAGGTTTTCAGTTATACTTAGTATATAGTTTTCCTCGAACTAAAGTAATCTACAGTAGGTAGCTCTTGAAGATACGTGTTCTTGAACACATATAATTCATAGACCATGATAAGGCTTTGCGCGATAATCGAATCCCCTATCTCCGGCTTAGTATGTCATTAGTGAACCAGACTGTATGTAATTTTCCTTATCTACAGGCAGATAATACTTGCATAATATTATTTGTTTCTTTAATTATATTAAATTATTAATTACTTCTGATAAGCATGTTTTAGATTAAAATGTTTTTTTTTAATTTTTAAATAGCTAGAGAGCTTAGGTAATTTTTTTATAGCAAAATCTCATTACTATTCAATTGTTATATTGTACTATTTCTAATACGACCTCTATCATAATTAGTTTCAATGAAAACCAACAATTACACAAAGTCAAACATATGGTTATGTTTCCCTTAATTTTTATACTCAAATCAAATAATATCTCGATTACAGATTGGAACTCAAGAAACTCAATAGCAACTTACCACAAAACCACATACGAGTCCATATTGAGTTACATAAAGACAAATTTTTTTGCATTACACATTCTATTGAACTACTGTACCAGTTTTAAGAGAAAATTCATTTTGTGTATTCTAGACGGCATATAGAAGTGCGACGTCCATAGTAATGGTATTCATACATAATGTTACACAACTGAGGCTTTGTTTTTACTATTTCTGTAGCGTTGAATTTGAATCGTTGGTTTTATAGTATAATGATAAACGTTATTAATAAGGCAAATTAAATATTTTGTACATATTTAAGAACTTCTTATCTAATAATTCAGATATTGTTTTAAGAAAGAAACGTACTGTATCCGTAGTGCTTTGATAAAACTAATATGAAAAAAACGGCTTTTTTAGGAATATACGCGTTAAAATTGTATTATAGTAGGGTGAGAGAACCTAATGTCAAGACACCGTTTTCCACTTTCCGTACGAATTCGAGACATTGCGTGTCGAGTTGCGGAATTTAACGCCGTTTCCTTTAAATTGCGTAAATCTCGAGACCCCCAAGTACCTCTATATAAAAAATTGTTGTAATTTTTTGATTGAAATTAAACAAATACTTTATTTTTAGAAAAGTTTACCACAATATAAAAGTCAAAATTTCATTTAAAACGTGCACAAACAAATATACAAACATATAAGACAATAAAAAATAATGGTTTTGGGTTCTATTATATTTCTAAATGCCCCTTATAATATATTTTTCCATATATCTTCCATGTACAGACAGCAGATCAGTAACATTTTTATTATATGTGTAGATATGATGTGTATAAGCTATAAAGTGTATTTCAAAGATAAAAATAAAATATAAACAAAATAAAATATACAAAACGCATATTAGTCCTGTATACATAAATATTTAAAAAGTTTTATAAAAAGGAAAATGGAGTGACGTGTCACTTTAATTTCTTTTCATTTCAAACACCAGCCTTTAGACGTATAGACGTCAACATTTTGGTCATAGTTTCGAACACGTAGTAGTATTTGACTGTTAAAGTAGTGTTTTACACCTTTCGTAATAATGCGTAATGTTGAGTTTTATTACATATTTAGAGTTTTAAAGAGTTTTAAAGACTCCGTTTTCCATTTTCCGCCTGGATTCGAGACATTGCATTGCGTGTTCGGTGGTGGAACTCGACGCCGCGCTTTGTTTTAGATACCAGAGCGGAGAAATGAAAATATTTTAAATATAATCATTCCTTCGAATGTGAATCGAACCCACAACTGCCATACTGCGCCATATAGACCTCAATTTTAATAATATAACAATTTGTACTGTTTTTATGATATAACAATTTGTACTGTATTAAAGCATTTTTTTTTACATAATCCATATTATCTTAAACATTTTTTTTTATTAAGTGTTATTCGCACACTTAGGAAATTAAAAACACATATTTAGTAAACGTATAAAAATTTAGAACTTTATAGGTTTTCTAAATATGTGATAATCTATATTACTTTAGAAAAATATATAATTTTTATAATATTTGTTTTAATGCAGCTTCACGCTTTTTCCCGCATAGCTAGAAAGGCAGAGAAAACCTAATATCAAGGCACTTCGTTCTTCTAAATATACTATTGATTTAAATATACTATATTTAAATGTATAGGCTTATAAAATAGATAACTCGACATTATTAAGCAAAAACTTTCAAAAAACCCATACAGTGGCAGTTATCTAAAATCTCAACTGTACTGTTCGTACAGTAACAAGGCACTTCCGGTCTCGCCGGCCCCTACATCCGTTTTCTAGATATCTATTATACACTCCTGTTGACATTTTTGCAATACATGTTTTTAGGTTTTAATGATTGTGGGGAAAATAAATACAATATGTATTTATTTTGAATAATAATAATAAAGTTTTTAATAATGGGTTAAATTTAGGTTAGTTTTAAAGTATCACATCATAATTTACGTGAGTCTAGATTTAAACGGCTTAACCGATTTGAATGCAGCTTACTGTATGTTGGTAAAATTCCCTTAACATTTAGTATTTATTTTACTTCAATCGGTTCATACATAAAAAAGGTACAGTCATTTAAATTATAAATTTAAGCATGACTTTTAATTTAAGTTTTATATATATACTTACTTTTATATGTATTAATGACATATAAAAACTAAGTAGTTAATGTCGTGTAGTTTACGCAAGCGCAGCTTTGCGCTACTGCTGCTGTAAATGCAATGATCGTGGGTTTGATCCTCACTCGGAAGAATTAATATATTTTAATTCTTTTCATTCGACGTTGAGTACCACCATTTAACGGATTGTCTCAAAGCTGCTGTGTGCTGAAGTGAAGCTGAAAAAACCATATACATATATTGAACTAGACAAAGGAAATTTCCTATTTTCTAGGCATTAAATAGGAATTCTAGGAATAGAATATAACATTAGATAACGAAATTACCTAACGTTGATGTACCCTAGTACCGGGCTTCCGTGTAACGTTACGAAATTGGATTACTTATTCAATACATTATTAGGTTACGAACTAATTTAATTCATACATTACCTATTAATAGAGAAAATGTATTTAAATATACTTGATTTGATTTGAAAGCGTGGAACCGGTCTTCGTGTAGTTCTGTATTTTTGTGAACTGGAATTGCTAGACAGTGTTTAAACTCCATTATTGAAAAACGTTTCTGTTTTTATCATATAACATCAATAATGTGCACTTTTTTTTTTAATTTTATTTTCCTGCATCATGCAGAGCCCTTATGTACTTCTCGTCTATTTTAGACCCTTTTTTATCAACTACATCGAAAACACAAATTATTTATATGTACTTAAGTTCAAAAGCACAAAGTCAACGGTACCTTTTATATATCACATCGATTATTCTCTGCCAACTTCCTTACCATTCGTTCAAATAAATCAAATTGTTTGAAAACAAATCCTGTCCCAGAATTTTAACTCTAGTAATCGTATATAGTATTTTTAAACCAAGTGTTATAACCAATTAAACCTATGCTGTCACAAATCACAATTAATTTTGTAACGATACGCGGCGATGACTTTCAACTGGTACACTGTTGGTGAATGTAAAGGGTGCATAATTAATATTAAAATGTATAATTTAAAAAGTTAGTTTAAATAAGTGTTGTGGGACTGACTCGTAACATAATTTGATTTACATCAATATAGAGTACTAGAGATTCGAAGTATATGTATTTGAAAGAAAAGTAATGTTATTGTTATCTTTATATTCGTACGTTCATTTTGAATTTACAGTCGATCTGGTCAATTAGCTCAGTTCTTCTTACCGACTTTGACTTTGATGGTTATAGTTGCGATCTCCACTTGGGCGAATTATTATATTTATGCTATTTGTATTTCCTCTAAGGCAATGGTTATCGAGTTCCGTCACCTAATACACAATGTCTCCAAGGCATTCCCGAGGAAAGTGGAGAATAGAGACCGAAACGACGAAAAAATACATTTATTTCAAATATCAATACCCGTATTTTTAAACTTATATATATATATATATATCACTATTAGCTTACTAATAGCCATTGCCTTATTACTTAAGTAGAACTTTATTTATGAACAAATCGCATATAAACTCGAAGCCAAGACTTATTGCTTGAGTCACGCGAACGAAATAGACGGAATGAAATAAAATGATTACGATCCTATATTTTTTAGTATGACTTTAGAAATATAGTAACAAATTCCACACGAAATTAATTAATAAAATTGCAGCGTTAGAATCTGTGAACTTTTAACAATGTAAAGTGTTAATATATTATAAGATATTGAAAAACATATTTTTAGAAAACGTAACTGGATGTAGAACGCATGGCTTAGCAGTCAGAGCGCTTGGACGATTTCCAAAAGGCGCGGGTTCGAATCCCCGCTGCGTTCAAATGTTTAATACGTTTTCTAAAAATATATTTATCATTTTTCTTGTTTACAAACTTTCTATCAAATCCAAAAATATAATATATGTTTTTCTTATTAAATTTGAACTGTTTACAAATATCGCAAGCAAATGCCTGATCTGTGTCACAGTTTCAATTTATATGTTCTTTGTCACAGTTTTTCTTGCATAGATGGATTGGTCGAAGGAACCTAATTTCAAGACACTCTGTTCTCAACTGTTCACCCGATTCCGAAACATTAATTTGACTTGGCGGAACTCAACACTGCGCTTTGCCTTATCAGAGGAAGTACAAAAAAACAATCATTCTCCCGAAAAAGACGCTATCTCTCTGCTATGGTCTCTAAAAATACTTCTATAATACTAAAAATACGTGCACAATATTTCTGTCTGTGCGTATTGTCGTGTATTAAACACGACAGCTGCAATACACTTAACCAAGAACAAGCAACTGTAAATTCATTACCTGTGACTTAGTAATTAATTCTTTCCAGTATATATCTTCGTATGAAATATAGCGTTTTTGGGTGAGAAATCGTATAAATTTCTAAATTGCTATTATAATGTTAATGAGAGATATTGATTTTTTACTTTATCATTTATGCCGGTCGTGTAGTGTAGTGTTTTCACGAGTGAGTGTATAGCTAAGATAATAAACTATTCAAATGTAAAGTAACATTTAAAATTATACAAAAATTGTTTTATATTCTCGCCTAATACACGAACCTAACCGAAGTAGATGGGGAAAATTTAGTATGATATATATACCTAATGTATTGTAATGTATTGTATTAGTGTATTTTGACACTAATATATATATACATTAAAAATATATGTATAATAAATATTTTCCAAAGTTTTAAACTCACATGTATTGCGTATGAT
This sequence comes from Podotricha telesiphe, assembly GCA_038994665.1. Taxonomy (NCBI): domain Eukaryota; kingdom Metazoa; phylum Arthropoda; class Insecta; order Lepidoptera; family Nymphalidae; genus Podotricha; species Podotricha telesiphe. The sequence continues at coordinate 378,772 of JAOYRR010000422.1, read as the reverse complement.
TATGTCCCATTGTGGGTTTTATATAATAAAAAAAAAACAATAAGTCATCACGATATGTGATGCACTATATCATATCAAAGTAGACATTGACGAGAGTAGGATTCCGATAACAGATAGCTTGATAACTTATCGATAGACTGAAATGCTTAAAACGGAAATATTTTGCATAATTTTGTTATATTTTAAATCAAGTCAAGATTGAACATTAAAAAAAAATACCATCAATTGTGCGGTGCTGTCTCATTGCGCCACGAGACCCTCTTTATGTCATAAATTCATTTTATTAAAGATTCGTTCCAAGAATTTAACAATACATTTATATTACCATTTGTACTTTACTGGTAATGATGGTTGAGTCTCAATGTTAGACGTATCTATAAAAACGATGATTTGTTGGTTGCAAATAGCAGGATTTATTGCAAACGTGTGTCCAAACGTACACTAGTGTAAAGGAATTTAAAAATAAACAGTTATTTACTACAAAAAAAAAAAAAAAAAAAAAAAAAAAAAAAAAAAAAAAAAAAAAAAAAAAAAAAAAAAAAAAAAAAAAAAAAAAAAAAAAAAAAAAAAAAAAAAAAAAAAAAAAAAAAAAAAAAAAAAAAAAAAAAAAAAAAAAAAAAAAAAAAAAAAAAAAAAAAAAAAAAAAAAAAAAAAAAAAAAAAAAAAAAAAAAAAAAAAAAAAAAAAAAAAAAAAAAAAAAAAAAAAAAAAAAAAAAAAAAAAAAAAAAAAAAAAAAAAAAAAAAAAAAAAAAAAAAAAAAAAAAAAAAAAAAAAAAAAAAAAAAAAAAAAAAAAAAAAAAAAAAAAAAAAAAAAAAAAAAAAAAAAAAAAAAAAAAAAAAAAAAAAAAAAAAAAAAAAAAAAAAAAAAAAAAAAAAAAAAAAAAAAAAAAAAAAAAAAAAAAAAAAAAAAAAAAAAAAAAAAAAAAAAAAAAAAAAAAAAAAAAAAAAAAAAAAAAAAAAAAAAAAAAAAAAAAAAAAAAAAAAAAAAAAAAAAAAAAAAAAAAAAAAAAAAAAAAAAAAAAAAAAAAAAAAAAAAAAAAAAAAAAAAAAAAAAAAAAAAAAAAAAAAAAAAAAAAAAAAAAAAAAAAAAAAAAAAAAAAAAAAAAAAAAAAAAAAAAAAAAAAAAAAAAAAAAAAAAAAAAAAAAAAAAAAAAAAAAAAAAAAAAAAAAAAAAAAAAAAAAAAAAAAAAAAAAAAAAAAAAAAAAAAAAAAAAAAAAAAAAAAAAAAAAAAAAAAAAAAAAAAAAAAAAAAAAAAAAAAAAAAAAAAAAAAAAAAAAAAAAAAAAAAAAAAAAAAAAAAAAAAAAAAAAAAAAAAAAAAAAAAAAAAAAAAAAAAAAAAAAAAAAAAAAAAAAAAAAAAAAAAAAAAAAAAAAAAAAAAAAAAAAAAAAAAAAAAAAAAAAAAAAAAAAAAAAAAAAAAAAAAAAAAAAAAAAAAAAAAAAAAAAAAAAAAAAAAAAAAAAAAAAAAAAAAAAAAAAAAAAAAAAAAAAAAAAAAAAAAAAAAAAAAAAAAAAAAAAAAAAAAAAAAAAAAAAAAAAAAAAAAAAAAAAAAAAAAAAAAAAAAAAAAAAAAAAAAAAAAAAAAAAAAAAAAAAAAAAAAAAAAAAAAAAAAAAAAAAAAAAAAAAAAAAAAAAAAAAAAAAAAAAAAAAAAAAAAAAAAAAAAAAAAAAAAAAAAAAAAAAAAAAAAAAAAAAAAAAAAAAAAAAAAAAAAAAAAAAAAAAAAAAAAAAAAAAAAAAAAAAAAAAAAAAAAAAAAAAAAAAAAAAAAAAAAAAAAAAAAAAAAAAAAAAAAAAAAAAAAAAAAAAAAAAAAAAAAAAAAAAAAAAAAAAAAAAAAAAAAAAAAAAAAAAAAAAAAAAAAAAAAAAAAAAAAAAAAAAAAAAAAAAAAAAAAAAAAAAAAAAAAAAAAAAAAAAAAAAAAAAAAAAAAAAAAAAAAAAAAAAAAAAAAAAAAAAAAAAAAAAAAAAAAAAAAAAAAAAAAAAAAAAAAAAAAAAAAAAAAAAAAAAAAAAAAAAAAAAAAAAAAAAAAAAAAAAAAAAAAAAAAAAAAAAAAAAAAAAAAAAAAAAAAAAAAAAAAAAAAAAAAAAAAAAAAAAAAAAAAAAAAAAAAAAAAAAAAAAAAAAAAAAAAAAAAAAAAAAAAAAAAAAAAAAAAAAAAAAAAAAAAAAAAAAAAAAAAAAAAAAAAAAAAAAAAAAAAAAAAAAAAAAAAAAAAAAAAAAAAAAAAAAAAAAAAAAAAAAAAAAAAAAAAAAAAAAAAAAAAAAAAAAAAAAAAAAAAAAAAAAAAAAAAAAAAAAAAAAAAAAAAAAAAAAAAAAAAAAAAAAAAAAAAAAAAAAAAAAAAAAAAAAAAAAAAAAAAAAAAAAAAAAAAAAAAAAAAAAAAAAAAAAAAAAAAAAAAAAAAAAAAAAAAAAAAAAAAAAAAAAAAAAAAAAAAAAAAAAAAAAAAAAAAAAAAAAAAAAAAAAAAAAAAAAAAAAAAAAAAAAAAAAAAAAAAAAAAAAAAAAAAAAAAAAAAAAAAAAAAAAAAAAAAAAAAAAAAAAAAAAAAAAAAAAAAAAAAAAAAAAAAAAAAAAAAAAAAAAAAAAAAAAAAAAAAAAAAAAAAAAAAAAAAAAAAAAAAAAAAAAAAAAAAAAAAAAAAAAAAAAAAAAAAAAAAAAAAAAAAAAAAAAAAAAAAAAAAAAAAAAAAAAAAAAAAAAAAAAAAAAAAAAAAAAAAAAAAAAAAAAAAAAAAAAAAAAAAAAAAAAAAAAAAAAAAAAAAAAAAAAAAAAAAAAAAAAAAAAAAAAAAAAAAAAAAAAAAAAAAAAAAAAAAAAAAAAAAAAAAAAAAAAAAAAAAAAAAAAAAAAAAAAAAAAAAAAAAAAAAAAAAAAAAAAAAAAAAAAAAAAAAAAAAAAAAAAAAAAAAAAAAAAAAAAAAAAAAAAAAAAAAAAAAAAAAAAAAAAAAAAAAAAAAAAAAAAAAAAAAAAAAAAAAAAAAAAAAAAAAAAAAAAAAAAAAAAAAAAAAAAAAAAAAAAAAAAAAAAAAAAAAAAAAAAAAAAAAAAAAAAAAAAAAAAAAAAAAAAAAAAAAAAAAAAAAAAAAAAAAAAAAAAAAAAAAAAAAAAAAAAAAAAAAAAAAAAAAAAAAAAAAAAAAAAAAAAAAAAAAAAAAAAAAAAAAAAAAAAAAAAAAAAAAAAAAAAAAAAAAAAAAAAAAAAAAAAAAAAAAAAAAAAAAAAAAAAAAAAAAAAAAAAAAAAAAAAAAAAAAAAAAAAAAAAAAAAAAAAAAAAAAAAAAAAAAAAAAAAAAAAAAAAAAAAAAAAAAAAAAAAAAAAAAAAAAAAAAAAAAAAAAAAAAAAAAAAAAAAAAAAAAAAAAAAAAAAAAAAAAAAAAAAAAAAAAAAAAAAAAAAAAAAAAAAAAAAAAAAAAAAAAAAAAAAAAAAAAAAAAAAAAAAAAAAAAAAAAAAAAAAAAAAAAAAAAAAAAAAAAAAAAAAAAAAAAAAAAAAAAAAAAAAAAAAAAAAAAAAAAAAAAAAAAAAAAAAAAAAAAAAAAAAAAAAAAAAAAAAAAAAAAAAAAAAAAAAAAAAAAAAAAAAAAAAAAAAAAAAAAAAAAAAAAAAAAAAAAAAAAAAAAAAAAAAAAAAAAAAAAAAAAAAAAAAAAAAAAAAAAAAAAAAAAAAAAAAAAAAAAAAAAAAAAAAAAAAAAAAAAAAAAAAAAAAAAAAAAAAAAAAAAAAAAAAAAAAAAAAAAAAAAAAAAAAAAAAAAAAAAAAAAAAAAAAAAAAAAAAAAAAAAAAAAAAAAAAAAAAAAAAAAAAAAAAAAAAAAAAAAAAAAAAAAAAAAAAAAAAAAAAAAAAAAAAAAAAAAAAAAAAAAAAAAAAAAAAAAAAAAAAAAAAAAAAAAAAAAAAAAAAAAAAAAAAAAAAAAAAAAAAAAAAAAAAAAAAAAAAAAAAAAAAAAAAAAAAAAAAAAAAAAAAAAAAAAAAAAAAAAAAAAAAAAAAAAAAAAAAAAAAAAAAAAAAAAAAAAAAAAAAAAAAAAAAAAAAAAAAAAAAAAAAAAAAAAAAAAAAAAAAAAAAAAAAAAAAAAAAAAAAAAAAAAAAAAAAAAAAAAAAAAAAAAAAAAAAAAAAAAAAAAAAAAAAAAAAAAAAAAAAAAAAAAAAAAAAAAAAAAAAAAAAAAAAAAAAAAAAAAAAAAAAAAAAAAAAAAAAAAAAAAAAAAAAAAAAAAAAAAAAAAAAAAAAAAAAAAAAAAAAAAAAAAAAAAAAAAAAAAAAAAAAAAAAAAAAAAAAAAAAAAAAAAAAAAAAAAAAAAAAAAAAAAAAAAAAAAAAAAAAAAAAAAAAAAAAAAAAAAAAAAAAAAAAAAAAAAAAAAAAAAAAAAAAAAAAAAAAAAAAAAAAAAAAAAAAAAAAAAAAAAAAAAAAAAAAAAAAAAAAAAAAAAAAAAAAAAAAAAAAAAAAAAAAAAAAAAAAAAAAAAAAAAAAAAAAAAAAAAAAAAAAAAAAAAAAAAAAAAAAAAAAAAAAAAAAAAAAAAAAAAAAAAAAAAAAAAAAAAAAAAAAAAAAAAAAAAAAAAAAAAAAAAAAAAAAAAAAAAAAAAAAAAAAAAAAAAAAAAAAAAAAAAAAAAAAAAAAAAAAAAAAAAAAAAAAAAAAAAAAAAAAAAAAAAAAAAAAAAAAAAAAAAAAAAAAAAAAAAAAAAAAAAAAAAAAAAAAAAAAAAAAAAAAAAAAAAAAAAAAAAAAAAAAAAAAAAAAAAAAAAAAAAAAAAAAAAAAAAAAAAAAAAAAAAAAAAAAAAAAAAAAAAAAAAAAAAAAAAAAAAAAAAAAAAAAAAAAAAAAAAAAAAAAAAAAAAAAAAAAAAAAAAAAAAAAAAAAAAAAAAAAAAAAAAAAAAAAAAAAAAAAAAAAAAAAAAAAAAAAAAAAAAAAAAAAAAAAAAAAAAAAAAAAAAAAAAAAAAAAAAAAAAAAAAAAAAAAAAAAAAAAAAAAAAAAAAAAAAAAAAAAAAAAAAAAAAAAAAAAAAAAAAAAAAAAAAAAAAAAAAAAAAAAAAAAAAAAAAAAAAAAAAAAAAAAAAAAAAAAAAAAAAAAAAAAAAAAAAAAAAAAAAAAAAAAAAAAAAAAAAAAAAAAAAAAAAAAAAAAAAAAAAAAAAAAAAAAAAAAAAAAAAAAAAAAAAAAAAAAAAAAAAAAAAAAAAAAAAAAAAAAAAAAAAAAAAAAAAAAAAAAAAAAAAAAAAAAAAAAAAAAAAAAAAAAAAAAAAAAAAAAAAAAAAAAAAAAAAAAAAAAAAAAAAAAAAAAAAAAAAAAAAAAAAAAAAAAAAAAAAAAAAAAAAAAAAAAAAAAAAAAAAAAAAAAAAAAAAAAAAAAAAAAAAAAAAAAAAAAAAAAAAAAAAAAAAAAAAAAAAAAAAAAAAAAAAAAAAAAAAAAAAAAAAAAAAAAAAAAAAAAAAAAAAAAAAAAAAAAAAAAAAAAAAAAAAAAAAAAAAAAAAAAAAAAAAAAAAAAAAAAAAAAAAAAAATCCAGTAGACACGCACAGAAATAAATTCAAAATTGCGTGCAAAATAAAAATCAAATCACACATATTTGAAAATATTTTTTCATATTTAGAAAACTATTTGTTTTGATACACAAAAGTATATAATTTGAATAAATTTTCACCAAAACGTTCACCGGATCTAGACAAATTGAAGTATTAGAATATAAAAAAACTAAACTAAAAGCAATAAATAAATGAGCAAATTAATAAACTATTTCCAGATTGCCGCTTCAGCCTTGCCGATAACTCCCGAGTTGAACGAAGAAATCATACGAGGCACTACTCCTGAAGTCGTACACAAAGTCTCAGAAGTTGTTACTGGTAAGTAAAATATGAATAAATTGTTTTCATTGTAACATGCGTATAATAATTTCGATATAGCTCGATAAGAAAGCGTAGCTTAATTGGCTAGAACGCTGGTCCAAGCGGTACGGGATCAAATCTCGCTATTTAAAAAAATATTTCTAAAATATATATACTCCTGTTAAGTTTGGGATGATATTTATTATATGTAAGGATAAAATTTAAGTTAGTATTTAAATAATTTTCATTTCTATTACAGAATCATTCTCTTCATCGAGTACGAAGCATCATATGATTAAAAAAGAACAGCACCAACTTACCAGGGAGCTGCAAAAAGTTCTCGAGAACAGCGATGCAAAGTTGAAGTCCTCTTCCTTACCTCCCGGACTCGCACTAAGCCAATTGGGACAATCACCAAAGCTGAGTATTCCTGAAAACACACCACGGTCTTCCATAAAACGAAGCAAATCAAGTACACAGGATCAACCTCTTCGTGAATCTTCACCAATGGCCAGCGAAGTCCAGGACTTAAAGCATCGCGATAAAAAACACGCCGACGAATCTTGCCTTGAAAAGAAATCAAAGTCAGAGAAAAAACTCGAGAATGAAGTCATACGATCTTCGAAGAAAGAGGAATCGTTTTTCAGTAGACTGCTATTGAGAAAGAGTGGAAAGAAATCAAAGAAAGATCAGACAGATGAAGGACAACAGGAAGTGAAGAAAACGAAAACTGAGAAGACTCAGTACAAATCCGTTGACTCTGAAAATAATTTTTATTATGAACAGGGCCAAAGTTACAAATCTTCTTATAAATCTGCCGGTCAGAAGGTATTCGCAAATCAAATGCACAAACGGATAGACAACAAGGGGGCTTACATTCATGATGGCGCTTACAAAGATGTTTACAGCGCAGCCAAAGTTCCAGGAGTCGAATATAATATAACTGATCTCAAAATTGCGGAAGAAACTGATAAAATGCTTAATCAGGAAATAAAAAGTCGTTTCAGTAGACGCGACGAATTCAATGTAAAGCGTTCTTCAAGAGAAAACATTGAAGATAAGCGTGAATCTTTCAATTTGCATCACGACAAGTCAAAACGGCCAGCATCGATCCAGAGATTGATGGACCCATATTCATCTAAGTCTTTTATAAGTATTGAGGTGGATGGACCGGATGCTTCAGAAATCCCACCTTATAACCTCAATGAAGGATGTCAAGATGTAATTGCACCTCGAGGAATGGGAATTAAAAGCGTTAGTAATGACTTCGTATTTCACAGCGGCAGTATGCCCAAAAACTTACCATATTTCAATCCTGCGATGTCGTCGTCTCCAAATAAAACTATGGCACATCATTCGGAAAATATTAAATATATGAGTAGATCCTCTGAAGCTTCAGATTTTCGGGAGAAAGAAATTATTACAAAACGTGAAACGTTTCATCATGTTAGTAGAGCTGAAGAGTCGTACGTGACTTCAGGTTTGAGGTCTTTGGGAGAAGAATACGTTGAGACTCGAAACAGTATCGGGAAATCGCATAGTTTTCGCTACGCATCGGAGTCGCCATCTATTAGCTCACAAGACAACCAAATGCCAAGCTTACCAGCCATTGTGGGCATCTCTGAACCACTACTTGAAAGCTGGGAAGTTAACTACCGGCGTAATGTCAGTGAGAGGCACGATTATTCAAAACGCGTGTCAGCCAGAAATCATAACATTCTTCAAGCTAATGAAGACAACTTTGACAGTTTGCCGAGTACAGGCACTGATAGTAGTTATTTAGACAGCCTAAAACCTGATATAAACGAAGACAGTAAACTTTTCACGAACAACGTTCAAATAAAAATGGATAACAAACGTGATAGCGACATTTCTCAAATAGAGGCTAAAATCGATGATATTATTAGCTCACCTAAACCCATCATATCTTCAATACTCAAATCGAACTCCTTGGACAGTGTTAAGAGTAGTCCAGAAAAGCCTATGGATGATAGACGAAACGAGAAAAATGATAGAAGAAAAACAATTTCAGTTGAAAGTGGGTTAGGGCAGACTAAGATACAAAGAGATAAAGTTGATGGGGATAACTTTATATCCGTTACACATATTAATAAAGATATAGCTTCCATTGCTGCTAAGGCAACAGAAACTCCAAAACTAAGCAAAAGTGATGAAAAAGTTCAAAAAGCCGGCACCAAAAAGCCTACTGTGCCGGAATTTCTTCACATACAACTAAATAAAGTCGATACTAAACCGGTAACTAATGTTGTGCTGACAGCAAATGTGACTCCCAAAAAATTAGATAGTCCCCCAGCTGAAAAAGAGCAGGATATTGAAAATTTTCTTGTTGCAGAGACTAAAACACAAAATTTACTGGCTAGAAAAGAATCGTTTAAAAAGAGTGATAGTTTGGAAAGCACAGATGAAAAATCTTTGACTTCGACTAAAGTATCTAGTTATGGAAACATTACACCGCAAAGTCCGTCGACTCCCAAACATTTTTTCAAAAAGAAGTCCACAAGTGTTGATTCTAACGAACGCGTGGAAAAAATTAGAACAAGCTCAGTTAGTACTGAAGGAAGCACTGAAAAAATTGATGATAACATATCAATAGGGCAAAAGTCGCACTCTAGCTTCGGAAGTAAAAGTTCTATCCAGAGTACTGACAGCAATGAAAATAAAATACCTGACAGAGATGAAACGGTTATTTTTCGTAAGAAGCATACTATTGGCAAAGAGTCCCGAGATAGTCGAAGGAATGACGATGAGCCTGAATTGATGAAGGTCTTTGCACGTCGTTCTTTAAAACTAAAAGATTCTGAAGCTGATCACATCGCCCAAGAAATAGCTGAAGCGACGAAAAAAGAAGAGAATGTTCTTAAAACAAAAGTACTTAAAAATGAGTTTAATGCGTCCATAAAATCTAGAGATAGCGATAAAGAAAACGAGGAAAACAAAGAGCTAACTCCTGAAAGTAAACTTGTCGATATCGCGGCTAGAGTCAGTCAGTTTGGAAACTACCAACGAAGTGTCAGCATTAATAGTGTAACATCGAAACGGGATAGTGCTCCCGTATTCAGAAATGAAGTTAATAAATATAAGAAAGAGGTGTCAGATTCCACACCTGAAAAGAGATTGAGGAACCGAACCTTCCCAGACTCATCCAATGATCGCGAAGATATCAAAAGCTTAACTAAAAATGACGCAATGTCATTCAAAGCTGATACACTCACAAAACGACCTTGGCAAAAGAAAGAGGATTCAGAGAAACGAGAAAGTACTGTGATAGAAAAGGATGGTGATATTGAGAAATGTGAAAGCGGGAAAGAAAAGGAAGAGGCAGATGGATCTCCACAATTTAAGGGCATTTTACAAATGAGAGCTGAATGGGAGAGACGAGCAAAAGGAATGACCAAATAAATAACGGTGCTAAAAAGGCCTAGGCTAGTAATAAACATTACATAGAGTGACTGAACCTATGGTTCAAAAGTCGAAGAGAATGTAACTGTAACATAGAAAGACCTCGATTAATTCTCGATATAAAACAATTGTGGAATGTAAATTGTTATAATATTACACAATATATAAAAATATTTTTAGAAAACGTGTGGTATGGCAGTTTGGCTTAGTAGTCAGAGCGCTTAGATGGTTTCCAGGAGGCGCTGGATCGAGTCCCGTTACATTCAAATTTGTATACGTTTTCTGAAAATGTTTTTCATATCCTGAGAGTGTTAATAGCACTTTAAAATGTTAAAATATTACATAATATTGGTTTGTATTGATATATAATTAGATTATATAATACTTTGTATGCATAAGTTGTGGACAATTTTTTTTTTTTATTTGTATACTTTTAAATTAATATATAAACTGAACAAATCTTTTGTTATAAATTAAATAATGCACATACATATCAACACACATTTTATGATATACATTTACAAAATCGAGATTTAATCGAGAAACTAAATCAATATCTCGAAAATTGAGTAAAACTTTATAAGTCGTTTATTATAAAGGCCGTAATATCATTTTAATTTTAGACTGTTTTAACACTGACGTTGGAATTGCGAGAATAAGTAGATTCTTATACTTAATATTAAATATAGATAATATAAATAGTTTAGATTATAGCCAAAAAATGTTTTTTGCGGATTGCATTTAACCATTATGTTACTCGTTCATGTAAATGGATCATTCAAATTATAGTAATAGTTTCTTAAAAGCCATAGATATGGATGATCATTAAATTTTGACATACAATTAATAAAAATATTTACGTAAGATTGTATATTTATTGTTAATGGACTTCGTTAAATAAAATTAGGATATATTGATAATTAAATTACGTTATAATATGAGTTTGAAGATGAATATGATTTGGGTCCCACAAGGTAACGTACTTGTTTGTTTATGACGTAAGTTTTTTTTATTACTTAAATATCAATATCTATGGTTTTGACATTTATTTCTATTTCTATATATGTGTAATAGAATATATTTTGGTAACGAGCAGGATACCTTGTGTATACAGTAGCGCGTATTCATGTATTGTAAGTTTTTGAGTGTTATTGCAAAAGTATGGCATAGATAGGTATATTTTATTAAATACTAATGTATTACATTTCTGAACCGTGAAATACAAATTTTATTCCTATAGTTCTTCTGTTGTTTTTATGAATCCCTATTATTAATTTTATATTTGAGTTATATAACTGATATCTATATATATGATGAGGTACTTATTGGAAATAGACGACTATAGTTTATACGGATTAACGATATTTTCCCAATTGAAACAAATAGTCAACTTGGAGTTTAATTCTGGCATTAGAATTCAGAATTAGTAAGATGTTTAAACTTTTAAATAAACAACGTCCATTTAGGTACAATAATAAAAAAATATATTTTTCAATAGTATTCAATAAGAAACAAAACAAAATATATTCTTTCAAACATCACAAATCAAACGACTCTGTCAATGATTCAAAGTAAATAACCTTGACACATATAATATTAAATATTGCTTCAATCCTAAAACCACACTAATATTATTTAACAAAACAAAATATACGACGTTATTTATCTTGGAATGTACCTTACAGTACATATTGCACTGGAGGGTTTGTTTATATTAAAATTAGTGACCAGCTATATTAATAATAATTAACTATTTCGTTAATTGAACCGCCCACGTTCCCACTTAAATCTTAAACTTTACTTAAATTTATAATTTAAATTGCTGTAACTTTTTAATTTATGAATCGATTGATATAAAATAAAAACTAAATGTTAACACAACAGTGAAAACTGCATTTTAATCGCTTTAGCCGTTTCTGAGATTAGCGGGCACAAGCGCACTAACAAACATACAAATAGAAAAAAAGTTTAAAAGCATTATTTTGTACTCTAACTACATTGATATGATATTGATATTGAATGTAATATATTTCTGATATATCTTCCATTTACAGACAGCGATCAGTTATATTTTTATTATATGTACACGACAAAACAAAGCGTTAGGTAACGCAACCCAAAACGCAATGTATTTAAAAGTATGGAAAATGGAATAGAAGGAATGAATAATGGAGGAGTGAATAAAATGTTTCAAAGAGGCGCTTATGTGCAAGTCCCAGACACTGCTTCGAGCTCCTCTCACTGCGACACGATGTGTGGGTGGGATGTCATGGTGAAGCCATGGAGTTTTAAAGAGTTACTTGTATGTCACTATAACTTTCTATATTAACTTGTTTTAGTCCCTTTTCTAGTTTTCCTTGAAATTCATTTTAATTTTCGTCTGATTTCTAAAACTTATCTAGAAATACTACAGATATTATAGCAACTAAAAGTTATAATTTACCTGTTCCTTAGATTGTCATATAATTGTACTGATAGTTAACAATTAAGTTCCTTATTCTGCAGCCAGAGGGCCTGGAGCCTTTCCTGTCACCAGGAACATTTTATATTTTAAGTGTATTTTATTTGGCATTTATGTAAAATTTTATTTATTTTGAGCATTAAAATAAATGTGATAAGTAAATAACGATTGCGATGATGTTTTATAATGAACTTTGAACTAGAAGTTGAGCACAGGTTACTCGTATAAGAATAATTGTATAGAGCGCGCCTCTTGTTAATATTGTCGTCGGTTGAGTTTAAATACTTAACTACTTCTTAGAATTTTAATCCCTAATTGAAGTATTATTGTAGGCAAAAACGTTTTTAAACAATTAAAGTGTAAATTTCAAATAAAATATTGGAAAATGGAGTGAAATTTATGCAAACATTTTAATGAGAAGAATGCAAGAGATATCTGTGAGGCTGTTGTGAGAGAACAAAGGAGGCCAAGGTGATATTAGATCCGTAAAAGAGTGCATGTTACGGATCCTTACCTTCCGGATGAAGGAAAAACTTTTGGCTGTGAGCCGAAAATTTCTGTTCTTATGTGGATTTGAGAAGGCGTTTGACCCGGTACAATGTGAGCAGACCCTTGTTGGACGCTGTAAAATTTCTTTATCGAGTTCACTCAGCCATTGTACCAGCAGGAGCTGGCATGTCGCTTTGGGTTCATATTCAATTGGGTCAAACAGGGTTGAGCCATGTCAGGTTCTCTCTAAGAAATCAGCTAGGCATAAAGCGTAAAGCTAAATAAAAAATATGTCATGAACCAGTAGCTAAAGTCTGCTTGCAGACTTTAAATATCCCTATTTAGATACGTAAATAAAACTTTGTCGCTCAGTGTGACAGCGTCTGACTGCATACGCGATAGTTGCGGATTAATCACACTCGGTGAAACGATTATATTTAACTTATATGTATTTATTTTGTTAACATTTTATAAAGTGTTATTCCTCCACTAAGGAAATTGAAAAAGACATATTTAGAAAACGTATAAGAATTTGAACGCAGCGAGATTTGAACCCTCGCCTCTTGAAAACCGTTCAAGCGCTCTGACCGCTAAGCCATGCGTTCTACATCCAGCTACGTTGAAATTCTTATACGCTTATAACAACTTATATTTGTTGTTAGCATCTCTGTAGAGAGATTTTTACAAATTTCTGCTACCCAAAGATTATTCTACGAACAATCATCTGGCAAGAGAGAATGCTATTTATTTAATATATATTTTGTTAACATTTTTAAAGTGTTATTCCCACACTAAGGAAATTGAAAAAGCTATATTTAGAAAACGTATAAAATATATAACGTATAAATTATATGTATTTCTCCGCTCTTGTAACAAGGCAAAACATGGTGTTGGGCGTGGTGTATATTTCTGAATACGTCGTTTAATAAAGTATTAGATCATAGACATCAATAATCATAATATATGAATGACTTAATTAATACCAATGTTTTAAAAGACCGTTCCGAAATATCCTAAAAAAAAATAACAAAATTATAATACAGGGGTAGTTTCCGAACGTTCCGAGGGGTCGCTACACGCATGCGCAAACCACCCTCTACCGAGTGACCCTAAACAGCGTGAAGCTTAGCGCCTCCATTTTATTTTACATTTATTTCCATTTTCTCCGTACAAATGTTATAAAAACTCGTTGAATTTCATCAAAATATCTTCTTAGAACATAAAAAGGCAGTGTATAGGCATTTTTGTGATTTCTGCTATTTAACACTTACGTAATACAATTGGCTGGAGACTGGGAGCTTTCGCCGTGTGAGGTAAGATTTTCATCTTAAATACGCATAATTGTATTCGAAAACCCATCATTTTACGTTGAAAAAATTAACCTTAAATCATTTCATTGAACTACCGATATCATCTAATTCATACAAATAATTATTCTAACACAATGTCCATAGAAACGGAAAAATACATGTTTTGTACACGTTAATTAAGCTTATTATAAATTATAAAAGCGATATGTCGAAGTGATTCATTGATTTTTACTCATCGTTTGTATGTAGCTATGTATACAGTATGTATTTCACGAGCCGTCTATTTTCTTTTTCTATATATAGCTTTGCCACTGTTGGCATATATAGACTATTGTGTATCAAATTAGAATATATACATAGAGTGTCAAAGCTTTCCTTGTACTTTTCAATGAAAGTTCACATATAATCTAAGGTTTTTGTATTTAAAAACACATTACGCATTACTAATAGTTTAGTTGTTATGAACAAAATTATACATTTAGTGTAAAAACGATGTTAATTATATTATTATTATATTATTTTTATTATATAGTACTGCGCAGTTTATGTAACAAGTGAAGCGGTTTGCTTATACGTACATATATAACAGCCATGTTTTTGTGCACGAGGCCGTCATGGCGCAGTGGGGCAGCGTCTGACTCTTAATGCAAATATGTTTTATTGTGAAATCTAATTCCAATCGGGGGAATCGTTTTATTTAAAATTATTTTCATTTCTCCGCCCTCCTATGCTGGAAATAGAGTGAAATGGAAAAAACTTAATGCTACCTAAAATTAGGCATTTATACAACAATAACTTTTATTAAGATGAATGTCAAACGGAAATATCGCACGGCCCGTGATGATTATGAGTTCGATTTCCGTCAACTATCAAATATTTAGCTCTATCTTCTTTTTTTAAAGTATTTTTTGATTCATCTCCATACTTTCACACAGAGAGAACCTAGTGTCATGACACTCCATTCTCTGTTTTTTGCGGCTGAATGTAAAAAATTGTGCGTTAGGTGGCGGCACTCATGGCACTATTAAGAACTTCTAAGCACATATAACTTAAAACCTATAAATAGTTTAATATCCTAGCATAGAAAGTACAGGCTTCGATCGCTTCTATTTTTGTACTGTAGAAAGCCAATTAGCTCTGAACCTTAAGTTAAAAGGGACAAGGTTTTCTAATCCATCGCTACTTCCGGTCAGTAAAACCTTCGGAAGGGCTTTATTGAGCTGTAAGAAAAGTAATAATATTATATTACAGTTACATGAAGTTATAATGAAGTTTTCGTAGATAAGTTAAAATAATCAACTAAAGCAATTAATTTACTACTTCTTCTCATACGATTTAATTTTAATTTTCATAAAATAGTTGAAAGTTCTGCGTAAAAATTTTAAAAATCGTATTTAACGATTTTCACTGACAAGTTTAGTTATAATTAAAGTGAAATTAGATTACGACGATGTTTTTGTATGAAGTAAATAAATAACATTTATTTACTTCATACAAATTTCGAGCAATGAAAATTTTCTTAAATTTTTTATAACGAAAATCTCAATAAAATGGAAAAAAAACATGCGATTAAGGCTTATAACAATTTATATACACTTATAAGGCTTATAACAATTTATATACACTTACAATTTCTATTCATAGAAATGCGAAAATACAAAAAGCCACATATCACCTTCATCCACGCGTCTTAAATTTTTATCAAAAACCGAACCCGCGACTATCGAGTTACAGTCATTTACTGTTAAACTATGACAAGAAAAAAATGTCAATTGTTAATTGTAATCAAGAAACAAAATTATTCCACAGCATATTACCGTTCTAACGACGCGCTAACAAATGAACTCATTAACAAGGGTTTCATTTATTGCCATAGAATAAATCTTATTATTCTACCAAATACGTCGATATTGGAAAAACAAACAGTTACCATTAGGTTAACCTTTTTAAATTTAATTTATTGAAAGAGAAAGCTAAGCAAGCTAAGTTCCAGTTAATATTATAAAAAAAAAACAAAGTATTCTCCACTTAGGGCTATCAGTATGAAAAATACTTGCAACACTATTTTGACCCACTTCTTGGCCGTTCTTGACATTTGCCAAAACATGCATGCGTGTCCATTCAATGACAATATATTATTTTTATTGCATGTTTTTTCAAGGACGACTATTGATCGACAACAAGATCTATTTTAAATACGCATGAAAAATATTTTTAGGAAATGTATAAAAATTTGAACGCAACGCTTCGAAAGCAGTTTCTGGAGTAATTCCGCGGCGTTCTAATGTTTATACGTTTTCTAAAAATATATATTTTTAAACCTATTTATATTAAGGGACTTCTGATGTAATAATACAAAAATGTCGGCCTCATCGTTCCTCAAAACAATCTGCAAACACACAATTATAGCATTTCCTTAATCTTCTAAGAACACTATTTATACTTAAATTTATACGACATCTTAGCTACCACAGAACAAGGTTCAGACAATAAACATTGGAAAACATCTACATCTCTCGTTCTCTTAAATTTTAAATTTATATCGACGAATTAAATCTTGACGGGCCCCGACATTATGGACACATTCCACTGTTTTTAAAATTGTTTTTAATGTCCTAAGTGTGTGAATAACATTTTAAAATGTTAAAATATTTAAGAATCATGATTATTTTAAATATTTTGTTCGTGTTATACAAAACACAGCACAATGGAACGGCGTTCGAGTGGGCTATTGGATTCAATTTCACCATTTAATTTATTTTCATTTCTTCACTTTTCTACCAAAGACAAGGCGCAAACAAAACACGCTAAAAAATCGATAACGAGTGTCTTGACACTAGGTTCTCTCTAATTGCTGAGAAAGGGTGAAGCACTTTTTTAAGTAGCTAAATTGTACTGTTTACATTCTGGCGCGTTTAAAGAAATACTTTTCTAAATGTTTAAAATATCTACAAAAGCTGTACAATTAAAAAAACACTTAAAATTTTTAATAACGTCTTCATTACAAAAGAGCCAATAATAGCAAGAAAAGTAACTCGAGAGCTCTTGACCGGCGTCGAACCTATAACCCCTTAGCTCTATCTAGGTCATCAAGTTCCATTAGAATCTAACAGAATGTAGCAAAGTTCAAAAGCTCAAGGGACAACCCAATTTTACAGTGGCTTTTGAACCTATTATGCGTCGCCCCGTCGAGAGCTTACGGCACTTAGAAGAGCTGTCTGAAAGCTTACCTTCAACCAATATTAAACTGTAAAACTATTATCAGTTTAAAATGTTTTTTTTCTATATTTTCTATCGAACATTTTCTGGGGGATAATGGGATAAAGAGATTGTGGTTCTGTATCATTATATGAAAACGAGTAGAACAAGCTTTGGACCCCTTTATGTATGTATGTATATATATATAAATATATACATACAAACAATGGCATAATTCTTTTTTTTTCAGAAAATGTATAAATATAGCGTTCGACATTCAGCTACGTCGTAACTAAAGTGCATTCTCTTGCCAAACGATTGTTCGTAGAATAATCTTTGGGTAGCAGAAATATGTAAAAATATATCTACATATATGCTTACAAAAACAAGTTGTATTAAGCATATAAGACTATTGAAGTAGCCGGATACAGAACGCAGGGTTTAGCGGTCAAAGCGCTTAAACCGTTTACAAGAGATGCCGGTTCGAATCCCATTGCGTTCAATTTTTCTATACGTTTTCTAAAAATAACACTTGGAAATGGGTTCAATTTCCTTAGTGTGCGAATAACACTTTAAAAAATGTTAAAAAAAACACTAATTTCTTATATAACTATGTGTCAGTAATACATTAAAGTAATAAATTTAATATTACAAAACAAAGGTTCTTGGATTTTCACGATTATTACACATTTTGAAATGAAACTATTTTTAACCGGATTAATCGCGTATAATATTGGTATTCTAAAATACATTTTAGTACCCGACGTTACGGACACATTACTGTAGTCCGTGGTCACAGGTAGACTGAGGTGGCATTTGTCTGTCATTTGATACAATTTTAATCTCAAACTACCGCCAACGATTTCTTAGTTGCTTCGCGTACTGCCGTACTGAGCTTACTGTATCTTGCTCTCTAGAGTGTGATTGGATTGAGACTTTAAAGTTTTCGGTATTGGGTCCCAGGTGGTAGAAATTTTTTATTTCGAAACTCCCTAATTTCAATAGAGAAGACGGTTGGAAACTTTCTACCACCTGTCACCCAATACAATGTGTTTGGTATAACTTAACGCGTCAACGTGTCTATTAGTATAATTTTTTTAACGATCAAAGTACATGGAATATTACATATTTTTTATACTTGCTGATTTTTACACAAACACCATACTTCCAGAATAAAAAGAAAGGCAAACAGAATCTTACTTTTTTTGAACGTGAGGAAATCCATTACGGATATTAGCCTAATTGGGAACTCGGACATAGTTATGTGGCTGGCAGGTGTAGGCTGTCCATATACTCACTAAGACCTGACGGTGGTCCTCCTCCAATCTCCAAAACTCCAATCTTACGTGAACCCCGGCGGCGGGAGCGAGCAAGGCACGTCGCGGAGTCAAGGACGGTGGGCACCCTCGACGGCCAGCTCAGAGTAACGCGCGGGAGCGACCACCGCGCACCTACTCGGGCCAGGTGAATAGATTTCTTCCCTAAGCTCACCGGCCTCCGGACGAGGTAGAAGGCGGCGATCTAAACAGCACCTTACTACGCAAAATCTAATAAGAACTATCTGTTCTTGAACTAAGTGTTACTAACACAGAAAAGAGACATCAAGATTTTACAAAAAACTCTATGAACTTACGCAAAGATTGTAACTTCAACCCCAGGGATAGTGTGGTATATATACGGAGCTAACGGAATAAGCTGTATTATTTCCTTCTACCAAGAAAGATGAATATCATACATATAGATGGAGCTAAAGAAACTCAAATAACAAAAGAAGCCAATCAATAAAAGCTTTATCTAATACTACGCATTACAACTGCGTCACAGGATGCGATGACGTCATAGGGCTTCATTTGCTATAGGCCAGGTCGTGGTTTTGACATTAAAATATTATTGGCAGCTTTGTAATATTATTTTTTAGGTAATTTTATTGATTATACGAAATAGAGATTTTTGGTAACAAGTCTAGATTTAATAAGTTCATTGGTTAGCGTGGAGTTTGAAATTTAGTACCAAGAATAAGGTTTGTTTTTTTAACCATAATATAAACTGTTTTTTTTAAAAAACAAAAATTGGCTTTTGTGTTATTCTAAATTCTAAATGATGGCAAGTTCAGTTTAATAATTACAAATTTTATATAAGTCCCGCTAGAGCCATAATGGCTTGTTTTCCAAACATAAGCTGATGAAGACGATGATATGTCGCGTTTTTAATATGCGCATCTATTTGCATGAAGATTGTTTGTAATTATAAATAATTGGTCTAAACCTTGAGGTGGTCGTGGCATGGCATCGTTCCCCACTTGTATTAATAATTATATTTTAATTATTTTCATATCTCCGCTCTGGTATGTCTTACCAATTTCTCGGCTTTATCATATTTTTTAATATAATAGAACCCAAAACAGTGGTTTTTAAGTTTATTTTCTGTTTGTCTGTTTGCTTGTGTGCACTAATCACAGAAACGGCTAAGCGGAGTTTAATGCAATTTGACTATTATATTTTGCTAGACTTACCTTTACATTTCGTGTTTATTTCGTTTCAATTGGCGTATAAATAAAAAAGTTACAATCATTTAAACTATTATCAAGTCATAAAGTTTAGTTAAATAGTTTAGTCGTCTAGTTTACGCAGGCGAAGCCGCGAGCGGGTTGCTAGTCTATAATAACTGGGTAGTCAGAGAGAACCTAGTGCTAAGACACTCTGGCGGAGCTCAACGCCACAATTTGTCTTGTTCAGCAGAGAGGAGGAATGAATAATTAAATTATGATCATTCCACCGAGTAAGAATTGAACCTACACCCAATCACGTTTACAGTCAGACGCGGTCCCACTACGCCATAATACGCGTACAAAGATAAAAAAAAAATCGTGCATTCGTACTTGCCTAGGAATATCTGCAAAAGCATGGGCATATTGAGGGCGACCTACAAATGCACAGTCAAAGGCCGAGTAAAGTAATGGAGCTCAGCAATTACAGTGTCCCACTTAAAAACCCTTTAGATATTAACCTCCCACTGCCTCTTCTAATCTGTAAAAGGATTTCTTTTGCTATTGAAATAAGATGAGTTTTTTCAATTACGTTATAAAGATTGATTGTTTTTGTATAAAATCAAACTAAAAGTTGAGGTATTTATTGGAATTCTTAGTGTGTATATTTTTTCAATGCTGTGTATTTACTAAATTTGATTGCGGCGCAGTGGGACAGCGTCTGACTGTTAGAGGTATTGCTTGCTTTTAGCTCGGCCTCCCCCAAAACCCGATGACGCTGTAGAGGCCACTATAGCCAACAGCATGTTACACAAACGAAAAAAAAAATTGATTTCAGGGTCTCGATTGCAGGCAAAAAGAGAAGAACGAAATGTCTTGACACTAGGTTCTCTCTGACTAACCTGCAATTCGAGAAAAAGCGTGAAGAATAAAGCGTATTAAAAAATGTAGTATTCTTTACACCGTTTACTATCCTCCATGGTGTTGCTGACTATTTGTGGGTACAACTAACTGATCAATTTCCAAATTTTCAATGTTTACCCAAAAATAGTGTATATTAATAGTATAAATTTGATGAAAACACACACAAATATGTGCAAAAATATAATACACAGATGCTTTAATAATTGCTATACACAAATTAAAACTACAAAAGAGACTTGCTGGCGGACGCAGAGCAATTACAAAGACAGCGCTGCAATTACTATGGCCTTCTTAGCACTTTTGAAAAGATATTTTCTTTCAGTATTTTAATTATATATTATATGAAAATGTGTACGCAAGGGTTGTAGCAAGTAATATATTTATAAATAAAAAAAAACAATACAATGTTATTCGGCTTCACGCGTTTTCAGAGTAGTAGAGAAACCTACTGTCAAGACCCCACTCTCCTCGCACCGCCCGATATCGAGATATTATGTGTTGAGTGGCGAAACTCAACGTCGTGCTTTATCTTATCTGAGGAAATCGAACTCAAAACCGTCCAAATGCTCTGACTAAGACAAGGAGGCGAGGGTTTAAATCTCGCTGCGTTCAAATTTTTATACGTTTTCTAAAAAAGATTTTTAATTTCCTAAGTGTGCGACTAACAATTTGCGGCGATTACGAGCCCTTAAGCCCCCAGCCATGTCTTTGCACGTTCCTCCAGTATGTTATACATAAGATTTTTTTTATACGCGAAATGGAGAGAAAAAAAAGAAATATCGACATATTTTTTAACATTTTTTTTTAAAGTGTTAATCGCATACTTAGAAAATTGAAATATACATATTTAGAAAACGTATAAAAGTTTGAACAAGTTTTATACGTTTTCTAAATATGTCTTTATCGACATATTCTAAAGAATAAGAAGTACCTCCTTATCATTCCATGGATTCACAATCCGGGTACCTATTACATTTGACTTGACCTAGAATTCGCAAGTCAAGTGTACGCTTCAAGGGTCCCTTTATAATTCGCACTAATCTTCGCACCACTATCCGAGCCTCTCCTACCTAAAGCAATTATTAAATATAAAAGAACGGCGTTTCTGCAAATTCTATATGCTATTCATTAGACAGTACTATTTACTTTGTAGGTTTGACTGAATAAAAAGAGTAACGAGGGTGCTGTGTAAGATGAAACTGAACACATTCATTTGTTCATACAGACACATACGAATATTTTAATGGTCTCTCTAGTATATGTTTTTGAACATTTTTATATATATTTGTGTCATGACCAGTAGAGGTGGTCTTTTGAAGTTTTTTCTTTAAGCCTTTTGTTTTAGTTGATGCTTAGTTTATATTAACAACGATAACAGTTTCATTCCCATAATTAACCTTTATAGTCCGCCACTTTCAGGTTAATAATTTTCAGGTTGATTTTTACATCTGATTTATATAATCCGCATTTAAAAACTTCTAATATACAACAGACTGCAGGCTTTCCTGAAATAGCTATGCAGCAAGCAGGATTTGTGAAGTGTCGAGGAACAAGACTGTTCTTCGACAGATAATCCAGAAGTCTAGAGAATTGAACATCCCACTTTATATCTGTTTAGTCGATTTTCGCAAGACCTTCGATAACGTAAAATGGCACAAGTTATGGAAGTGACTTGTTGTTCAGGGACAAGTAGCAGGCAAGGGGTCACGCGACCGATCCCCTACACAGCCTCTTGGACGGACCCTACACAATATGCAACATACAAATTAATAGTCCAGAACACCCAAGGCGCTAAATATATCAGCAAGTGGAGGAGCACCGCAAGGCCTGCTGTATTTGGTGAAGATGCATCATCATCAACCATGACCACTCTCAAGAGTGACACTGTCAAGAGTGAACGACTAAGAATGCGGATACGAGTTCGAGATCAGAAGACGAATAATGTCCGCAAACAGATGCTGTTTTGGTGTACTTGAATAAATTTTGTTGGAACTTTGATGAAGTTACCAAAGATTTCAAAAATACTTTAGGTTTCAAAAAAAATGGAAAAAAACTAAACATACTCGTAGAGAGATGGAGTAAATATGTATGTAGTGGAGCTATTTTCGTATAAAGTAATATTTTTAAGAACAGTGTAGTGTAGTGTTTAGTACATTTACTAATAGCATTAAAGAAATCAGCCTAGATTAAGATAACAAAATCTTGATATTACATTTTTCATTTAAGAAAACTTGTCAAGCAACGACTATATATATACCTTGTCTTACAATCTTTCTATTTAAAGTTTCTCGTTTCTAATTATACATTAAATTACAAGATTACTCATGTTATGAACTGTAATACAGTTTTTTAAAATTGACCTAGATATTGTAAATTACGTACATTTCGACACAGCGTAGTACAAGACCTGAGTGGATTCTTATGAATGGAGATGCGTTATTTGAATTTACTTGGGTTTAAACATCATTTAGGGCACCTATTTCTGTTAGGAAAAAATAAAGCAAAACTTTAAGCTTGTACCCTCGTGAAAAGTGTAAAGGGTACAGTGTCAAAGACATTTCCCACCTGAAATGAAAATAGTGCGTATTGAATGGTGGACTCGAACTTGAATATGAACGTAATTTAAATATAATAATTTCCCATTTACTCAAGAGGCCGTCGAAGCGTCGATCAATTAGTACGTGTCTGTCTGTAGTCACACTGTTATCATATAAAATAGGTATAGGTGAAGAACTTAGTGTATTCCATCTCTCATTCTCATCTATGATACTTAGTATCTCCAGAACCACAAAGTGGAAAGAGGAGGGAGGAGAATATTATCACCTAATTTTCTCTTGTTCTAATAACTCCAAATTGCTACAAATTTATCAAACGAGTGATTTATTTCCGGTGTTAAAAAATGATATCAAGAAAGACAGCGTCGTACTTTAATTGCGATTGATTCGATTTCCTCTCGGTAAAATTATCATAATTGAAGTATTTTCATTTATCCGCTCTGGTGAATAAGACAAAGCGCGGCGTTGAGTTCCGCCACTCAACTCGCATACTTCTAGTTCATTCTATTTATTTCCAAATTCATCAAAAGGTCTTGAATAAAATTAATTAGAAAATAAAAAAACAGTAGTTAAGTTTCAAGTTAAAAAGAGCGGTTTTCATACTTTATACAGCACAAACTATTCTATTATATATAACTACTATTCTATTATTTATCACTAATATTATATATAAGTTATTTTGGTAGAACTAATGATTCACTAATACAAGTCTACTTAATGGGATCGTCGCTTAAGTCTTATCAATCAAGGTTTACATACATATACCATTATATACCTGTTGATACTGTACTCGTATTATGTAAGATTTTATATATAAATCGTTCAATTCGATCGTTCAAATCGCCTGCTTACGTTAGTAATGGGTTCAAATCTCATATAAGGGCGGTATTTAAAAAAAACTCATCTAGCTGTCTCTCTCTGGCTTAGTTACAAAAAGTTAAAGCAAATTAGTGTTTAATTAATAAAAACTATTACAAGCCATCGCAGTGGGACAATGTCTGACTGTAAACTCGATTGGTTGTAGGGTCCATTGCCACTCGGGGTAATAATTATATTGAAATTATTTTCGTTTCTCCGCTTTGGTAAGTCAAAATGTGGCGTTGTGTTTTGCCACTCATTATGCAATGTTTCGAATTCGGTCAAAAAGTAGAGAACGTAATGTTGACACTAGGATATCTCTGTCTACAGTATTAAAAATGTTTTAAAACTGTAATAATTTTATTGAGAAATACTTTTATTTCTTTTTGAATTTCCTATACTACTATGTTTCTACAAATCGTATTATATACTTAATAATTTCCAAGACTTCATAATTGTTGTAAAATTAGGATTTCAAATTATTTGGTAGCGGTAGCAATTTTCCCATTAACAGCCCTTGAACTTCTGACACCATAACTTCGGAAGGAAAAGTTTCTATGAACGAGGGGTGGCTTGAACTAGTTATTACATCGTTAGGGGATGTTATTACGAAATTGATGAATGCTTTAGGCCGTTTCAAAAAGTTTCTAAACATTTTATTGAGTCTGAATTCATTTACACTTTAATTCTCTTTAGTAAAAAAATAATTAAGATATTTGTTTTTTTTTAGAATAATCTAAATATAAATTCTAAACAAATATTTTAGAAAAATAAGAATCATTAAAATGTTGTCAGGTTCACAATACTTTAACATTCCAATAAAAAACGTTCGTAACAAAGGAAGCTAACAATATTTTAATTAGGTTATTTTTAAAAAAATTTAAAGTGTTGTTCATTTAAACGTATGAAAATGTACAAAAATTATCCCGCTGTGTTCAATTTTTTATATTTTTTCCAATTTATTCAATTCTTTTTATAGTTATTTCAAAAGAAACATACTAAGTAATTTTGTTCATCTTCTCGCTGTATTTCTAGCAGGAAAGTCGAATAGAACCCTGCATACAACCTCTTTCGCCTCGTCCACTGTCCAATGTCATTTTATGAGATGTCCCTCTTGTATCAACGGTACGGGTTTTAAAAGATCAATACCGCTGCCCCACCTTTCTTACCACTCAAAATAGACTGATATATCCTTTTTAACATTTCTTCATAGTTATCCACTCAACTGGCCCAACTCGAAAATGTATGTCAATTAAAACTAAATAACACCTAAGACATATTTAGAAAATGCATAAAAAATTGACGAACGCATGGCTTAGCGGTCAGAGCGATTGAACGGTTTTCGAGAGGCGCGGTTTCAAATCCCGCTGCGTTCAAACTTTTATACATTTTCTCAATATGTTTTTTCAATTTCCTTAGTGTGCGAATAACACTAAAAAATGTAAAAAAAATATATAAATAACACCTAGTTTTATAAAAAAACCAAAACGCGCGGATTTGAATCCCGCTGCATTCCAATTGTTTTACTATTAAAAGAATTGTTTCAATTTTCTATATGACTATAAAACAGTTTAAAAAATAACAAAAAACAATTAGAAAACAGCCATACAATATCATTAGATATAAT
Source organism: Podotricha telesiphe (assembly GCA_038994665.1). Classification (NCBI taxonomy): domain Eukaryota; kingdom Metazoa; phylum Arthropoda; class Insecta; order Lepidoptera; family Nymphalidae; genus Podotricha; species Podotricha telesiphe. Next base: position 353,648 of record JAOYRR010000422.1, on the reverse strand, counting down.
ATACCTCATTGAAAAGAAGAATCGCGTGCTAGTTATATCCGATTGACTTCTATAAGGCTCTTTCACTGAATACAAGTCCATAATCAGCTCCCACGTGTAATTGCACGCTTAATAGCGTTACATGACTAACACGTGCGGTTTAAAAATAGTATTTTTTTAATTTTTGCGCATTTTATATGTATGTGCGTGTGCATGTGAATATAAAAAAAAGGCTGGACGTTTTACCTAAATTTAAGGTATGTGTACTGATAAGCGGAACTCAACGCCCTGTTTTCTCTTACAAATAAAATACAGATCGAAGAATGATAAAAAAAAATTTGACCTGGAGATATGAGATGATGGTGTGTATCGAATTCATCATCTCATATCTCTAGAGCGCTACGATTGCCCGTTTTAATAAAATTGAAAAAAAAAAATATTACTTAAAACTGCGCCTCTTGAAAACCGTTCAAGCGCTCTGACCGCTAAGCCATCCGTAAGAGGCGCGGGTTCAAATCCCGCTGCGTTCAAATTTTTATACGTTTTCTAAATATGTCTTGTTCAATTTTCTTAGCGTGCGAAAAAAACTTTAAAAAATGTAAAAAAAAGAAATCTTTATTCTTAGAATCTTCTTTATTCTTAAATTCTTAGAAAAAATCATGTCAAAAAATCTTTCTCAGTGTGTAAAGGAAACTTGAATGAAGTTCTGCATTCAGGACTTGACAGGTGCCTACGAAAATTCATAATATGTAAAGAAGTTAGGTTTAAAGCGCAATAATTAAGTAATGGCGCAGTGGACAGCGTCTGATTCCCACTGGGAAAAATGTTCATCAATTAATTAATTTCATTTCTCCACTCTGACAAGGCGCAGCGTAGAAATATACTTGTTATTTTGAAATTAAACTTTTTTAGAATTTAAAATTAAACTTTTTTTAAATTTAGAACCCGTCGTTTCAAACACTTTACAGTAGTCCGTGGTCACACTCGCGGGTAGACTAAGGTGGCATTTGTCTGTCATTTGTTACAATCATTATATCAAACTACCGCCAACGATTTCTTAGTTGCCACTCGCGCAGAATGAGCTGACTGCATCTTGGTGTGATCGGATCGAGACTTCAAAATTATCAGTTTTGGGTAGAAAGTTTGCAACCACCTTCTCTATAGAAATTTGGGTGTTTTTGTATTTCAATAGCCTCGCGGATTATTCTTGGGATATATCTGTTTTTCTAGCTAGAATATTACGATTTAAATTGCTTCGACGAAAAAATAAAAGCCTTACGCGAAAAGATCGAGACATGTTTTTCTTGTGATCAATGTGCAGCTTTTACTAATAAACGCGCGGATTCTAAATATAACGAATACAAAATTAGACAAGTTCGAAAAAGCCGTATTTACCCGTATTTATTAAAACGGAAAAATGTCTATAGCAGCACCGCAACGTGCACAGGCAAACACAAACGTTAGTTGTCAATCTGTCAAAGCAAACTTTCGCTAATTCGACTATTGAGGTGTTAAGTAAAGGTTGTAACTTATCACCGGCGCCAAAACGATCCCTTTTGAGGAAATTGTACCAAACGTTGAGGAGTGCTTATATAAGAAGCAGATCTTGAAGGAAGAGCCGGAGGCTATCCGTTAGAATGTATTTGCCATATTACGCCGCAGTAAACCACCTACATCGACTCGTGAAGAGTCTCAGGCTCTTAGACCAGTTCTCAAAGCCGATAAAGGTAACACGACAGTTATACTAGACACCGACGAGTATAACCAAAAAGTCAGTATTGCTATCGGATCAAAAAACTTACAAAATTGTTGACAAAGATAGATTCTATACATAAACGTTATATGTGTTCCGGAAACAGCCAGACACCCTCCCACATTACCACAATGGCCTTCATTTTCCATGTTTTTTAATATAATTTTTGTATTGTTTCATATCCAGATGCGCAAAGTGGCTATGCGGCGCTACCGCTAGGGTATGCTCTGCGGCGCGATCTGGTCTGCCGCGCCAGTGAGCTTGCGCGGGCTGGCGCCGCCGCTGCCGCCGCGCCCCACCATCCTCGCCGCACTCGTCATGCATGCACTGCATTCTGACGAGTCCAGTTTCATAGGTAAGATTATTGTTAGGTAACACTCCGTTGTACATTATTAACTGAGCCCGCGACTCCGTACGTGTGAATTACTAAAACAAAAATAACCTTAGTTATACCTTTTTACATCAGCAATCGCCCAACAAAATCGATAGAAGATTCCTGAGATTAACCAGAACAAGCAGACGAAATAGAAAATGTTATTTTTGGTATATGTATCGTATATATATACATTAAGTAAAATGCCGTTATTTTAATATTACAAACATGCATTATATTATATACTTGTTATTATACGTTTATTATATACACTTGTATAGATTGATTATTTCTTTAGATTCTCGCATTCAGTTGGGTAGTCAGAGAGAATATAGTGTCTTGACACTGTATTCTCTCTGACTACCTTGACACAGTGAAATGTCACTCAGTTATACGTTACGAATGAAATTGACATATTGCGTACATTTTTCTTACCAGAGTCGGTAAAAGAAATAATTTAAATATAATACTTGAGTGGAGATCGAACATATGACAATCGCGTTTATAGTCAGTCAGTTAGTCAGTCATATATTTTTATATTTTGCGTTGCGTAGCGGAACTCAACGCTGCTGAAAAAATCATAACCAATCGCGTTTACATTTAGACGGTAAAACACTGCATGCGATGTTGCAATAATTGTGATGCCGCAAAAAATATCTAATTTATTAATATTTTCTTATATCTAACTTCAACTGAACAACTAAGTTATATGAATTATAAAATATATTGTACCTTAAATAATCACTTTTAAGTTTATGCCTGTTTTATTCAAACTGTAAGATGACTCGCCTGTAAAAAGTATGTACGGATATTTCACGTCTCTAAGAAAGTAGGACCTTTAGAGATCTTATTTAGCTTCAATTAGGACTTGTGTGTTTTATATTATCCTTAGAAGTTCATTTCAAACGCGCTTTTATTTGCGTCACCTGTATATGATAATATAAGTCTTCTGCTTTGAAAATTTTGCACATGTGTCCGGATTCTATGATAATATAATATTTTCATAGCAAGAACTCATATCCTCGTCGCCGACAAGCAGGATATTTATCGGCGGAACTTTTGATTATTATTCTACACCTTTTGTTTATTCTTATTATGAGAGTGAGAATCTAGTGTCAAGACACTCGTTTCTCATACGACGTCATTAGTTATTCGTAATATATTTGAAAGTAGATTTTTCAGAATGTACACAATAATATTTTTATATTACACGGGATGTTGTTTATTTCAAAATGATATATCAATAAAAGTTTCATCGAAATCAGTCCAGTCGTTTTTGTATGGGAGGCGAACAGGACATACTTAGAAAACGTATAAAAATCTGAACGCGGGATTTGAACCCGCGCCTCTTGAAAAACGGTTTTCAAGAAGCGCGGGTTCAAATCCCGCTGCGTTCAAATGTATAACCACCAGAGGATGTTCAAGAGTATGTGATTGGTGCTCCATGGCACCCCGTGGTATGGTATAACATATCAATGGGTGCCATCGAGTAACGCTCGCGTTTCGGCGATACATCGAAGAATTGAAAAAAGGAGAATTGAAGAACTGTAACAAGAGAAGATGCCTACAGTTTTATTTATAGCTAAAAATATTGTCAAAATTTTCTTGAACACAGGAAATTTCAGTTTTTGAAACGAGTTGACTTTTATATATATTATTATTGACTTATATTATATTATTGACTTATTATTATTGACTTATATTATTGACTTTTAATAAACAGTGGTCAAGACTTTAGAGAAATAAGTAGGCAGGAAAGTTGACAAGTGATATATAGATTTAAAACTTTAATTTTTTTTTTTTTGGCATCCGATTAATTTTTTTTAACTTCAAACTCGTTTTGGGCTGAACTTCAAATTCATTATTTTCGTTTGCTCATTTGTGTAACGTAAACTAATGAATTTGCAATTGAAAATCTAAATATTCCTTCTACTTAAGCCCATTAAGTCATTGAGTCTTAAATAAAAGTCGGCAAATCCATTTTTATTATTTATTTTCTCATCATTAGCTTCATCATTTTACGCTTTTTTAATATGAATGTCTACATATTAATATATTGTGAATAACATATATCATTTTTTTATGGAATAAGAACATAGCAGGAACAAAAATTAATTATAATTATATCAAGCGTATAAAAATTTGGACGTAGCTCGACAAGCACGTATACCTTAATTGGCTAGAGCGCCTGGACGGTTTCCAAAGGGCGTAAATTCGAATCCTGTGTCGTACATTTTTTTATTCGATTTTGTGAATATCATTTTTCTTTGTATATTGTGAAAGCCTCGTAATAAAGTGTATGGTCAAACTCAATGTCTCATCAATCAAGTAATAAAATAATTTCCAGGATATTTGAACCCACAACCATCGTATCACAGCTGTGCCGTAACATAACTCTATAATAACTTTGTACTTTAATTTTTTTTTATATATCCAGATTCAAAGTTAAAAGTAGTTTTATTTAGCCAAGCGTTTTTTATATTTTTTTTATAAAATAGACCCATAAAGTATGGTTTAGGATTATTTTAACTTAACACAGTTCGTTCATGCTCTTTTTCGATAAAATGATGTAAACTACACATATACGTAACTACATATATCGTAGTTAACGACTTATATCCAGTTTCCATATATCCAGCATATTTAAGATATTAATTCTAGGGTGACAGATGCCAATGTTGCGCTTAGTCTGTCGCAACAAAAAATATATATTTTTATTTATATAATATACTATGACAGAACGCCCTTTTTCTAAGGACATTTGATGCCCTTTTTCCTTATTATTTTTATCATAAACTTTATAAGGATAGTCGAAGTCTAAATATGACTTTTCTGTTTTGGCTATAGATATTTTGTAATTCTTAACATTTCCTTTAGAGGTTCGAATTCACACTTATCGCGCTCAATCAGATACTTTGCAACTGAGTCATAACGGAATTACTACCATTTTAAAATGTGGTATTAAAATATCAAGGTGAACGAGCTTCAGCAAGCTTTGGTTCTTTCTTTAGATACCGGTACGTGGTACACTCACGTTGACGTGAAGAAGTCCAGTTACTTAACATTTCACCGTCCTTGGTTTTATTTTATTCAGAGATATGTTATCACCACGTTTTTTATGAAGAGACCCCATTTACCAAATAGTGTATGTGAGCTTTTGTTGTTATATGTTATATTGAAAAATAGGTAATTCATCGTACTAGTCCCTTTGATGTGTAAAATACGCGTTGCCAACGTGTACATTATTTTTTACAAAAGTATGTACAAAATAAAGTTGTATATTAAACACATGCCTGTACAAGTTTTATTATTTAATGTTTTTCTAATAATAGATTATTATAAAAAATATTGGCTTTTAGCACTTCTTTTCTAAGACAAATTTCATACTGCTTGCACGCTGCATTCGCTTCGTCTTCGTCTTCGTCTATACACAAAACATATATGAAGGAAATATTATTAGAAACATTTATCAGTATAATAGAACAAAACAATGATTTTTAATTTCCTTTTCTGTTTGTCTGTTCATTTGTGCATGTTAATCTCAGAAACGGCTTAACCAAATTAAATGTAATTTTCACTGTTGTATGTTGGTAAGCTTCCTTTAACGTTTAGTTTTTATTTCATTTATTTATTCATGTGAGACCGCGGGAAGTTTAGTTTGGTCGTGTAGCTTACGCAGGCGAAGCCGCGGCCGGTTCCCTAGTATTTAATACAAACAAATATAGACAGATCTAATATCAATGGTTACGCCCTTTTTACCACAAAACGAATAGGGTCTATAAAATAATTCAAGTCCACAATCAAAAACTCGAATGTCAATATGAGATGAATGTTTCGACCAAAGTGCCATATCTCTGTCTCTATCTCTCTCATTAAATCATACAAATGTGTAAAGATAATAAATTGTTTAAAAAAAATCAAAGAAAAATGCTTCATTTGATTTTTAGTTACCCGCTTTGGCCTGGTAGATTCATACTATGAAAGTATTGTGCTATGGGTACCGGACACGTGTTTAAATTTTCAATCAAATCGGACAGCAATAAATAGTTTCTCAATAGCGTTGCAAGATGTTTTTTTTATATTGATTGATTAATTGATCACTCCTTCTGGCAATGTGAAATTTATTCAAACCGTTTCAAGTGTTTATTACGGTACCTGTTATTGACTATGAATCGATACTTTTCAATCTGGACCTTTGGCATAATAAAAACTTTATATTATAGCAATTTTTTCATAAACAAACCCGCCCATACTCCCCTTGACTTTATATTATGCACCCCATGTATGAATAAGTATCGCATAATATTTTTATAAATACACGAACCGAAGTTTAAAGTTTAATTAGCATAATAAAGCTTCAGGAATACTTTTTACTTACACACATACGCAGAAGTACGGTAGAGACAACCTAGTGTTGAAAAAGTGACTCCGTTCTTTCCGCCCAATTATCTATTTCCTCGAGTAAAAATCGAACCCACAAACACCTCGTTTTTTACATTCAGACCATATTTACATCTATAACAGAAAAGCTTAACAATATTAACAATAATATCGAAATCTGTAATCTACTGTGCGTGTGGCGGGCACATTAATTCTCCTCCGTTTCCCACAAAATCGTACTGTAATATATATTAATATATATGGAGGTACTGACAACGTGGCAGTTTGTAATTATTTTAATTGAATTTCATAAACAGCTATTTTATAGCTATTCGTATAAATGTGTTTATAATTTAAATTTACCAACTATATAATAGACTCTTATTGTCAAAAGCACACGCAGAGAGTTCAATTGGCTTTTAATTGTAATTAAATTTCTATTTTATTTATGGTTTTGATTTCTACTTGAAGAAACGATTATATATAAATTATTTTCGCTTCTCTGCTCAGAGTGCCAAAAACCAATAGCTTTGTTTCTATTCTATACCTACGATCATCAACGCTTTAGCGTTAGCGATTGTAGAAAACGGAAACTTGGTAGCCAGCAACACACATAAGTGTCCGCCTAAGTGGCGGAAGTAGCCATAGAAAAACCCGTAGATATTTGAAAAATACATATTTAGAAAAAGTATTTAGAAATGAATTTGAACCGCTTATCCTTCTATGGAGGGAACGATACGAAAGTATTTAAGTATTTATTGTCATTGATTGTAACTTAAAAAGACGATATTACTGACACTAAAGTGAATTAATTTTATAATAATTAAATTCTTTGGTCAAGGTCTGTGGCAAAACTAGTTCTAAAAGATTTTATCTGTAACTTACAACACTCATTTCAGATAAAGACATTATATTTATTATTAATTAATAATTATAAAATATTAGTTTTTTTTTATTTGAGGCCATTGTGGCCCAGTGTGACATTGTCTATCTATATATGGGATGGCTATGGGTTTGATTTCCACTTAGGCGAATAATTGTATTAAAATTATTTTCATTTCTCTGCTTTAATGACAAGTCAAAGCGCGGCGTTGGTTTCAGCCACACAACACGCAATGTCTCTGATTCGAGTGGAAAGTGGAGAACGGAATGGCACTAGGTTCTCTTGACACTAGGATCTCTCTGCCGAGCGAGAAAAATATTAAATCTATAAAAACAACCCTTTACCTTGATGACTTTATCTGAAATAAGATTTGACAAACTATGTTATATTTGCAATCCCAGAAATATAAAGCCGCTATAAAGAGAATATTAATAAGTAAAGCTTATTACTGTGTAGAAGAATTTTTAAAAGATAAAAATGTTTGGAAGTAATATGTGATTTGAGTTTGGTGCAGGTTGGCTACCACTGTATTAAATAATAAAATTGTAAACTTTCGTATTCTAAAAGAGCAATTGTTGAGTTTCTCACCGGCTCTTCTCAGCAGAACTGCCTTCCGAGCCGGTGGTAGTTTTACGTTCCTTCGACGACCTTTTATATTCGATTCGTGCTTGCAAAAATCTATTTGAATAAAGGATATTTTGAATTTGAATCTGAATTTACCATTCTGTAGAATCAGAAACGTATAAACTGCGCCACAACCGCTTTATTTAACATACAATATTGAGCAATTACATACTGGACATATGATAGACACGATTGTAATGTTACAATCCCATTATGACGGCTTGTATCAGTCACTGCTATTAGTGATTCATCATGCTATATAACTATTAAAGCAAGCAAGACGAAACACGGAGTTTAGGCACTGAGTGGAAATTAACGGTAAGTGTCTTATTAATAATTGTAAGACGTCCCTAACTGCCCCATTTCCTGCACATAAATCTAATATCTTGTAAACAATACAGCCTTGCCTTTTCCCGCATACGTGTTACCAACAGTCAAAAGTTTAGAAGAAACAAATAAAAGAATTTCTGAAATGAAACTATTTTAACCGGATTAATCGTGTATAATTTTGTTATTCTAGTAGGTAGACTAGTCTACCTGTGACCACGGACTACTGTAAAGTGTTCGAAACGCCGGGTTTTAAAACAGATTTTCGAATACCAAAATTATACGCGATTAATCCGGTTAAAATAGTTTCATTTCAAAATGTGTAATAATCGTGAAAAACAAAGAACTTATTAAAGAAATTTAATCGTTTGAAATTAATTTGTTTAAAATTAAATTATTAGAAAATGCAGCTTTGAAAATCACCTTTATTTTGTAATCTTTTCAAAGAAATCCAAGAAAACCCGAAAATCAGGCACAGTTAATATACATTAGCTTAGTCTAGCCAAGACTCGTAAAGATATCAACAATACAAGAATCATAAAGTTACATCAAGTTAGCAGTTCAAAGAAAACTGTCTAACTCATTTCAACATATTATTTATATGGTATTAAGTATTTTTTTACGAAGAAAAACGATTAGATACTTTGTTCTTATCTTTCCGCCGGAATTTGAGACATTGCATGTTGTGTGGCGGTACTCAACACTGCGCTTTGTCTTACCAGAGCAGGTAAATGAAATCGTTCCTTGAGTGGAAATCGAACCCACACCCATCGCTCTTAGAGTCAGTTCCACTCACTTCGTCGCGTTGGCCTCTACATCGTTGTCATATTCATTCATTATTACACTAACGATAATGATAATACACTTTATTCTCCATTTTCCGCCCACATTAAAGGCATTGCGACACGAAAAACAATGTTAATAAGTGAAGCTTATTACTCTGTAGAAGATTATTTAAAGAATTAAAAGGTAAAAAATTAACTCGATTTGAGTTAATTGCAGGTTAGCTAACATTGTATTTAATAAGAAATTGTAACTTTTATATTTGAAAAGCGCAACTGTTCTCGTCGGCTTTTCTCAGTAGAACTGCCTTGCGATTTTATGTTCATTCAACGGTTCAGAAGTGCTTTTAAAAGTCTATTTGAATAAAGGATACTTTTAATTTTAATTTAGATTGAAAATTGCGTAATATTAAATATTTACCCAAGTGGAATTCGAGCCCGCAACTATCGCTCACAGTGAGAGTCAATGTATTTGTCGTTGAAAACAACAAATTTTGTAAGTTAGGTCAGTTTGGTACCGCCGGTCTCATATATCTTGTGCCTTAGCACTTGGCAGTAGTAGGGGCGAGGCGCCAAGATGTCTGCAGATATAACCTCGCGTGAGTCGACGGCCATTTTATACTGTATTCGTATACGAAATCGATTTATTTTTACTATATTTAATCGATATTAGATTGCTGCGATACGATTATTACTATAATACTCGTAATCTATTCTTGAGGAAGCACTTAAAAGTTAGTAATAAAAGCTTATTGTTTTTTTTAAGCTTCCAGTAAATTATGTAATTGTTATAATATACCTATTTTGTACGTAGAAATATTTTTTGTTCATACACATGTTTTCTGTGGGTTGAACAAAAGAAATGTAGTGACCTGTCACTCCGTGTTCCAATTTGTAGCGGGCAGAGGTATTGGTAAAAGTCCTGGGTGGAAATGTGAGCGTGGAAAACAATGAAATAAGCTATACAATATATTTTACGTAGTGGATATTGGTATCCAAAACGTAACCATTACAAATGTGGGGCAAATGGGAGCGAAGTACCAACAAGTTCTCTCTAGAATCTAGATAGTATGCTACATATACAATTTAGGCCATCGATGGCACAGTGTGACAGCGGTTGACTGTAATCGATATAGTCGTAGGTTTATTCCCCCCACTAGGGCGAAAAATTATATAAATTACAGTTAGATATAGTCGAGTAGTTTACTCGTGCGATGCCGGGAGCGGGTCGCTAGTACAGTATATATGTATCACAGAGTTTTAACATCGATTGACTCATTTGACTCATTGCGCAATACAGGCTCCAGACCTAAATTACATAGGATCAAGCTGCCAATACGAAGTTAACTGTCATGTATTCAAAACTATCTAATTCGTTTAGATGAATATTTTTTATAAAATTAATTGTATATTGTGTATAGTATGTAATGATATATTATGTAACGATATATTTATTTTTAATAGAACAATATTAATAAAAAAACAGCTTCACAATTCATTTAAGACTTGCTAAACTGAACGCCGCCATTTTTATTACCAGACCGAGGAAATGTACATTTTGTATACAAATAAATAGAATTGAAATAAAAAAGGAGTGTCTGTTTGTAATATTATAATCGTTTTTTTACTAAATGCATGTATGTATGTATATATGTATATAGACAGTGTATATACCAAAATATTATTTTTTTACAATTTTTGTCTGTCTGTCGTTTGTTCCGGCTAATCTCTGGCTCGAATAGATACTGGCAGATAGCTGATGTGATAAAGAGTTACCTAAGTTGATTTTATTTTTGAAATCCACACGGGCGATGCTGCGGGCCCAGCTAGTCGTTAGTAAATATAGACTGCGACTGCGACAGCGATTCTCTAAAATATCATTAAATTTTAGTATTAAAAGTAAATCCTAAAGCTGTTTAAATAACACAAAACATTTTATTCTTACTTAAAAGCTATAAATCGATAACTCGTTCAAGTGTCCTCCATCAGTTTGCAGCGACGCGTGCTCAATGGGGCTTTAGCATTTGGCAGTCTCTACTATTCAATATTTGAGATCGTTACACTATAATAAGTTATCTATATATAAGTACTCGTTACACTATATTATTATAACAAAACCATATATTTTATGATATATATTGAAATATTAAGGCCATCGTGGTATAGCGGAACACGGTATTGGCTGTAAAAGCGACAGCTTGTGGGTTCGATTCCTATTCGTGGGATAAATTAGATTTAAGTTATCTCAATTTCTCCGCTGTAGTAAGACAAGCGACGTTGAGTTCCGCCACTCAACACGCAATGTCTCGATTTCAGCCGGAAAATGGAGAACGGGTGTGTCTTGACACTTGGTTCTCTATGCTACCCTGCTACACTGGGAAAAGCTTCAAGCTAAATAAATATATTTAAATATCTAAAACTCTAACTACTCAATAAATATAAAAGATTAGTAGTTTCGTTACTAAATGATTGGCAGATTATGTATAGCCGAAAGTTCTAAGTTTCGAAATTCCTATGGAGATGGGGAAATCAATTTTTTGGCTTCATGGAGTCCTTGAGAACCACGTCGCTTGGTACAACTAGTATACCATATAATTGTATAGTAAATGCATGTATAAGCCCGTGAGGCTATCGTGGCGCAGTGGGGTAGCATCTAACTGTTAACACGATTGGTGATGGGTTCGATTCCCATTCGGAGGAATTATTATATTTGAATCATTTTCATTTCTCCACTCTTGTACCTAATACAAATCGGAAAGTCGAAAACGGAATGTTGGAACACTTGGTTCTCTCTGACTACCCGGCTATTATGAAAGGCGTTAAGCTGACAAAACCTTTACTGAAAAAAATTCAAATGAAGCAAACTAGATTAAACAAAAAGAGGTCGTAGTTCGTACTCGTTCGTTCGTTCCAATAGACTTATTGGACATGTAGCTTGCTCAGATTTTAAAGAGGCTTGCAAGTTTTTTGTGAATCAATTTGCGAGTATAATTAAAATGTGAGGGTTTCATTTTCAACTGAATAGTTTCACACTGAAAGCGCCTTTCTATTATCTCGCTGTGTAAAAAAGATCCTTTATATGTTCTATTTTCCCTATTCATTTCCTGGCAGATTTACAAAATACGCGTTGAATAGGCAATGTGTATGTCATTGTGTACAAAAGTGTATGTAAAACACATGGTAGTGTGTGTAATGTTTTTTTAATTGATTGAATGTACATCAGCATTCAGGTTTTCTTCACCTCTTCTACAAATAAATTTTATTTCTGATAAATTATATTTTAGTTTTCGTTATTAAGGATCCGTGATTGTTGATATTTTATTCTGAAATATAATGAAAATGATTTTCTATTTCTTGCACATAAAATTATAAGAGATTTATAAACACAAGATATAATTAAAAAGCGTACAACAGCGGCCTTATCGCTATAAGAAATCAAGCTAAAGTGTTTATAATTTTACTGTAAATAGAGCCTTTTTGTTAGTGTTACCGATTAACTACGAAATGGGCGAAGCTGTGACTAAACTAGTTAACTAAATAGACTAAATCCATCCCTGTCGTAAAATTAATCAAGTTCTAATAAGCTTATGAGATTTACGCTACCATGTATTATATAGTCTAATACCAAATTATCGGACAAAATGTTGCAAATAACGTATTTTATATTAATATTACATAGAAATTTTATAGCGATGTTTACAATCTGGTTAAAAAGAGCTTATTCTAAAAACATAATACACTACTAAAGTGACTTTAGAAAGCTTAAATTTGTAAATGCAAAATCGTCTTATTATATATAATATAAATTAAAAAATTGACAAAAAATTTTTGAGGCCATCGTGGTGCAGTTGGTCGGCGTTTGACTGAAAGCGCGATTGGTTGTGGGTTCAATTTCCACCCGGGAGAATGATTATATTTAGAATATTTTCATTTCTCTGCTCTAGTTACATAAGACAAAGTGTGGCATTGAGTTCCGCCACTTAACACGCATTGTTTCGCAGTGTCAAGTGGAGAACGCAATGTTTGTACACTAGGTTTTCTCTAACTACCCTGATATTCGGGATAAAGCCCAAAAACGTGAAGGAAAATCGTTTGATGCTAATGAACCATGACCGTACTAAAAATATATTTTGTTCTTTCTTTTTAAGATTTTTTCGTATCATCCAGGGTTTGTGGAATTAACCTTCGGTCAGATGTGTTTGTAAAAAAAAAGTCCTAATATATTCTAAAATGTACCTAATATATTCTAAATTGGATGAGAATTGGAAAAACTGGTTGATATACTTGTTCCATTTGTTACTTCTCTACAAAGTGCAAAACATGCTTACAAAAGGTCCATAAAATTGTAAAAATTAACAATATTTTCTCGAAAACAAATAAATATGGACGCACCTACATACATACATACGCATGCTCTACATATATAGGAAAAATATCGGGCATCTCAATTAAAGTTCAATAACCTGTGACATGGCACACAAAACAAACGCCAGCAAACGTTGACCCCCATTACTATAGCAGACGGGGGTAACATTGAGACGGCAATAAACTTTGTATTATATTCTTAAGATATTCGAAAGAAATGCTAGTTTATCCAAGTAATTCTGTAAAGTGCCTGTAATACTGTACCTCTACAGTCGTGCGTTGTGGGTGCGGTTATAATGGGGTTCTTTTAACTGGTGATGACATCACACAGTGCAGTGTTCGGTTTCGGTAATGTCTCTTTAGAAAGGAGAGTGGAGTGATAAAACACTAGGATCTCTATTTATCCTTCATTGAAATTTCCAAGATTATAACAACATTAATACAATCTTACATATGAATGTCTCAAGTTTAAGATAAATTGTGTATTTGTGTGTATTTCGGTACAAAGATGATATGAATTACATACTTACATATTTTATTGAAATCAGATTTCTACTTGTGGATGATTAAATAATCTAAAAAATAGATATTTTAATTGTTTTTGTTCACTTTATATTATATTAGCATTTATAACATTTTAAAGTGTTAGTTGTACACTTAAGAAAAAAATGGAAAATCTGTTTAGAAAACGTACAAAATTAAAAAAAAAATTATAACAACAAAAATAAGTTGTAATAATCGTATAAGAATTTCGATGTAGCTGGACAGGAACGCATGGTTTAGCGGTCAGAGCGATAGGACGGTTACCAAGAGGCACGTGTTCGAATCCTGATGCGTTCTAATTTTTATACGTTTTCAAAAAATATTTTTCAATATATTTATTGAAGTAAATTGATTACGAACTTTTATATTATGTTACAGGTAATATTAAATATTCATTCGTAGGTTTTAACTGATTGTTGTAATATTTACTATTACTGCTTTCAGAAACATTTTTTAAAGTGTTTTTCGCACGCTTTTTTAATTTTTTATACGTTTTCTAAATAAATTCAATTTTTTATACGTTTTTTAAATAAATCTAACATTTTGTACAATTTTAACCCATAAATTAAATAATAAAAACAAAATTGGAATAAATTAAATCAATTGGGAAATAATGATACAATCATGTATACTGAATAATTTCTTCTATGAAAAATCTATAGAACTTCTATAACAGTGACGTAAATTTCAGTGGATTCGCAGGTGAATCACGGGTTTTCCTCGAGCCTGCAAATGAATCGCTTTATTAAATCTAACAAAGGAAATTCAACTTTATTTCTAAGGAATAGTGTTGGTTTTTTGTTAATTACGAAATTGCAAGGTCTCCAGGGCTTTCACGAGGTACGTTAGTCAGACTTAGCCTTGTTTTCAATATCCTATAGTGTTATGTGTCGAATGTTCGCTTTTGTTCTGATGGCCCGTGTTACTAGGACTTTGAGTAAGGTCTTTTATGTTATCTTCTTTGTAATCTACATTGCTTATGTTTTGAATTGAATCTAGATATGAAGGAGTAAGATGTAGCCCCCCTGTATATATTATCTTTGTATAAATTTTCATTTACCTTTCAAATTATTATATGTACGAGTGAGTACATGTAAAACTCGTGCGTTATTGAATACCTGAGTGACTGGCTGACTGACTATGCGCAGCCGAAACTACTAGGTTTAGAAAGCTGCTGAAAGAGCAATAAGAGATGATTTCTCAAAATTCCATAGGGAAAGGAAGTCTAGATGTTTTATAATTCACACAAACGAAGTTGGGGACTACAATTAGTAATTATATAAAGAAACCATAGTGAATATTCTACGCAACTTAATTCTGGGACAAATATTTAATAAAACAGACATATTTAGAAAGTGTATAAAAATATGAACGCAGCGGTATTCGAAGCCGCGCCTCTTGGAAAGTTCATGCGTTCACTTGATCGGTTTTGAAGATGCGCGAGTTTAAATCCCGCTGCATTCAAATTTTTATACGTTTTCTAAATATGTCTTTTTCAATTTCCTAAGTGTGCGAATAACACTTTAAAAATTGTTAAAAACAAATATTTAATATTCGATGTGTTTACAATCTTCTGGTACGTGACAGCGTATGACTGTATACACGATAATTGTAGGTTCGATTCCCACTCGGAGGAAGGATTGTATGAAAATTGTTGTCATTTCCCCTCCTCTATGGTGACAAGACAAAGCGCTACATTGAATCCCGCCACTACACACGCGATGTCTCGATTTCGGGCGGAAAGTGGAGACCGAAATGTCTTGATACCAGGTTGTCTCTGACTACCTAGTCTGCTATGCGGGAAAAGAGCGTTAATTTGATAAAATCACCCAATATGCTTAGATTTTTATACTCCAATCTGGAGTCTTACTTACTTATATTTTTAACATTTTTTAAAGCGCTATTCACACACTTAGAAAATTGAAAAAGAAACTATTTTAACCGGATTAATCGCGTATAATATTGGTATTCGAAAATACATTTTAGAACCCGACGTTTCGAACACTTCACAGTAGTCCGTGGTCACAGGTAGACACGGTGTCTATATTATACGCGATTAATCCGGTTAAAATAATTTTATTTCAAAATGTGTAATAATCGTGAAAATCAAAGAACTTATTAAGTGAAAAAGACATATTTAGAAAACGTGTAAAAAATTGATCAATAAAATTCCAAAAAAATTCAAGCCTCCGCGCGCTTTTCGAACGGTTTTCAAGAGGTGCGGGTTTAAATCTCGCTACGTTCAAATGTTTATACGTTTTCTAAATATGTCTTTATCCCTCACATTCTTACCACTGTAACATTACTAAAATATACAGAAAAAAATATGATATAGGATATCTTGCCTTGCTCATTTTTTTAGTCGTACCAAATATTTGTAAAACCAATCGCTGCTCGGCTGTATCGATTTAATTTACAGTACGGTCCAAAGCACACAGTTCAGTCAATATGAATAATGAATTCTACACCGGAACATATTGATTATCCATTAGGAGAGGGAGCGTAATGCGTAAAGGACTAAAATTCAGCCCTTAAAGTATTAATTGAGGTTGTCGTTCGTAGCTTAGTGGAACAGCGTCTGAATGTACACGCAATTATTGTGGGTTCGATTCCCGCTTGGGCGAATGATTATATTTGAATTATTTTCATTTTACACTACTGAGCTCCACAGGTGCAGCTCGGCGTTAGATTTTGCCAGTCAATGTAACGTACTATCTTGCTAGAGAAGTTTGTCTAATTTGATATACTGTGGAATTAGGTACCGTTAAAAACATATAGCAATAGATTTATACATTCAAGCTCCGTAAAATGTTTCATAAATAAATATTAAGTCGATACTTACAAAATTTTACCAATTATTATTTAACTTTTAATTAATATTGCACAATTTTATTGGTATTTAATGTTAGCTACCAACCGAGTATGCAAATGTAACTGATGCAACACACCAAACGGTCGAATGCGCGCGCATCGTCCCGAATAAATCGTTTGAAGTATTATGTGATACTAGAAACAAGTTCAATCAGATAGAATATAGTAAGGAAACACTCCGTTCTCCACTTTTTCAAATTAAGACATTGCATTTTGATCAGTCTCTGTATGAAGAATAACCCTTAGAATATAAATAATATTGTAATCGGGAGAATTTTCTCATAACATATCGTTATTTTGCAGCTTCAAGTATTTTTCCGCATAGCAGTAGTACACTCAGTTCTCCATTTCCGCCAGTAGTCAAGACATTGCACGTTGGGTGGCGGAACCTAACGCGCGCTGGCGGTGGCGCTTTGCCTTAGGTACCAAGACGGATAAATGGAAATATTTTTAATATAATCATACACCCAAGTGAAAATCCAACCCACAACCAGTCGCGTTTCCAGTCAGACGTTTACTGGTCCACTGCGCCGCGGGCACTCTGTAACAATAAATCGGAAATATGTTTTCTTCATTAAAATATTTGATAGGATACAGAATTGAGAGTCGTCTATTTAAAACATGTTTATTTTAGGTGAAAAGTGCAAAGCAAAAAGCGAAATATATTCCGTTCACATAAATAACGTGTGAAATTGAATAAATTTACATAATAAGTAATAAAATATTATTTCCATCGAGACGTAAAAGTTTTTATATAATATAATGCACACTTTCCGGGCCATTCCTTTACTTCAGTACAGCCATTAAATACCGTCTTAGTTTAAAATCTAAATGAATACCACAGATTATATTATGACCAGATAGGCGATTAGTCAATTGTACAGAAGCCGACCGGTTCCGTGGATACTGTCTACAACGGATTAGCGACCGAAAGGAAACATCGATATGGTTTAAATTTTAAATGCATTAGACTGGTTAAAAAACTAAATAATGTAAAACAAAAAACAATCAATATTTCTATCCAATTTCTCAACATTTTATTGAAAAAAAAAACTAAGAAGAAAATAATACGCGGTCTTTGCCGAATAGTCGCCGACTAGTCGGTATATCTGTAATGGTTATTACAATAATATATATGAACCAATAATATATATAACTAGATATAGAATTTCTATAACATTTAAGTACATTACTTAAATACCCTATGATATGTACATACATATCAGGGTATTTGTCGCGTATGTTTTAGCGTTACTGACTGACTGACTGACTGACTGACTGACGAACAACGCATGACACTATTATGCGTAGAATGCGGAAATTTGACATGTAGGTTTCTTGGGGAGTATAATGGAGGTCTAAGATAAAATTTCTCGAACATTCCAGTGGAAAGAACAAAAATCGGCATTTTTCGTTTCGTAGTCAACGCAAACGAAGTTGCAAGGCCGTACTCTATATTTAAAAAAACTATCGTAAAAACCTAGTAGTTACTTGTTATTCAGTCATCTGGGTAATTTCAGTATACTACCGAAGATATTACGTACTTAATAAGTAACAAAAATACTGTATTATACAAAAAATTACAATAATTTACTAGTTTACGCAATTAATAGTGAATGAAAATCGGTTCTTCTAGGTTATAAATTAAATGTGCATTATAAATTATAATTTTAATTAAAACCCGCTCAGTTGTTTTGTATGGTTCAATAACAAACGTACAAAAAATTATATTTTTATTATTATTAGTAAAAAAGGAAGCGCATCGCATATCGCTTGGAGAGAACTTAGTGGCAAGACACTCCGTTCTCTGCTTTCCGCCCGGAGTTAAAACTTGTTAAGTGATTGCGCGTTGAGCAAAACTCAAACAGACAGACTGGGTCTTCTCTCTCACCGTGGTGGGAGGGGGGATACGGTGCCAGGGCTGAGCCCTCTGACCGTAGTTTTTTACTCAGTTCATAAATATGGACTGGTCGACCATAGACTCAAAGTTGGAAGTGTCCCTGTCCCTAGGGGCTGGAGATGTGAGATTCGAGAAGCTATTGCCTGGACGGTCTGCCCAGCCGGGTGAGACCCCTCATTACAAGCTGCTAAAGCTGCACAAAATTAAATATATATATTTTTTTAATTTATTATAAAGTATTCGCACATTAAGAAAATTGAAAAAGACATATTCAGACCGGGATTTGAACCCGCGCCTCTTGAACGGTTTTCAAGATGCGCGGGTTCAAATCCTGCAGCGTTCAAATATTTATACGTTTCCTAAATATGTCTTTTTTAAATATATCTTTTGACCTAGCCTAGTTTAACAATGTGTGTTTTCATATTCTACCATTCAAACATAATGTTCTTTTTTGTGAGAATAATGTTTTTTTATAATAACAATCGGATAAAAGACTATGGGTCAATTAAAATCCCATTAACGAACAGTTAAGTGGTCGAATAGGTAATATTTTAATGAGAAAAGTTTTGAATTTTAAATCAAAGTGGACTTGATATTGATGGCACTTCGACTGGAATTATAAATTATATATTATCTACGAACTTTGCAATATATTATTCTTGTTATTATTTATTTTTAAAGTGTAAAATTTTTAGTTAAAATTGAGTTTTTAAGTTTCGTTGTATGATTTTCAGAAACAGTTGTCCTTATTAAATATTTGTTTTTGTCTATTTTCAACGTCACTGAATGACATCTGGCAACTATATTTCATATTCTACCAAATGTTGGGTAAAAATAAGAAAATAAACACCAGTTTATATAATGCATTTAAAAATCGATTTGGCAACAAGTATAGTTCCAGAGGCAAGGGAGCGGTAACCTTTTGACAGGCAAAATCCCCAATTATATAACAGGAGTGAAGTGAATTTATTATATCGTTACAAATTGTCACGTTTTGTTCAAATTGCATATTATCAAAAATAGGCTTTCACGGGAAAGTTTGTTTTTTGTTGTTAGTACGGATTTTTTACATAATATAATGCATTGGTTGCAGTGGCAAAGTGTCCATATACCACGATTTCCACCGGCTTATATTTGTATGATATAATAAATAAATAATTTATAAATAAATATATCTATTTAATCGAACCTAGTGTCCAGACACTCCGTCCTGCACTTTACACCCGTAATCGATACATCGCGTGCTGAGTGGCGGAACTCAACGCCGTCCTAAATCTTAGGTACCAGAGCGGAGACATGATAATATTTTAAATATAATCATTCCCCTGAGTAGCAATCGAACCCACAACCAATCGTGTTTACATTATTTAATAATATAACAAAACCACTATAAGGTCTATTTTAATTGATATAAAATAATTTAAATGTAAAATTGAACAGTATATGTATAAAATGATTCAGGGTGCTCTTAAACACTTAATATTTAGTTTTAATACCGGCTGGCCTCTTTTAAAATTTTATACTTCGCCACTGATAGGTGAATTCTGGTTACGTAAACCTATACATACAAAATCAACTGTCTCACTCGAAGCTTTAGATTAGTCATCATTTAATATTTATATAGTACACATAATTAATTTAAGACAGCTGAATTAACATAAATTAATAGAATAAATTGTAACTCAGATATTTTTAATATATTATAATGTAAAAGCGACGTGTATTTTAACAGCTCTACTAGTACATTTAAATGTACATATTTTTAATGATATAGAATATTAGTAAACCTCCGCATAGTAAACATTAGTAAACCGAGCAGTTAAATCGATAAGTATATAAGAAAACTCACGTTGTACGCACGTGTATCGACATGGTTTTATAGAAAATAATCCCATCAGACTCTATATATGTGGGTTTTCCTATGAAAAGACTGATCTGAATGAATTTTAGTAAAGTTAGTATATATATATATATATATTTATATTTGAAAGATTGAGTTTTTCAGTAGTTTTTTTGCCAAGTAAACAAAAAAATATTTATTTAGGTTTATTCACTTTCCACCCGAATCCGAGACGTTGTGTGTTGAAAGGCGGAACTCAACGCCGCGCTTAGTCCCGTCACCAGAGCGGTGAAATGAAAGTAATTAAGATATAATTTAAATAAAATTTAATTATTACCCCGAATGGGAATCGAATCTACGTCCAATCGCGTTTACAATCTGACGCTGTTACACTGCGCCACGATGGCTTGTTTAAACATTCTTCTAGTTACTATTTATATACTCATAGTATTTTTTTAAATATATATACTTTACATTTAGTTACTTTATACGAGCATATGCATTTTTAATTAAGGATTTAGTGTAGGTGTCAAGAAAAGGCAGGACAATTAAGATTTTTTGTTGCTTTCATTTTTAACACGAGAAGGTGCTGCAGACATTCTTTGTAAATTCTAGAGATGAGTTTTTTGACCTATTTTAACTAGCGTTTCGTTTAATTAGTCTTAAAATATACTAATAAAAAATGTAAAATTTACATTTGATATTAAAATATGTTTACCCACTTAGAATATATTTATTTTACTTAATAAAAGAACGCCATTGTGGCGCAGTAATATTGTGGCTGTGGGTTCGGTTCCCACTCGGAGGAATAATTGTATTTTTATTATTTTAATTTCCCAGATTTGGTACCTAGGACAAAACGCGGAGCCATTCAATACGCAATGTCTCGACTAGGAGCAAAAGAATATGGTAGCCTCCGTGTGTAAAACAATATTTTAAAGATATACAATATATTCTTCAAATGATATCTCTACATCATAAACTTAATTACACATATAATAATCGCATAAAACCAAATGAAAACGAATAGCTTTGTCTAAATCAGTCCCAACCATAATATCCGCCAGTCAGCCAAAAACAACAAAAAAGTTTATATATGTATAATCAGCTGTCTGTATACTTATACAGCAAATTCGGGGGGACCCCCCGCTGGCCGCGCTCACCAGTCCGACGTCAGTCTGCTTCCGACCGCACGAGAGTGCGCTTGCGATTTAAGAAAATATTGCAATTAAATATTTTAGTGACTTAAAAAGTGCTTAAAGTGAACGTTTTTAAAATAGTGATTTCATTATTGAGTTTCACACCAGCGTATGTTACTATTGTATTATTTTTGCATCGAGTTTACCGTTTATTTTTTCAGGTCTAGGTCAAGTTTTATAAGGCTTTTATGTTTAATTTTTATAGTTTACAATAGATTTATTGAAATTAAATATATAATGGTAATAATAATTGAAACTATATAAAATAATTTTATCGTTTTTTCAATATATAACTTAGTTGATCGATTTCTTTAAGTTAGAAATGCTTATGAGATATTTGACATATCTAGATATTTATGGATATTAAAAAATACTAAGTTTTTAGCTTTATTTACTGTTTTTGGTAATAACATTTAGTGTACACGTAGTATAAAATAGTAACAATTGTTATGCTAATTCGGTTGCATTATTGAAAATCCTTTTACAAACACTTTTGTAACGCTGAGTTTTCACAACTCTTGAGGAACAATTACTAAATAAGTACTTTAAATATATAGAATTTAAGTATATTATAGTTTTAAATTATATATTATTATATATCTTGTGAAAATTATTAAAAATATATATATTAAAAGTGCTTATAATGGATTATATAAGATACTAATATAAAATATTAGGTAAAAATTATTTATATTCGCATTCGCAGTATATATATATATATATAGTGACTACTGTATGTATGAATACGTAAGAAGAATACTTTGTCAGTCTAAGTCTAAACGAATCTTATATTCCCTGTTTTTAGGAATAGAAAGGGCACCTATTAAAAAAAATAAGCTTCGTTTAAAAATTTAATTGATCAAGCTTCTATAATGCCAATTGATATATATTTTATTCTGATAATAATACAAAGAAATAAATGGGGCAAAAGCAGCTTCATGATTTTCTCCGCATAGCAATTAGCCGAAGAGAACCTAGTGTCAAGACACTCCGTTCCGCCTTTCCGCCTGGAATCACGGAACATTACGTATCCATTACGTAACTCAACGCTTTGTCTTACCAAAGCGGAGAAATAATTTGTATGTAATCATTCCTCCGAATGCATATCGAACCTATAATCAATCACGATTACAGTCAGTCGTCCCACTAAGCCACGGTGGATTAGTAAACAATACGTAAAATACTATAATAGTAAATAATCAAACTTTCTTACCGAGTGTAAATAATTATTTTTTCCATCATGGCTCAAAGGACAGCGTTTGACTACGCTAAGGTTGTGGGCTCGATCGCCAATCGAGTAAATTATTACATTTAGATGATTCTCTCTTTTTTACTCTGGTTAGATAGAAATCGTCATTGTTCCACCAGCCAAAACCCATTTGTCTCGAATTCGAGTGGAAAGTGAAGAACGGAGTGTCTTGACACTAGATTCTTAACGATAGTACTACTCCTACACCTTAAGGTCGCCTGGCAGAGACCGCTTATAGCGATAAGGCCGCCTGCTGTACATTTTATGTTTTATTGCCATTTTTTTCTGTTTTTCTCTGTAATCTTGTGGTGTACCGGAAAAAGTATGAAGATGTTGTTTTCATTATAGATTTGAACGCCCCTTTGTCTCTTACATATACAATATTTAAATGTTTTTTTTTAAATACGGCTATTAAGTTTGTCGAATGTTACATAGCCTCGATGTTAAATAATCTTTTTTTACTAGAATGATATAAGAATTTAAAAATTATTTTATAGTTTTGTCTAGAAATTTCCAACATAGCTGAATTAAACCACTAGTTAGTTGGATTTCGTCCACGGACTACTTTAGCCAGTTATGTTATATGTATTTAGACATGCGGCCATGTGAAACTTTAAAATGTTTTCTAAATCTTTTTCATATATATACAGATATAGGTCAATTATGATTTGTTACAACTGGCCACTAACTATTATACAATTCTATTATCATCTTCTTGTGATTTATATACATACCATTAAATTAATATTTTTTTGGATAAAAAAATACCTTTATAAAGCCATACTTTCATTATTTACTTGCCATTGGATTACATAATGAATGACAGTTAATCTTTAAATCTAGTTAGTCTGTATATCTGATTTAGGTATCATTAAATTAATACGGAGTGTCTGGACACTCAAGTTCTCTCTGCCGTGACGTGACGGAAAAACCGTGAACCCCTTTTCCTATAATCATCCGTTAACTACTATAGCACTACATATACGTCAAGTCAGAGCGCTTGGACAGTTTCCAAGAGGCGCGGGTTCGAATACCGCTGCGTTCAATTTTTTATACGTTTTCTAAATATGTTTAACATATTTTAACTTATCGGATTACACTAAGACACATTTGATGCAATAATATGTAAAACAGTTGCTAAATAAAACATTAAGAGTAAGTTTAAAAAATGCAATAGAAATAAGTAACAAACCAGAAAATAAAGTTTTCAATCAATCACGTGACTCCATAATGTTTGTGACCCAAAAAAATGTAAACACTGAGTGACCGATCACTCTAAATCTAAAGGAAATGGGGCACGATTGATCATAAGTCGAACAGCCCTATATAGTTAGCCCCATTGCGTGCCCCGGCTTATTAGATAAGCGAATATTTGTTATGGAAATTATTCTTAAAACATGAATTGGCATAAATGTACTGTTGAATGAGAATTAGTTTTTTAAATCATATGTTCTTGTATATTATGGATTTTCTAGTAACGTAGCTTAATATTTTTTCTCGTATAGCCTAGCTTCTATAGTCTATGCCTATACATAGACAGAGAGAACCTAATGACACCCCCTTCTCCACTTTCCACCCTAATTCGGGACATTGCGCGTTGAGTGGCGGAACTCAACGCCGCGCTTTGTTATAAAAGGGCAGGGAAATGAAATTTCCACAACCATTTCATTTTTACAGTCGCCGTTTCCCCAAAAAAAGTTATTATTTTAAATATAATTACTAAATAAGTTATAAAACATCTATTATTTCTAATTCTAAGAAATAAAATAGTTCAAATATTTCATTCACGAATATGTATTAATTCTATAAAGGAATCTGGAGCATGGCGTGCGGTCACTGACTCGCCATTGAATATACTGCAAAGTATCAAATGTATTTATGTTTAAGTATACTATATCAGTCGTGTAGAAGGCGCTTAGGATATGGTGTTTTGATTAATACTTGAAAAATTTTATTTTGACTTTTTTTATACTTACTTATTTTAAAAATTTCAATAGGATGGAAATTGTGATGTCAAGTTACTTGATAAAGGTCTCTTTTGACGCTTTGTTTGAGTGGACTTAGAATATTAGTATAAACTATTAATTTCTTTGAAATAATTGTTTTTGTACTTTTTTTTTTCAGCATCATGATTATTATTTCAGCATCATGTTTTTTCTAGCATAAGTTCGGTAAAAAGAGCCTTGTGATAGGCCACTCCGTTGTCCACTTTCCGCCTCAAAACAAGACGTTGCGTGTTGAGTTGCAAAACTCTAAACTAATTGTTGCATAGAGTGAGAATCGAACCCTCGACCATCGTGAAAACAGTTAGGCGCTGTCTAGAAAATATATAAGCAGCTTCACGTTCTTTCCCGCATAGCAATGTAGTCAGAGAAAACCTAGTGTCGAGGCACTCCGCCGCTGAGTGGCGAAATTCAACGCCGAACTTTGTCTGTAAGAAATATAAGTCTTTCATATTGATTAATTATCAGAATTAACTAGAATAAATTTAATTCAGTATTTGATGTTAATCTAATTCCATTAGGCAAAGGAAAATGTTTTTTAATATTTCGAACTAAATTCCATTATGCATAGTTTCATACTAATTGGTAACAAAAAAATCTGCTTGTATCCGGGTTTCAAATATCAAATTATCAAAACAGGTCTTAGGTCAAAAACAGACAATCAATTCATATTGCACTGTCGTTTAAAACAACCTTCCTCGTCGAAAGTTGTCCATTAAGCTACCTATTAACGATCTTATTATTTGTTAAATTAAATACAAAACTTAAGATATTATAATATATCACAGAGCCCGTGCAGTAAAGGTAATATGTCACTGTAGTGTGCCATAGACTGTGAACGTAACGGTTGTGGGTTCGATTCCCACTAGGGCGACTTTTTCAAGTTATTTTCATGTTCCCTCTCTGTTAGGACAAAGTCGGTATCCTGTTGAGTCGAGCTACCTGTGAATCTGTTTTTTGTGTTACAGTTAAGTCTTGACACAGATTGCTGAAACCTTAGATTACTTTATGGGATTACAATTCAAAGCTCAAGCTAGATACGGTATTAACTGAGATCCACGAACAACGAAAGTCCTTGTTTCGTATACAAATGAGTGTAGCTGAAATTTGTAAAAATCTCTCTACAGTGATGCTAACAACAAATATAAGTTGTAATAAGCGTATAAGAATTTCAACGTAGCTGGAGGTAGAACGCATGGCTTAGCGGTCAGAGCGCTTGAACGGTTTTCAAGAGGCGCGGGCTCAAATCCCGCTGCGTTCAAGTTTTTATACGTTTTCTAAATATGTTTTTCTCAATTTCCTTAGTGTGCGAATAACACTTTAAAAAAGTGTCTAAATAGTTTAGTCATATGTAGTTTACGCAGGGAAAGCCGCGAGCGGGTCGCTAGTTGTAAATAAAATGTCACTGTCAAAAACTTAACATCCATGCTGTTTAAGCACACAGAAATAAATTATGAACACAAAAGGAACCGAATTCGCAATCATATCGGACAGCCACTTTGCCACTACAGTATATATAAAGAAACTTAAAAATATATATTTTACATAAAAGATAATAATAAAAATGACAAAGGCATTGAATTAAGACCATCATAGCACAGTTGTACAGTAAGATATACAGATTGTAAACGCGATTGGTTGTGGGTTCCATGCCTACTCGGGTTAACGATTGTATTTAAATTATTTTCGTTTCTCCGCTCTACTAATACAAAACGCGGCGTTTAATTACGCCAATCAACAAGGAACATTTAGAATTCGGGTGGAAAATTGGCAATGATATTAGACACCAGATTGTCTTTGCCTAAACTAAGTAATACATCAATCAGACAATTTATGAATCATATATATATATATAAATTATTTTAAATAATTAATTTATATATATATATATAATTCATAAATTGGCTGTTTTAATTATGTATACAGCTTCCGTATACGTTCTACTTGTTCTTAGGTAATTAAAACATAAATAATGGATCGTGCGAAAACCTTGGACTTTTCAGCGGTTGTAATGCTATGAGCAAAAAAAGCTGAACAAAACTTTGCGTTTGGTTGCAAAATAAAATAAAAACTACAATTGCTATGTAATTGCTTCATTAAATATGTAATTTGTAAGTATTCAATTTTTATATTTATTATTTGTTATTGTTAGCGTGTTAGCCCGTAACTTCGTTTGAGTGGTTTTCGAGAAATCCAGTATTTCAAGTTTTGCTATTCCCAAGGTACTTACATACCAAAAATTTTTCAGTTTTCTACACCCAGTAGTTTCGTAACGGAACAGTTTTATATACATGTGTGTCTCGATTTGGGGAAAGTGGAGAACGGAGTGTTATGTGGGGGGTAAAAGTTTGAAGATGCTTTTTTTTACTGACCTAACTGATCCTCTTTTGTAAGTTATACTCTAAAAGAAACCTTTTGAACCGCATGAAATCTTTTAGTTTTTAACTTAAACACATTTAATCGAGCATCACAGTGCCAATGGTTACATTTTATATGCAATAAACACAAAATTTCACATAATTTTGAGTAAAATCCACTTTCGTGCCTTTATTGCGGGAAACGAAAGCGAGGTCTCATTAGCGAGTAAATATTACATATTATGTGTCTCACGGTGCTAATTGCTCTTTAAAAAAAATTCAAGCACAGATATTTAACGGTGGATTCACATTTGAATATTGTCGCAATGTTTACATAAGTTTGTTTCATTTATATTTATGTAAATATATAATCTATTATATTTAAAATATTTCATTCCTCCACTCTGGTATGTAAGACAAAGCGCGGCGTTGAGTTCCCTGACTCAACACGCAATGTCTCAATTTCGGGCGAAAAGTGTCTCAAACCTAGAACCGAACAGTGGCAAGTGTTGTCAAAACACTTCTTGACACTAGGTTCTCTCTGACTGTTATAAGGGAAAAACTGCAAAGCTGTATTATGTTTTATTTTTTAAATATATATACATGCTCCAATTTTTGACGGTTTACGATGGTTGTGAGTTCGTTTCACGTTAGGGGAATATCAATGATTTTGGCTTTACAGTGAGCAGGTAAAGCCAATGTATAGAATTAGGCTCTGTTATTCAATAATATTGCCTATATTATATAGTTGAAATGTGGAAATGCATCATTTGGCTGTCGGTCTGTCTCGTTGTCAAAACGATTTACGATAACGATTACGATTATATTTTTTAACTTCCAGTTAACACTTCAATCGATTTATTGAATTTATAATTGATTAAAACTTATAAATTTAAAGAAAAATCGTAAGTTATTGTTTTAGTTTAAAATGTATCGTCTTAAAAAGCTTCTGTACCGATTGGTTATGGATTCGATTTCCACTAGGAAAAATTTCTCCGCTCTGGTGATAGGAAAAAGCGCGGCGTTGAGTTCCACCACTCAAAACACACAGTGTCTCGTTATAAAGTTATTATTTTAGTGCCTTAAAATACAGCGTCTGTAAACGCGATTGCTTGTGAGTTTGATTGCCACTCTGGCAAATTATTACTTTGAATACGACTTGGGGCAGAAAGGGGAGAACGGAGTGTCTTGGCATTAAGTAAGCTCTACTTACTTCTAATATGTGTGAAAAATCGTCAAACATTTTTATACAAATTCAAGTTAAATAGGAATATTTATTTTACAAACAAACACATCGTGGAATCGTTTTAGGTTTGATTCCTACTATAGATTATATTTGAAATATTTTAAGTACTGCGTTTTGGTACCAAAGAAAATGACGTATTTAGAAAACGTCTTTATACGTTTTCTATATATGTCTTTTAATTTTCTAAGTGTGCGATTAACACTTTAAAAAATATAAAAAAAATATCTAAGAAAATTTTGCGCCGAAAGTGGAGTGAGAACGGGAGTGTCCGGACACTAGGTGTTAAAAAAAATGCCTATAGGTAACTGTTCACGAACAATAATTAATAATCAAAATTGCGCCATTTATGTAGTATGTACTACAATTAGTATGGGAAGTTCTACATAAGTTTTTATAGGTTTTCATCTAGAAAGTGGTAATTTAAATTCCACACACTATTTACTTACTTAATACATAAAAGGTTACGTACGCTGGTGTGTCTGTCGCATTACTTTGAATAGTGATGTGCTTTTAGATGTGAAAGTGTACAACACTATGTGTTAAAATTTCAACCAACATGGGCTTGCACAAGCGAGAAAGTGAGTATTCCTCAACCATATAAATTTTGTTAACATTTTTTAAAGTGTTATTCCCACACTAAGGAAATTAAAAAATACATAATTAGAAAAACGTATAAAAATTTGAACGCAGCGGGATTTGAACCCGCGCCTCTTGAAAACCGTTCAAGCGCTCTGACCGCTAAGGGACGTGGGTTCAAATCCCCCGCTGCGTTCAAATTTTTATACGTTTTCTAAATATGTCTTTTTCATTCCCCAACTATTTATTATATATTTAGCTTTATACGCTTATATTATTTCTTTTCAGTTTCTTATTTCTTATTTCTGTATCATTTTATCCGCATAGCAGGACGTACTGAGAGAAAACCTTGAATGAAGACGTCGTTCTTCACTTTCCACCAGAAATGAAAAAGAGACTGTGTGTTATGCGGATCTTCTCGCCGCGCTTTGTCTTAGAGTAGGAGATTATATTGCCGAGTGGGTTCGAACCCACAACCAATAGCGTTTGTAATCGGTTCCACGAAATCACTGTGCCATGATTGCGTATATCATTATTTATTTATTTAACAGTTAAATTTGTACGCTTAAATTTTTTAAATTTTAACTATTAAGATTTTAATTTTTTAAATGGAAAATGTTCATACAAACAAACTATAAGGATTAAGAATTTCTTAGAGATGTAAATTATCAGCGTTATAATATAAATTTGGGACCAAGTTGAAACTGAAAATAGACTTTTTTATTCTAAAGGAAAATAAACAATTATTAGTACAAATTCCACGCTAAGTCAGTCTCTTACAATAAATAAACTGGTATCATAGAATCATAGTTAATCAATATGAGATATTCAATGCCATCGAGGCCAGTAGGACAGAGACTGTATAGAAAGAGAGCCCACACAGAAAATCATATTTAAATTAGTTATATATTTTTAAAATTTTTTGAATGTGTTATTATATATTATTAATGATATACACTTAGGAAATTGAAACACTTATATTTAGAAAACATGTTAAAATTGGAACGCAGCGGGATTTTAACCCGCGCCTCTAAAAACCGTTCAAGTGCTCTGACCGCTAAGCCATGCGTTCTACATCCGGCTACTTCGAAATTCTTATACGCTTATTACCACTTATGTTTATTGTTAGCATCTCTGTAGAGAGATTTTTACAATTTTCAGCTTTATATTTAGATTTTATTGATTTTGGTTTCGATTAATTGTCTAATAACTGTACATTTTATATTTAAACAACCAACCCGCTCGCGGTTTTGCCCGCGTAAACAACATGACTATACTATTTCGTTTGCTTAAATGTATCATTTAAATGTATTGATACAATTGTAAATATGTAACTTTGAATATTATAAAACAATCAAAACCCAATTAACGGTACTACGTTCTAAATATTCCTGTTAACAAAGTGATTGCGTAATATCATAGCGCAAACAAAATTGATTTCTAGTTTGAATGGCAATGTATTTAGCGAAATTAATTATACTCCTATATAACTTATTTACTTACATTACAAGGTTACGAGACCATTTTAATGAACACATTGTTACTGTTCAAGGATAAAATCTGCGATACATTTTATAGACAAGCATCGATACCAATCGATGTGTATACAATCCATACTATTAATATTAATAAAGCTTTGTCTGTCTGTCTGTCTGTCTGTGGAGTTATGACGGCTAAACTGCTGAACCGATTTTGACGACATTTTATATTGTGACACTTGAGGGTTTTTGGATGACTATAGGCTTATACTTTTTTCTCCAATTTTTTACATTACTGACGTTAAAACTTATAAAACTCATGCGTTAATGAGTGACTGATTAAGAACGCACAGCAGGAAGTACTGTTACAGCAAGAACCTGAAAAAACACATCACAAAATATCTACGGGATGGGGAAAAAACGAGATGTCCCGTTTGGGAGTACTCCGCGGTGCGAATAATTGCGCGTGACAACTAGTCTATAAAAGACATATTTGGAAAACGTATAAAAATTTGAAGGCAGCGAGATTTGAAGCCGCGCCTCTTGAAAACCGTTCAGAGGCGCGGGTTCAAATCCCGCTGCGTTCAAATTTTTTTACGTTTCCTAAATATGTCTTTGTAAATTTCCTTAGTGTGGGAATAACACTTTAAAAAATGTTAAAAATATATAAATAGTTTGTATATAAAAAAAATAACGAAAAGGGATACGTTTAAACATATTTTTTTGTCAATGGTTGTCCTGGCAAAAGGTCAGATTCGAATGAAACATCGGATTCGGACACGTGTGCCAATTTCCAAGTAGTTCGGACGGTGGAGCGTGTTAAAATAGCATTACAAGATTTGTTCACAGTGTTTAGATAGATGGAGGTTACAGATAATAAACGCGTTATAGGAAAATAATGAAAATTTAGTTAAAAAACGGGCGTCTTGACTTAGTTGAGGAGTTACTCACGGGAAAGGTAATGGTTGCAGGTTCAAACTTAAAAATAAAATGTTTCTCCGGTTTAATTAACGAAAGTACGGCGTTGAGTTCCACCACTTATCGCGCTATATAAGATATCCCTGTGTAAGAAAGAGAAAGCGGAGAACGGAGTGTCTTATATCTATATAATAGTTCCATATATAATAGTTCTTACACATTGTATGTTGACGAATTAAAAAACATGTATACTCTATCGTATGAAGACCGTGACCCACTTAACAACAGGTTTAACTGTCCATTACCTAATAACTATATAATTTGAACCGCAAAGCCAAATAAAGAAATATACTTAATGCATTATGATGATTATCTAAACTACCTTATAACAATTCGTGCATAAAATAACACAGATAAAAATTATATCTGTCCGGCGTGGTGCAATTGGACAGTGTTTGGCTGTAAACTCGTTGTTGGCTCTATGTAGTTACTCGCGGCGTTGAGTTCCGCCACTCCATTTCAAGCAGGAGGTGAAAAACGGACCGCAACGGCCTCTTTTTTATTTTTTTATTCTATAGACAAGACAAACGAGCTTTCGGGTCACCTGATGGTAAGTGACCACCGCCGCCCACGACCCTGTGTAACACCAGAAAAGCTACAGAGATGTTGCCGCCCTTTAAGGTGGGAATAGACACTAGGTGCTCTCTGAGAAACCTGCTGTGCGAGATAAAGCTTGTAACTAAATTAAAATCGCGTTTAATTTGGAATTCTAGAATATATTTTTATAAAATCGTGTAATTTAGGTGGTTGGCAGAGAGAAACTAGTGGCTCCTGTCTCTACATTCAACCCTATTCATTACATGCTGAGAGATGAGAAGCGGCCGAGTTTGTCGTACTTAGGAAATATTATATTATAAACAACTTATCGCCTGCAGCTTCGTTTACGTCGACTTTGTGGCCCTTGCCATAACTATTTCATTCCGTAGTTTCTACTTTAAAGCGTAAAATCGTATTTTTTCCGCTTTCTTAGGCGTAGAATATGAAGCAAATGCTGGCGGTAAGAGAGGTAGGGGGGACGTCGGTTGACCTAGAATACAATAACAATAATACTGGAGGAAGGCCACATAAAAACCATGAGGACTCCCCAGTGCGCGTGTATGAAGGTCGATTACAGTGGATGAGGCGAATGAAATATGGACAAAGGTAGCAATTGGCGCTCCGTTCTCACTGACTACCGCGCTAGGGGTAGACGTGAAACTAGAGCCAATAATATTTTCAAGAAACCCGTTTTTAGCTACACTTCATATTTTCATCTATCTACGTTTAGTAGTGATGAAATGTGGCTTACGGAACTTGGTGTTACTTTCTTACTGGCAAACTGACAAAAACACACACACAGTTTTATATAATGCTTTTTATATAACACTGTAAGCATTTTACCTAACGGTACGCATATTTACAGCCTTCCCGTCCTATTTGCTTCACGATGGAGTCATAAATGTTAAAAAATTATTATATTATACTAAAATATATGTATACTTAATACTTTTTAATGCGTTATTCGCACATTTAGGAACGCATGGCTTGGCGGTCAGAGCGCTTGAACGGTTTTCAAGAGGCGCAGGCTCATATCCTGCGGCGTTCTAATTTTTATACGTTTTCTAAATATGTCTTTTTTATATACTTAATGTTTTTTTTTTGCTAACTATTTATAATTTTTGTTGTTTTAACATTTTTAAAGTATAATTCACGCTCTTAGGATATGATTAAAAACGTATAAAAGGTTTGATTCGCGTTACGTTACATTCAAATTTTTATTGGTAACATATAAACTGAAAGCCAATATGACTAAAAGGCAAATGTGAAACAAATATTAAACTAATATCATAAATCCATAAAGTTGATTTATTGTGAGTTATGTAAATACTTTTCCTTAATACTCTAGTAAAAATTCAAAATTTAAATTACACGATCCGTTAATAGCTGTATAATTCACAAGTGAAGCAAGTGTTATCATTTAGGAACTAAGTACTGTCGAAAACAAAAGAAATACGAAAATGCTGTAAAATATTAAAATTTGACTAGTTACATATAGACAGGCTGATATATATTTTTTTATCTATAACTGTTATAAATAACCATATAAGAGTGCTAGTATAAGAGAGTAATCAGAGAAAACGTAGTGTCAAGGCACTTCGTTCTCTAACTTGTAGTTGATTAAAAAAATAACAAATTTCATAGTTAAATTGAAACTTCAGATTATTAGACTGGTGTAGTTTTAGTCGTACTTCAACAGTCAATATTCAGTAAAAAAAATGACTCTTGAAATACAAAATATACTTTATTATTAATAAATGTTATTGTATTTACATGTAGTTTAACAAAAACGCGACGTGCACAGAATGCCTCGACTCGAATGAATTCGGTCGAACGAAGGTCGGTCGATCGATAGAATCCTTCAGCTGAAAACTTTCATTAAGAACGGAAACCGTTGAAGTTTTATTTAATAAAGTAATTTAAATTTATATAAAACGAGTATTATTATTCCTGTTATGTTATTATTTATTTGTACGGATACCATAATTAACTTAGAATCATTTATTAATCTTTGCACTTTTTTCTCCGTGGTTAATCTGAGAGAGCCTAGTGTCGAGACACTTCGTGTTGAGTTTCGCTACTCAACACGCAATGCCTCTAATTTGGGTGCAAAGTGGTGATTGGAACCTTTACATCTTTTTTCTCCGTGGTTAATCTGAGAGAGCCTAGTGTCAAGACACTTCGAGTGTGTTGCGTTCCATCAACATGCAATGCCTCGATATGTCTGGACACCAGGTCCTCTTTGACCTTGTACCTTGCTATGCGGGAAAAAGCGTGAAGCTGCTAGAATGGTGCATATATCTTAAAATCTTCCTCTATGCATAGAACTATGAAAATTAAATAATACCTCGGGTCATCTGCGTTATATAAAAAAGTTTTGACTATATTTTTAATATCGATTTACGAAAAATTTACTAGTCTCGACTGCTTTTTTCGAGTGTCGCCTGAATTTAAGGTATTGCGTACTGAATGCCGGAACTCAACGCCGCGCTTTGTCTTACCAAAATAGGGAAATAAAAATCAATGACGTTTACTATAAGGCCCACTGCGCCACTATAGTATGTCTTAATTAAATTTTACTATTTAAACTAGATAAAGGTAGATGAGGTATTTTAAATATTGTCCCCTGTAGATGGGAGTCGAACCCATTAATATCGTGAATAGTCGGGATCGAATCCAGAAACATTGCGTTTACGGTCAGGTGCTGCCTGACTGCGCCAAGGTGGCGTCCTAATTCAGGTACTCTCTTATTAGAATAATATTTAACCGTGTTTATTTCCAGATAAAAATAACATATTTCACTCCTTTATGTGTTAAGTCACCTTGATTAAAAAAATATCACGATTGTAGTTCACCATTTTTATTCAAGGAATTGATGTAAACAATGAATAGTGTGTTGTAAGGGGTTTGAAAACAATTTTAGCTTAATAAGAAAAAACTAAAAGACAGCATTATGGTTAATTTTCAGTTTTACGTAATTTACATCTTTTTGTTGTTTTAATACTTCTTAGCTCTGGCAAGATAAAGGTGGCTTTGAGTTCCGCCACTCGACACGCCATATCTCGGTTTTAGGCGAAAAATGGAGAGCAGAGTGTCTTGACACTTTTTGTTTACTAAAATGTATAGGTTCTAGCCGCATATTAATTCTTTAATTATTATAGAGAATAATAAATACTTGTTTATTAAAATTTACTATTAGTATACCAGCTGTGACTGCGACTTCGTCCGCGTGGAATTCTAAAATAAAATTAGCTGAAATTACTCCTTATTACATCAGCTATCAGCCAGTGAAAGTCCCGTCAAAATCGATCCAGATGTTCCAGATATTAGCCTGAAGAAACAGACAGACGGAAATTGTAAAATAGATGATTTTTGTATGCGTACCGTATACACATACACATGCGTTTAGTACGGTTATTTTAGTGTTACAAACAGACGACACACCAATTTTTTTTTTTTTTAATAGATAACAGGAAAGTTGAGAATAGTAAAAGTGAATAAATTCCCAGAAGAAAGTCTAATCACAAATCACTTTCTGTAATATACGTGATACATATACAAAGTAGTAAGATATGAATCTATATTGTCGAAGTGGGGCATCGTTTGGCTGCAGATGCGCGAAGACTTTCGGTTCGACTCCTACTTGGGGAAATTCTTATTAGGATGCCTCAAATTCCGGTCGAAAACGGAGAACGGAGTGTCGTGACACTGGGTTCTCTCTGCCTACCCCGCTATGTGGGATACAGCGTGAAACTAACCTAGTATTGTTTGTTTAATAAAATCATAGAGAAAACCGTTTTTTTGTATACCGATTTAATACTGCCAATTATAAACAAATTTCGGCTTAATGTGTTTTAAACGTTTTTATATAGTTCAATCGTTAGAATGTTCAGTGCTACAAATTTTGCCGCTCTACTAATTGAAGACATGAATGGATGAACGTAACTATGAGAAATGATTATTAAATTGTATATTACATGTCCCGCTCTGGTAATACAAAGCTCAAACACAAAGCGAAGTGGAGAACGGAGTGTTTTGGCACAACGATTTTTACTGCCTATAGGGGTTTCCACATAAACGAATTTTTCATATTTTAGTTGAGAAAATTATTGCGCATTTATAATGTTTTTTTCAGCTTCACAGTGTTTCCTGTATAGTAGAATAGACATAGTTTATGTAATTATTTTTTTACTTCATCAGCTATAAACAATAGTTCTAAAATTACAACAGTATCACCCCTATTCAAGTTCAAAGTTCATGTTACAAATGCATTCTCCAACCCACATAGTATATCAGAGTGGCCTGTGATAATCGCGGCCGACACGAACGTCTGTCCAAATGCCATTGTTTAATACGCCATTGAGACCTTGTTTGCATGTTTGAAATTAAACGTGGCGCCGTCAATATGAGTTATTTAATAAAATAACAGTAAATATATACTGTTAGTTGTTTAGTTAGTTGTAATGACTGACTAATCGTTTATTGAAAGTCTCATAATATGAAATGAAGATGGAATTTGGATTTTTTTGTTGTATGAAGTTTATGTAAAAAATAAAAAGAGGTTATCGCTGTTTCCCGTATTGCAGTCGGTTAGTCGGATAGAACCTAGTGTCAAGACAATCCGCTACACACTTTTCGCTCGAATTCGAGACATTGTGTGTTGAGTGGCGGAGCTTAAGAGAAATTATAACATATATTTTTTAACATTTTTTTTTAAAGTGTTATTCACACACTAAGTAAATTCAAAAAGACATATTTAGAAAACGTATAAAAACTTGAACGCAGCGGGATTTGAACGCGCGCCTCTTGAACAGTTTTTAAGAGGCGCGGTTTCAAATCCCGCTGCGTTCATGTTTTTATACGTTTTCTAAATATGTCTTTTTCAAATTATAACATTTGAAATAAAATCAGTTCCCACAATCAAGGCCTCAAGTAAATTTTCAAAATTATTGTTTATATTCAATTTTTGGGATTATTTGATTAGAGAACAGTATACCTACAGGTGGCTGTTTCAAATTTTTTAGCTGATTAGTTTAATTGACTTATTATTTGTCCTTGTAATTGTTTTATTGTAAATACAATCAAAACAAACACAGATAAAATTTTTCAATTAAATAAATATTATTTAAAAAAAAATTTCATAGAATTTTAGGTAAGAAAAATTTTTTGTGTAATGCTTTTGTTTATTACTTAAATGAGCATAGGTAAAAAGAATCCTTTATTAAAGACTTATAATATAAAAAAAATCTCATAAGGAAAATCATTTACAAGATACGAGTATAGTAACGTAAGATGTGAAACGGTTCATTGTAAGCTGACCATTACGTTAACCGTAACGGTTATAGTTTAACCCTAACGAAAATACATAAGAAAATACATACGTAATGTACAGTTGGCCTTAAAGGGTTTTTGAATCTTGGTGTGTATTTATAGTTAGTAAATATAGTTGTTTGCGTAATATGGTACTCACTTTGTTAATTTTCAAATAAGTTATGGGAAAAAACCATACAAATTACTTGTATTCACCATATTCCAATAATTTACCGTATTGCTGTAGGTTTTGGAATGCAAATTCTTTCTATTTCTAATCAATTTCATATTTTTTTATATCATATAATTAATTGTATTTAATACTGTTCGTAATAGTAGTTTGTAAGTAAATAATTTGCAATTTTTTAATTTCTATATTCCGTAGATTTGTTCGTGAAACTTAGAATTAGGTTTATCCGTTCTTAATATTGCCTTACAATCTCCAAGGTATACTAAATTTCAGCTATCTAGGCGTCTGTCAGTCACATAGTGAGTAACCGCTCGGGTTCAAATCCTGCTGCGTTCAAATTTTTGTACGTTTTCTAAAAATGTCTTTTTTAATAAAAGCCTTACTTTCCCCTACTAATAGGCAGACATTTTGCATTATAGGCTTATTGCCGGTATACAGTATAGCGACATCGCTTGTCGGGCTTCGGCGTCATATTACATGAAACCGACCAAGTGCATGTCGCGACTAAACTAAATTAAATGAAGTAAGCAATTTATTTACAATAAACAAGTTTATAATACATTTCTGATATGTTACAAGAATATTCATATTATATATGGAAATTTAAATATAGCAGGATTTCAACCAGTTGCTCTTTTGAATGTAACTTAGTAACCGAGTGATTGAGAATAAATCTCATAAGGAAAATTATTTCCAAGATATGTGTATAGTAAAGTGACATGAAAGTGACACGATTTGTTAACGATTATAGAGAACGCAGCCGAAATTACAGGACGCAGAAAGCTAGCCTTTAGGGAATGAGTAAGAGAGGATGCCCTTGAAACTGGGAACGGATATCTCAGGGGTTTTACATTTCTTAGCCCATGCAAGCGAAATTGTAAGCGACAACTCGTTAAGGCACACATTTTTATCGGCGTATTAGAGTTTTTATTTCACGAAATAATTTAAAATTCTAAATATATTTAAACTAGTCGAGCCCGCGACTAATAGTAGTCCAGCCGTTCCAGAAGTTAGCCGAAACAGACAACAGACAGACACACAAACAATAGACATTCCAATTTTATTTCTCTAATAAGTTTTATAAGAGAAAAACAAATCTATTTAATTTAATACAAATTTATTTCTCACTATAATACAATATATATTAAGTATTTAAAAAAATGTATTAAAAAGTACTTTTTTTATTTAAATCTTGTCTCCATTTGTCAACAGAGAATGGTCTGCTCTCGTACGAGAACCCAAACTACCACTTGGACCCGGCGAGACTCGAGTCCGCGATATACAGCGACCTGTACGACATGCATGACGACAAGAGCATGCCTCTAGACTACAATTATCTAGATAATAGGAGGTAAGTCTGATCTTTTGCATTTGTCAGTTATGTCAGTCAGATAGGTTTGGGACATCTTTGCGAAGAACAAAAATAGCAGCAGAACTGCCTTCTGAGTTGGTAGTAGTATTATCATAAATCTATTTAAAAAAAAGGATAATTTGAATTGGGTGTAGTAATCGTATATAAATTTTGATATCTTAATGTAAAATGAGCTACGCTTTTCTACATCATACGGAGTGTACGAAAACATACTGTTTTCAATTTTACACTTCCTTTATAGATTTTGGTGTGTTGGGTAATGAATTCATTTTTTTCGTCCAACTTATCTAAGTACACCTTTGAAACGTGTTTATTATCATATTAATGGTTGGATTAAACACACTATTACACAAAAGTAAATACAACATTAGTTTAATGTACTTTAATAAAAACTACAATAAAACTATTTTATTAAAAATAAATAATTTACCATTTGTTATTCAGCCATTGCCTACACTGGCACAAATTGCAATTAAATCATATCAATCAATCAATTAAAAAAAAATATTTTCTTTTTAATTTTAATACGTGTAAACACAACTATTACAATAGTAATACAAGGTGGGCCAAAAAAAGTCATCCGATGTTGGTTGGCTCTCATTTTTTTTTTCTAAATGAAAAACATCGATTCTGTTTTTGTTTGTTAGAACAAAACATTATTATTTTTGACAGAATCTTCTGAAGGATAACTTCTTTTGGGCCGGATGACTTCTTTTGGCCCACCTTGTAGCAATTTGTAATATTGTACCAATAATTAATAACTTATAAAAAAAAATGACTTGGCATAACATGTAATGCTCAATGTTTATTCACGATGAGTTTCAATATCAGAATTATATTTTGACTTTTTAAGACTTTTGATAACCAGTGGGCGCACAGTGACATGAATAGATTGACCGATTATGATTTAATTAAAGTATTATATAATTGTATTTTTCCCTTTTACTGTTTACAATTTAGTTCAGTTCTTAAATTATGGCGATTCACTGTTTTCTCTCATTTAGCAAAAGTTCTAAGTGACACATCACTATTTTCTACAGCGGTTGTAATCTCATTCGAACGTGTATTAATTGTGGACTGTGACTTCATAAATTAATAAAAACTTTTTGTATATTTTTTGTTTTTTTTTTACTATTTAATTATTTTCATTTCTCGCGCGGTGTTGAGCTCCGCTCCGCTTCCGGAATAAGAAAAATAAAACATAGTGCTTAAAAACTCCGATCTCCATTTCCTACTGTAACAATTACATAAAATTAGACGGTGCATTTATAATGTATTTGTTTTTAATGTTCTTGAATTACTAGAAATATGTAGACTTAAACCAATAACCACGAAGTGTAATAAAAAAATGTATGTATATATATAACATAAAATACATACGAAGTTTCACAAGGTTTTCAATTTCAAATTCTTTATTTAATTTAATTTTTTTGCGCACAGCTGTCTCATATTAGGTCCGTCTGACATGTTTCCCATCTACCAGCTGTCGACTGTTTGATACTGGTCTGATAGCAGACTGGTTTCGTTGTTAATGTTTATTTTAGCCTACTTTTTATATTACCCCCTTGTTATAATTCATCTGGCCTTCATGGAATGTGAGTGCATGGAAAAGCTTTCGTATGGCTTTTGTTTAATAAAACTCTGAAAAGCCGTGTAATTTGTACGAAAGCACCATAGAATATTCAAACGAATAGCTTAGTTGGCTAGAGTGTATAGACTGATTTTAAGAGGTGCACGTTCAAATCCTTGTGCGTTCAAAATTTGTTTTGTATGTAACGTTTCTAATATATATATATATATATTATATATATATATATATATATATATATATATATATATATATATATATATATATATAATATATATATATATATATATATATATATATATATATATATATATATATTTTATAACTTTGAAATTATAGAAATTATATTAATATCTATTTCCATATACGATTACTTGAGCATAAAAAAAAGTTTCATACAACAAAGCGCAGCATTATGTACCGACGCCCACCACATCACATCCTTAAATAGTCAGAAAACTGTTAAAGCAGTGAGTCTTCCTACACTTTACATAACAAAAATTCTAGCCAATATTCCTTTTATATATGTATATATAAAACTTGCTTTACTGTCTCACTGACAAACTACGTAAAGCCAAAATTTTATACGTAGTTGCCTTGAGGAGTGTTGGGGAACAGACGGAAAGGATTTTGTATAACTCTAATGGAAATGGCTAATATAATTTAATTGCCTATAAAAGTTACAAAGACATATCTAGTATATTTCCTTTAATAAATCTATGCATATTCAAACCGAAACCGAAAAACAAATTACATTATGAGTTCATCTCACAAAAACGCCGGACAAGTTTTTTGCAAATGCACCCACATTTATAATTGTCAGTTCGTGTTTTGAATTTTTTAATATCACTTGATCTAAATTCAAGTTTTTTTCTAATAATATAATTTGTTAACTAAAAACTTGCATTTTCGTACAATATGTTTGTAATGTATGTATATTTATGTAGCTAATTGAATATAAGCATCTTCATTATCACCATTAAAGTGATATGATTTGGAGATAAAAATTGTATAAACAAATGCTTCACAGAATTTAATACTTATGTATAATATAGTAGTTTCGACGTTAGAAAT
This sequence comes from Podotricha telesiphe, assembly GCA_038994665.1. Lineage (NCBI taxonomy): Eukaryota > Metazoa > Arthropoda > Insecta > Lepidoptera > Nymphalidae > Podotricha > Podotricha telesiphe. The sequence continues at coordinate 311,871 of JAOYRR010000422.1, read as the reverse complement.
GCACAGGTTGGGCAGAGAGAACCTGTGTCATGACACTCTGTTTTCCGTTATCTTTAGGAAGTTAAAAAGTAGCGGGCCTCAACGCCTTACCTTTACCGTACCAGAGCAGGAAATTAAAAATAATTTTAATATAATCACTCCCCCAATGGGAATCAAACCCACACTACAGGAACGCGAAGTAACCGCAGGTATTTTACACATCAACGGAGCTTTAAATTTCGAATGATTTTTCTACGTTGTATTTTTATTTATACTATAGTCAACTTCCCATTCCTATTCTATAGAATAGAAAGCTCGTTTTTGTATGAAAGCACAGCTATTTGCATTTCAAACCACCTGGACGCGTTCCAAACCAGGTACGGATATCCTGGACTGATAGTACTCGGGAGCTTTATTGTGGAGCTTATGAATAGGAATGAGAGCTTATTCTTTCCATATATCATGTTACTAGCGACCCGCTCGCGGCTTCACCTACGTAAAGTACACGACTATGATTTAAATTGTTGTTACTATTTTATTTATGGACCATATATATTTACAAAAATATAATAGTCAAAACTGTATTTAAATCAGTTTAGGCATTTTCGAAATTAGCGTGCACCGACGCGCAGACAAACAGCAAAAAATTTAAAAGCATTATTTTGAGTTCTATTTTTATATTATATATATTATTATATTATATAGATATTCTACATGGACAAATGCCCCAGTAATATTTTTTTCTCATATCTTCCGTGTACAGCCAGCTATCAGTTACTATTTTCTTATATGTATAGATTTTCTGTAAAAACATTTTGCTATTTAATTGACTGCGATGATTTTGAGTACAAATACTGAAAAAAGATACTTATTTTTAGTATTTTTAAAGTTAATGTATTTGTCTTAAACATGTACGATCCGTTTGAACGAAGCGTATTTTTTCAACGAAGTTAGTTGCATTTGATTCTGGCATTCAAGATGCAGAAGTTACCTGTTTGGATGGAAAGAAGAAAAAAATGGAGTTATTTATTACACAATACTTCTTAGATGAGAACCCATTAACTACTAATTTGCGCTAATCTAACAAGAGTAAGAAAATTATAATATTATAATTTTCAATGTTTATCGATAATATATGTTTGTTTAAAACCCAAAATGATAATTAAATGCGGACACCAAACACACATTAGCTATTTGAAGTAGATTTTATTTATTCTTCATATATCATTTATATCATCTTATTATACGAGTATAAGTGCCATAAGTGTGAGTCCATCTTGGCACAGTTGGACAGGGTCTAAATGTAAACGCAGTTGTGCCGGGTTCTATTTCCATTCGGTGGAATATTCAATGTATTTAATTTCTCCGCTATTACTATAGACGAAGCTCTACGTTCAGGCACGCTATGTCTCGAATTCAGGCAGCATGTGAAGACTACACTGCTATAAAAACGCGTGAAGCTGCTTCTTCTAATATAAGCATCAATTTACTTATTAAGTAATACAGTAGCTTGAGTCCATATGACTCATGACCTAGAAAACGTTCCAAATACGAGTATCATAGTTTGGCAACGATCACATATTATGAAGCCTAAGTTTTTATAAGTTTTATTGAAATTTCTTAATTTAAATTCGACCTTAAACTTTGCGTTCATGCTTAATTTAGATAGAAGGTCGTTAGAAAATAAAAAAATATTGACTGATTATATTTTTTTTTTCTTATAATATTGTATTATATTTTCTGATTATACATTTTTGCCATGAAGCAGTTGTAATCTCGTGAATTCTTGAAAATTCCGTTCTACATCTTTCACTTAGTTTTTAAATGAAATGTTGTTTCAACTTAACATTGTCTAACGAGACCAGGTAAATGAAAATCAATATGATGTATAATACTCTTCTGTTGCTCACTGACAGACAACTCGAAGCTGAAACTGGGTGACTATGGGTTCGATTCCCACTCGGACGAATGATTATATTTAAACTATTTTCATTTCTTCGCTCTGGCAACTAATACAAAGCGCGGCGTTGAGTTCCGCCACTCAACACACAATTTCTCGATTTCGGACGGAAAATGGAGAACGGGGAGTCTTAACACTTGTCAAATTCCTTGGGGTTCCGCCAAGTTCCTACAGGAACGCGAAGTAACGGATTTTTACTATAAAATTGCCAACGCAAGCGCAAGCAAGTTGCAGGTACCAGGCTAGTCTTATATGCATATACAAACATGTTGTCCACGATGTCAAAAATACCAAAATCCTGTATAAAACAGACAAACTTCACACCCATTTCTAGATTTCTCAGTTACCTTTTTATAATAATTAAAAAACGTGTAGACTCAATTCTCATATGATTCATGAGACCTGAAAGAAATGCAGAAATGTGTGTACGTGAAATGACGCACGAATGTGTACAGCTCTGTTCTTGGAATTGCGATTGCTTGAATAACTTAAAATGTTAAGTTCAGGGTTGTATAGCTTGTACTCGAGTAAGCTTTTTAAGCTTTTACGTTCTTAGTTTAGACTCATTGTTAGCACAAAGAAATAAATTGTAGATTTTATGATAGAGTTAAGTCATGGCTGAGTATGTGTCGCGATTGTAGTTTAGAATTCTAGATGGAGGAATATCTAGATCTGTCGTTTTCTGTTTTTCGGTCTGGCTAGACTAAGAACGGTGTTGAACTAAAGAAGGTATAACGTCTCTGAGTGGGGGAAGACAGTATGAACTTAAAAAATAATCTAATTTTCCATAATAATACATTAATTGAAACACATTGTTTTGCTTTGTTTACTTAACACACAACCGTTATAGATATCATCGTTTTATGATTCGTTAAGCCTCTCAAGCGTGTTTCAGATAATCCGTTGCACTTTTTATAGTTGCGTTAATTTTATCACTTTATTAGAAGATTTAGTTTATTATGTGTATATATATATATATACCTATTACACTAAAAGTGTAGTGAACTTGTGAAAGTGGAAAAAGGGTGGGGAAAAGGGGTAAAGAAAAAAAATGTACATACACGATACTAAGGCAAAATGTACTATATGCGGCCACGGAGCCACTAGTATTCGTTAAAGACATATTTGGAAAACGTATAAAAATTTGAACGCAGCGGAATTTGAACCCGCGCCTCTTAAAAACCGTTCAAGAGGTTCGGGTTCAAATCCTGCTGCGTTCAAATTTTTATATGTTTTCTAAATATGTCTTTTTCAATTTCCTTAGTGTGCGAATAACACTTTTAAAAATGTAAAAAAAAATTCGTTAATTCACACTTAAGTTATGACCCCAACAAGTAACATATCATCAGCCTTTACGAGCTTAATATCGCTAAATGATTCATTGATGCTGCCAAGCGTGAATTCAATAGCCTCCACTGTTCACATTTGAATTATATAATATATGCATATATGATAAAAAGTTAAATAATTTTATTCAAAATAAGAAGAAACATATTCAGAAAACGTATAAAAATTTGAACGCAGCGGGATTTGAACCCGCGCCTCTTGAAAACCGTTCAAGCGCTCCAACCGCTAAGCCATGCGTTCTACATTCAGCTACGTTGGAATTCTTATACGCTTATTACAACTTACATTTGTTGTTAGCATCGTTCTTTTTATACGTTTTCTAAATATGTCTTTTTCAATTTACTAATTTACTTAGTGTGGGAATAACACGTAAAAAAATATTAAAAAAAAAGAAGAAACATGCTTCATTTTTGGAACGTCGAATAATTTATCACCGGTTGACTAAAGTTAACGCCTCAGACCTGAGAAGAACCGGCGCTAGAAACCTAGCGGGACTCAGTTTTTTTGTTCAAATCAATTACTAACATATTTATTAGTGACAATTATACCTTTTGAAATAGACTGGGGCGAGCATTTCATTCTATATAAATTTAGTGTTATAATTTATAAAATCGTTAATTAGGTAATAACCTTTAACACACAAACGTCTATTCAAAACTTTTTTAAATTGTGATATAGAATATTTTTGAAGGTTTTCTAGGATACTATTGTAAAAGCGTACATATTGTCTCATAAAAGAATTACGGATTCGATGCAATCGAGTTACAGGCGCGGTAAGTTTAAGCCTATATCTAGTATTAATATTATGTACATCACAGATTTGGGTAAAATAATTAATATTTCTCTTTACATACAATAAATTTTCAAATATGCACATAAGACGCAATTATCTATATAGTTATTTCCTTAAATTTTTGCTTTAAGGAATATTTAGGGCCCAAGTTGTAGATTGCACGAATAGCTAGCTTCTGCAAAGCAAAGATAGAATTAATAGCGGCTGCATTAGCCCAAAGTATGATGCCCTAAGACATAATACTATGAAAATAGCTAAAGTTTACAAGGCAAGCCAAAGCATGGCATGGATATAATACTTGTATCAACTGACAGACGAATGCCACCTGGCTCTACCTCGTTAAAAACAGTGTTTTATCATTAGTTCAAAATTAGGTTGATTATGTAAAATGTTACTGAAGTTATGTCCATCGTAAGTTATTGTTAATCTGAATTTACAATATATTTATAGGAAAAATTAAACAAGAATAAAACGTTTCCTTTAAATTTCCAGTTTTCAAATGAAAATTGACTGCTCAATTGGCGCTAGTAGAGTTCCAAATTACCTACATACTTTAAAATTCTGTTACAAGCGCCACGCCATAATGGAGCAGTGCAGCGGAGTGGAACGGTATCTGGTTATATAATGATATAATAACTGTTCTAATTTTTCGGTGTCTTAAAACAATGCGCGGCGTTGAGTTCCGCCACTTATCACGAAACTCTAATCGGTTTTTGGCAGAAAGTAGAGAACGGAGCGTCTTTTTTCTTCATAGTTTTTTTTTAAATATATAATTTTAATTTATTTTGTTTATAGCATTTTAAAATTAAGGGAAATAGAGTCCATCGTGGCTCAGTGCGACAGCGTCTATCCGTAATTACGATCATAATTTAATTATCATTTCTCCATATATTTACTAGGCAAGTTAGTTAGTTAGTCAGTTACTCACAGTCTTTACCGTTACAAAAGATTCATACTAATATTATATTTGTCTGTGATGTCATCACGGCCAAACCGCTGAACCGATTGTGATAACATTTTATATAAAGATACTTGAGGGTCTTAGGCTAAACAAAGGTCTTTTTCTCCATTTCTTTTTTAGTTATTGCAGGTATGTCATTGGTTTTACGGAAATATCCGCCAACAATACGAAACATCTCTAATTCACGTGGGCGAAGCCGTGAACCTGTAGGATACTAGATCCTATAAAAAAATAAAAACAGCGTAAAATTTATTATTCTCAAATCAAAATAGGTTACACGCCAAATATATCTCTCACAAAAGCAGCCAAAATAAGCTCAAAAAACGAACTTAAAAGCTACAACTAAAAGCTTAAAATAAAGTCTGCCGTAAAGTAACATTTCCAAACAACAAATTCTCGTGATTTATGATTTTAGTTGACCTTTTACCATAAATTCTGTATTTCAGTCATATATTTCAATAGAGGCCTTAGTGGCGCAGTACAACAGCGTCTCAATGTCTGATTTTGAACGCGTGAGTTCGATCCCTACTCTGGAGAATAATAATTGATATTCATTCCTCAGCTGTATCGCGTCTAAGACAAAGTACGGCGTAAAACTCCAGCACACGCAATGTCTCGCTAATGCTAATTCAACAGAGAGCTAGAGAGAACAATGTGTTTTGACATTAGGTTCTCTGTGTTTATATGAAGTAATTTAAAGGAAAATGTGTGAAGCGAATATTTAATCGAGTGCGAGTCGATTTGTACATTTAAATTGTCTTCATTTCCCGCTTTGGCAAAGTCAAAGCGCGGCGTTGAGTTCCGCCACTCACCATTCTATGTGTCGAGACTGGATTCTCGTTCCCTACATTGATGTGTGTGTAAGCATGGGGTATTGGAAAAAGCGTGAAGCTTGTATTCCAATAGTTATATAGAGACTTACGTCACGGGTGCGCCGACCTGCTCACTGCGCAGTCGCAGTGCATCGATCGACAGTGCAGCTAGCTATGTGCTTGACACAATACTATTTGTATGGAATTGCGTTACGACGATATATACTGCTATACCTAATTAGGTATTTGAGGTAATTTATTATTTAAGCTTTTAAATAAGAGCTTTTGAAGTAATTAGGTAGTGAAGTATTTATATTTATATATATATACATATATGTATATAGCATCAATTGGTAAAATATTATATTATTCTTGACTTTACTGGTTATTATGCAAGAATAAGAAGAGGACCTTGTAAATTTATGCATATAATTTTAATTGACCACCATTAGTTTTTGTAGAACCTTAATGCTATGTAGCTATAATTTTGAAACTTACAGCTTTCTTGTAAAGCTTATGATTATTCAATAGCGGTGTCGAGTTCCGCTACTCAACAAGCAATGTCTCGATTTCAGGCGGAAATTGGAGAACTTAGTGTCTAAGTTCTCTCTGAATATCCTGCTATATGAGAAAAAGCGTCAAGCGGCTTATGACCATGCACATGCTTACTAATTAAAAATGTTCTCATAACATTTTGATACTTATATATATTAATATTTCCAAGAATTTCATTGTTTTACAAAAAAGGCAGACGAAAACACGATACAACTATAGTTCGGTTAAGCAAAGCCGCGAACGTGCCGCTAGTTTAAAATATATCGTAAAATGCTTTACTGTTTAGATATAAAGTACTTGTATAAACGCACGCTAAGCCCGTTTAATGGCCTCTGGCGTCCGGAGCCTTGCACGTCCGCTCGAACGTAATACAGTTTGCCTTGTAAGATATGAGCTGAAGCGATCGTTTAAAATTATAGCGTAGAGAGGAAAATTTATGTCTGAAGTTTTATCAAACATTTTCTTATTTTATATATATATATGTATCGTAAATATAATATTTATTTCTACACAAGACGGACTGACAATTATACTAGAATGGTTTCATTACTTCGCATGTACTTGGAGGAAATGTTAAACTGAAATAAATATATATTATTTATTTATTGTTTATATGTTTATCAAAAGTTTAAGTGATAATTTTGAGGTAAAGTGCCATGTTAAGTTCAGTAACTCCAATTTTTTTATGAAAAGTTTATGAAATACAATAAGCTTTTGCTAGACTTTCATAAAGTAAAAAAATACAATAGTTTCTCATTCAATTGTTAAGTTTTCATATAATACCGAATGCCGAATTTTTATACGGAGAACGGAGTGTCTTCATGGCAGCATTTCTCCGCATGCGAGAAAAAGTTACTGATACGTTACATTAGTTACGTATATGTGAGACGATGTTTTTGTATATATTAAAATATATAAGAGAATTAAATGAAACTAACATACAAAATATCAAACAAGCTTTCAACTTTGTACCACACTTGTCTTAGTTTACAGCGGCACGTGACTCCTCGCGTTGCAGCGAGATCTAGCACCTTTCAAATAGAACCTAAAGTACTCCACTTTATTCTCTTTACAATGTTCAGTAGAAGCTGTGTCAATAAATAAAATATAGTAACTAATAAGAAAGTTAGAAAAAAAAATTGTATTAATTTTGTATTCTCATTAAGTGAGATTAAATTTAGAGATATAAATAAATTCTTTAACTGTAAAATAATTATTTTGGATTGTTTTTTATTTTAAATGTTACCAGCAGATAGAACTTAGTGTCAAGACATTCTAGTTTTTACTTTAAAAATAGTATAGTAGCTAGCAACAAACACTTAAAAAACATATAAAATAGTGAATTTAAAATGTTTTATTTTTATATCTAGCATAGAGAGAACCTAGTGTCAAAACACTCTGTTATCCGCTCATTTAAAAACATTTCTATCAGGCAGAAATAGCTTGTAAATAATTAAATTTTAAATTTAAACTTTTATTTCAAAGCTCGAGTCTAAAAGCATCGTTATCAGGCGTCGCGTCGACTGAAGCGTTAGTTCATTAATACAGGCTTAAAATACAAGTCTATACGTACGTCTGGCATTTTTAAATGATTCACGCCTATCGTAGGTATATTATAATGAATTAAATGCAGTTACAAAATATTAATAGACTAGTAACCCGCTCGCAGCTTCGCCTGCGTAAACTACAGGACTGTAACTAACTATTTAGTTTTTTCACCCATTAGTGTTAAATCACAAACTTTGCTTAAATTCATAATTTAAACTGTTTTTTACTTATTAAACGATTGAAATAAAATAAACACTAAATATTAAGAGAAGCTTATCAAAACATAATAACATAAGAAAGTCAAATTTGCATTTATATCGGTTAAGCCGTTACTGAGATTAGCGTGCACAGACCCACAAGCAAAACTAAAATAATATTGTTTTGGGTTCTATTATATTGATAAATGATAAATCTCCCAATCATATTTTTTTCTCAGACATCTTCCATGTACAGACAACGTTCAGTTAAATTTTATTATGTGTATGTATAGATATAGATTGTAGAAAGAACATTTAAGTTGAGTGTGTTGGTTATCTGTAATTTATATATTTCTTAATCAAGAAGCATTCCTTGTAGTATGTGAGTACTGCTTTCAGTAGTGGACGGTGACATGCTGAGAGAAGTGTTTAATTAAAAAAATATATATATCATTGTTTTTTTTTATATTTAATTTGAATCCATATACTAGCAAATTTTTGACTACCTAAAAAGCTTCAAGCTTCTCCCGCTTAGAAGAAGGCAGTAAAAAGCTAGAAAAAAACACTCGGGTCTCCGCTTTGCGCCCGAATTAAAGGCATTGCGTGTCGAGTGGCGGAATTTTATACTGCGGCAGTTTATATGATAAAAAATTATGTGAAAACAGAGTTTCTAGACACTAGGCTCTCCCTGACTACCATGCTATGCGGGAAAGAGCGTGATGCTACATAAAAAAATTACTTGGAGCCACAACTCAATTAAGCCTCGCATGTCAAACGAATATCGGAATTTTAAAGCTTGTACAAGTTTTAATAAAATTTTACGAGAGTTCACAACTTTGCCATTATACTAAAAGTTGAGTAGTTTTTTATAGTACGACATGAAGAGAACGGCAACGTTTATTTTTTGATAACGGAATCTATAAGTTTGTTAGTGCTTTAACCCTGGTTAGGTTACGGCTGGGATAAATACAATAATATTGCATTGAAATAAAAAAAAAGAATCTATTCTGCTATTTTTCAAGTCAAGTTCTTTGATGTTCTAGGCTGAATAAGGAAAGGAGTGCAGGAAGCCAATATATTTCATAAAAGATGTAAACATACAAATATATATAGTAAAATAAAATCTCAAATTTTCACTGGATTTTCTCTGTTATGCGGGTAAAATTACAGTAATTTTGAAGTCCCCAAGTGCAATCGAATCCACTACCATCCTATTTACAGTCAGACGCTGTCACTACAATATATTTCTAAATTATATATATATATATATAAGCCATTTCCTGGTCATTCCGAACTGCAACTTGTACTTTAAATACGAACCAAAATTATATAGACACTTTGGGGGGTCTTCAGATAAACATACACTACTTTATCTCCCATATTTTTTTAATTTATCCACGAATTTCATTGTTTTACGAAAACTGCCGAAAATACGAAACAGCCTGTAGATCACACGGGCGAAGCCGCTAGCTGGAAGCTAGTAAAAAATATATCTTTCCTCTAAACCCACTAGCTTTACATTCAGTCATATTCATGACAACTTCACCAATATGTTTATTTTTTTTCTTTTTTTAAATCTATTTTAATTTAGGGACTTTTTATGTAATAATACAAAAATGACAGCCTCATCGTTCCCTAAAACAGTCTTCAAACACACAAATATAGCATTTTCTTATTCTTCTAAGAACACTTATACAGCATCTTAGCTACCACAGAACTAGGTTCAGACAATAAACATTGGAAAACACCTACATCTCTTAAATTTAAATTATATCGACGAATTAAATCTTGACGGGCCCCGACATTACTTACACATTCTATTCGCCATAGGTTATATATATATATATAACAACATAGGCTGTTTTCTATATGAATACAGAAACCTTTGTTACAGACACATTAACTCTGCCTTTACGTGATGGACGCCATACTAATCGTCCTGCGGTTATTTGTTTGGTAGAAGTTTAAATTAGGTAGAAAATTTATGTCCCTGTTTACTTCCGAAAGAGTTACCGACCGACATCTCTATTACTTGCAATTTATTTTGCTGCTAAATTTTATGTATGTTACGTATTGACCGAATATAAGGAGTGTTTGTCGAGATCAATAATATTTTACAATATTGTTAACTCAAAACTTAATTATTTCAATAGAATTTGACTTGATATGCCGCTATCAAGGTCTGCAATGTAATGTATCAATTTGTTAATCCAATATTGAGTTTGTTTCCTACAAAGGAAAACATTAGCTATAAACGAGGATATATATATATATATATATATATATATATATATATATATATATATATATATATATATATATATATATACATAAATTGATGTCTTTGAGTACGCCAATTAGTAGGTCCTTAATTTTAGGAATTGATTGAATCAGGTAGCTGTTTCCAGTTCAGATAGACGTTCTAACTACCGTTATACTAAAATCATTTATCTCAAAGATAGCGTTTTTTAAAAAAGATTTTTTTATTATAAAAACCCAAATCTGATGCGCTTTTCGAATTTATTCATCATTACAATTATATAATTATACACTTATATATATATATATATATATATATATATATATATATATATATATATATATATATATATAAACGATATAAATATTCATACCCAGCATACATAATCACTACAATGAGTTGAAACTGCATTAAAAATGTTATATGGTACGATCGATAACTAAAAATAAAACAATCATTTTGCAGCATCACACTTTATTTAACAGAGAAAACCTAGTGCCAAGACAATTCGTTCCCCGCTTTCCGCCCGAATTCAAGACATTGAATTTAATAGCGAAATTCATTATGACTATTCCCCCTGGCTAGGAATAGAACTGAGAACCATACCGAGTTATTAGTTAAACAGTGTCCCACTGCGCCACAATGGCCTCAATATAGAGACAAAACAATTTCTTCGAGCACATTCAACACAAATTTATAATGACATAAAATATTTTAATTAAACGCAACTAACTAAAGTATGAAATATTTCATAACTCATCTCGTAAATTGCGACGAGCTTCAGCTTTCAATGGCCAAGTTTAATATCCACAATATAAAGTGCAGCTGGAAGTGCCTTTTGAAATGAAACCGGAACAAGCAATAAGCTTTTGTATTATATAGGAGTGCATGTATATATGTATGTATGTGGCCTATTATTGTACTAGTGGTTTTTTTTTATTATAGGTATTATTATTATATAGGTTTTATTATAGGTTAGTGAAAAGGGAGTGTTTTGACAAACAAAATAAGTGTAGTACCAATTCAATTGATCTATTTATTAAAAACTGTTCCGTGATTTACTGAGTTTAGAATCTACTAAGTGTACAAAAGTCGGATATTTGCAATATATTTGCAATATTTGCAAGTGAAAAATGGAGTGTCTTGACACTAGGTTCTCTCTGATAACCCTGCTGCTATAATATATAATTTAATTTGAGCTTCATCTATTTGATACTTTCAATTAATTAAGATTAGTTACGATAATACTGGTTTAATAATCCCGATTTCTTTTACATAACACTAGTTTTCTACCGCTACTTTGTTTGTGTAAAATGACGCCGAGCGGCAATCAGCTCCCACCTCCTTCATTCCATCTGAGAGTAATGGAATGAAGGGGGTGCGATCTCCTCTTAAGAGGGGATTAAACAAACAACTACGGACCATTTAAATGATCCAACCCAGGGACCCATCCACATTGGTGGCAGAACATTACAGGCAGAGGACCAAATCCTGGATCCGTTTCCACTGGTTCCCCCTCCCCGCCGTGGGACGAGAGGCGAACGCATCTTCTCGTAAAGTTAGTTAGTTTTCCCCTATATTTTCCAAGGAAACTGCGATATTTATTTTAGCATATTACTACCAACGCCCAAGAGCGTTGTCTGCGAATTGTCTGTCAGTCACTCGTTGAGTAACGGAAAAGTTTGTATGCGTATATTAATACATTATACAAAATTTATAAACAAAATATATAAACAAAATTTAAATTACAGTCAATAGAAAGCATTCACGAACGCCCTCCGATGTAAAACAGGAACGTGGGCAATCAGACGGAAATTGTCCGGAAATGAGCTATGCATATTGTACAGTGTATAGCGCAGCAGCGCTCTTGCAGTTTTATGCGTCGTTCAGACTTTAAGCGCGATTGGTTGTGTGTTCGATGCACACTCGGAAGAGTAATTTTATTTAAATTATTTATCCGTGTCTTTACACTAGTTTTCACTGCACCTATCATGCTATGCGGGTAGAATCGTGAGGCTGAATATTAGTGAAGGATATCTGCGTATTTACGTGGCAAGAAATATTTCGGATTTTTGGGATGTAGAACGCATGGCTTAGCAGTTATAGCGCTTAAACGGTTTTCAAGAGGCGCGGGTTCACACCGCTGCGTTAAAAATTTTATACGTTTTCTAAATATACGTTTTTCAGACTCCAATTTTATTTATAAGTATAGGTGACACATATACAAAGATAAATGTCCATTTCTGACCACATTGAGTTAGCTACACAATTTTCAGAAAACTATTTTTTCACTTAAACCAGCCGTCTATCCTCGACCGTCTCTGTATATTTTTAGAAAGCACTTTACCACTTTTAAATAATACGCTCGCGGAAATATACTCTTTGCAGGACTTATTGGTTTCCGCCGAGTTTATTATTCTATGTGAGATGTCATCGAGTCGCAGTGGGAGAGCGTCTGAGTGTAAACGCGGTTGGTTGTAGGTACGATTCCGATTAAGAGAAATTATTGTATTTTAATTTCCTTGCTTTGTCATGATGAAGCGCGGATTTGTGTTGCGACACACAATTCACTATGTCACATTTTTGAGCGGAAATGGGTGAACAGAGTGTCTAGACACTAGGTTCAGAGAGAACCAAAGAAAAAGCAAGCAGAAAAAGCGTGAAGCTAGAAAAAAAAAGTTTCTCTGGCCGTCTGACTCCAACATCTATCTGCTTTGCCTGAAAGCAATATATATATATATATATATATATATATATATATATATATATATATATATATTTAGAAATGTATAAACAATTGAACGCGCAGTACTGAACCCGCGCCTCTTTTTCGCGCGCGCGCCGCGTTTTCAAGAGGCGCGGGTTCAAATCCCGCTGCGTTCAAAATTTTATATGTTTCTAAATATATGTCTTATTCATATTTAATACGATTATATTTATTATACTTGTGTCTAAATAAAGATGCGCTGCTCACAAACAGTTCTCATCAAACGAGTATAGGCTGTTAGATTTTTAATTGCATAAGAACTACGAAATAACCTAGTTTTCTATCGAATTCTTTTTCACGGTTGCTTTGCATGATTATTTTTAAATATTATAATAATTAACGCTGATGTTTTACCAGCTTCACGCTTTTTCCCGCTAGTGCCAGGACTCTCCGTTTTATACTTTCCGACAGAATCGGAGACATTGCGTGTTGAGTGGGGGACTCAACGCCGTGAACTGTTGGTTGAAAGTTGGTAAAAAGTGATTTCTAACTAGATTATCTTTGCATTCATATATGTATGACTCGTTTAAATTAAAAAAAAAACATTTCTTTTGTTTCATTTTAATGTCAATCGTGCCATTTGTTGAGAGATGTGTGTTTACATAATAACTAACTTAAAAACTATGCGAACGACATAGATTTTTTTATAAGAATTTTAAATTTTGAAAGTTAAAATAAAATAATTGCTGCGTTCATATTTTTATACGTTTTCTAAACAAATGGTTTTTTTTTATTATATCCGAAGTATGTGAGAAACACTTTAATTAAAAAAAAAGTTTAATAAATAGTATTTTCTCTTGCTAGACGATTGTACGTAGAAACAGTCTTTGGGTAACCAAAGTGTTTTTAAAAAAATTTCTACAGAGATCCTGTCAAATGTTATCATACATTTAAATATTTTTTTTATTTCTGTTTAACTTTTCAATAACTCAACTCGCTCGCTAGATGTGGCACTTTTAAATTTTGTGTAAAGTGTATAAGTGTATATCAAGTCTGTGTTTATGTGTGTGTGTCCAATCTGTACACGTAATAAAAATGTGACTGATCGTTGTCTGTACATTGGAAGATATATGAGAAAAAATATTATTGGAGGCATTTATCAATATAATAGAACCCAAAACAATTATTTTTATTTTTATTCCTATTTCTTTCTATTCTTAGAAATGGCTAAACTGATTTAAATGCAGTTTTAGGTATTGTATTTTGGTTAACTTTCCTTAACATTTAGTGTTTATTTCATCTCAATCGGTTCGTAATGAAAAAATTACATTAATTTAAATTTTGTTCGACCAAATTGCTATAAAATAACTGTTTTATTAAATTGACTGAAAGTTTATTCAGTTATGGTCGTGTAGTTTAAACAGGCAAAGCCGCGAGCAGGTCGGTAGTAAATAAAAAACTGTCGAACATAAATTGTGCAGATACGTTTTATATATTTGTTATTTATTACACCCTAGTATTTAGTCTCCTTTAGCGAGATGAGCTCATTTCTAACACTTAAAATAAATTAAAGATATCATGACTTATAGAACTTCAGTATTATATAATTTTTAAGATTAATTTGATTTTAAGAAATGGAAAGCTCATCTCGAGGTTGTTTCTTAGTGAAGTTTAGTTTATGTAGAGTTTAATTTTTATACTTGTAACTAACTGCAATTTCGCTTGCGTGGTCTTAATGACTCTTCACATCAAAATACTCATCATGCTGAGGAACTTTTGTTTTAAATGTGTTATTTCTTATAGTTTAGCTTGTCTCTTATGGTTTGTCTCCAGGTTTTCATATATGGGTATATATAAGCCCAACTAAAACCAACATCAGTGGTAATAATAGTTTGAACTTTTTAGTTACTTAAACCTCGGTAAATCTTAGGTTTTTATGAAAGTATGATAATACACTCTGATCATAATATGGTATTATGTTTAATGAATACAATTGAAAAACATTGTTAGAAAACGAATAACGGACGCTAACAACAAAAATAAGTTGTAATAAGCGTATAAGAATTTCGACGCAGCTGGATGTAGAACGCATGGCTTAGCGGTCAGAGCGCTTGGACGGTTTCCAAGGGGCGCCGATTCGAATCCCGCTGCTTTCAAATTTATAATGTATATTAATTTAAACTTTTATAATGTTTATTAGTGTAGCATAAGCTATTTACGGTTTATAAAAACAGTTCTCATTTTTACTATTGAAATGGGTAAATCGGTGAAGTTGGTAAGTTTTACTTGGGAAATCTAAGCATTTACCGTAGTTCGGGGATTTACAGTAACACATATATTAATAAATAAAGAAACAAATTTAAAAAGTTATGCGTTCTTTTACGACCTGTTTTTTGCAAGCCATGCTTTAGAAACGACATTGCTTTTAAATTTTCTATTTATATCCGTTTAACCGGTAAAAGGCCATCATGACTCAGTCGGGCAACGTCTGACTGTAAACTTGACGGTGGTGGGCCACCTTTATTAATCATTTTTCGAGTGGATATTAAACTCAAATTATTTCCATTTCCCCGCGCTGGTACTATAAAGCAGAGCATTGAGTTCCGCCTTACTTTCTCGAAATCCCTTATACCCTGGTACACGGGATTAAAACGTAAAGCTAAAAAAAAAACAAATATTAATTTTCTAACTCGGCTATACATAACTCAATCGTTTCAAGAGAAATATACATTTTTTTTCGTGTTGCAACGCTATATTTGTTTAGATGACAGTTACAACGCTGTGTCATCTCCTAGCTTAGGGTTTAGTGTTTCGTAATATTGATTTAGCAAGTTAGTTTCACAAAGTATAAAAGTTGTCTCTTTGTAATATTAAAATAACCGCTTGTTACTAAATGCAATTTTTGTCTATCTGTCTGTTTGTTCCGGCTAATGTGGGGAACTGCTGGAACGATTTTGACGGGACTTTAACTGGCAGATGACTGATGTAATAAGGAGTAACTGAAACGATTTTAATCTTAGAATTCCACGCGGACAAAGTGGCAGGCACAGCTAGTGTGTATATAATATAAGTGCATTGGGCATTAAAAATACGTACTCTTAAACACGCTTGAAGGTATTTTGTCATTAGTATGGTAATAAAGAAGTAATTGTATGAAAATTGTATATTACCATACAATCTCTCTCCTTCTTGTGTTCTCCATACAACGTGATATTGGCAAAGTGACTAGTGTTCTAAACTAGTAACTAACACTCTTGAATCACCACAACCTTAGAACCGAACCGAACCGATCCGAAAATTGTATATTTTCATCGAGTTCAGACCGTGTACAAATTTCGAGCAAATCAGATGATAGAGATGGGTTGAGTGCATAAAAAAATAGCGATGTAATTGTTGTTCAAAAGTTTTTTAATTATGATCATTCTACCGAGTGGGAATCGAACGCATACCCAATCGCGTTCACATTCAGACACTGTTCCACTGCGCCACAATGGCCTGTTCAAATCTTCATGTACATTTTGAATTTTAACTCAAACTTGCATTATGCTTTTTAATTTACGAAACCAAGAGAGACAAATACTTTTCTTAACACTCGAAACCCGACACTGCACCTTATCTAACTAGACTTTTATTAAAATTATTAAAAATAGATACGTATAAAGATTGCCCCAAGTAAAAATCGAACCCACTACCATATCGTATAGTCCGAAACTCGCCAATTGCGCCACGATGGGTTTAAGAACTATTAGAGTTCTTTCATTTTATTTTAGCGTTTCATTTTTTTTACTACAAGTTACTTGCATTATAAACTGTTACACGTACTATAAAGCACTATTTCAAGAAACTTTTATTTTATTAGGGTTACGAAGTAGAGCTTCTTAAAAGCCCTTCTACAACTTTGCTGTAACCATTGGCGCGGTCATCTGCCTACCCCTTAGTTTCAGTGGAGCGGCACACCCCTGTATAATAGATTTTTTTCATATATTTTTTTTTTTTACACCATCCGTATATATACTATATTAGTTAAAAATTTATTGACTCACTTTATTGTCAGCTTTCTGCCCATTTTTAATGATTTTTAAACGGTTTATAGAAACTTTACTCCGCGATCTGTTAAACTAGATTGTTTAAGCAGATATTAGTATAAGCCTAGAGTGTATTTCGGTACTTTAGGTTGATTGAAAGATATGTATATGACGAAAAGGTGAGCGGTGAAAGAGTAAGAGGGACACCACCGGTTGACTTTCGAGAATATACTATCAATGATGCTGGAAAAAGGTCACCTAAAAAGCACGAGGACCCCCCGGAGTGCGTGTATAAAGAGGCTGTTGACAGTTGACGTGGCGAATGAAGTGTCCAGAGACGGTAGCATTTCTCTCTTCTCATATTTGCTTCAACAATCTAGTTTAACAGATCGCGGCGTAAAGTTTCTATAAACCATTTAAAAATTAAAAATGCGTGAGGCTTAAAAAAGTCCACAGTGGCTTATTCAAAACATTCCACTAATATATGTATAAGTTAAATATAATCTTATTTAAACTGATCTGAAATCAAATGAAACAATGTCTGTACAGAACTATAAAGAGGTAACATAGCTGTTTTCATTTAACTACGGCTTTACGACGCGCAGCTGTCATACAATCTGTTCATGTATATAAACTTTTATGTTTTATTAGATTTTCTCTTGCTTAATTAGAATATTAGAAGCCATTGTGGCGTAGTCAGCCATCGTCTGCCTGTAAACGGGATTGATTGGGGCTTCGATGCCCATTCGGGGGAATGGTTATATTTTAATTTTCCATTCTGGTGAGACAGCGTGGAGTTGGGTTTCGTTAGAAACACGCATTGTCCTGATTTCGGGTAGAACATGGAGAATGGAGTTATTTGACACTACATTGTCTGGTGACTACATTGCTATGTGGGTGTGAAGCTGCTTCTATTAAGTTCGGGCAACCAAAACCAAAGGCAAACCCA
This sequence comes from Podotricha telesiphe, assembly GCA_038994665.1. Lineage (NCBI taxonomy): Eukaryota > Metazoa > Arthropoda > Insecta > Lepidoptera > Nymphalidae > Podotricha > Podotricha telesiphe. The sequence continues at coordinate 293,778 of JAOYRR010000422.1, read as the reverse complement.
AATTATAATTATATAGCTATCTCACAAAGTACCTATCATTAATTACAAGACATGTACGTTTTTGTCCACTGCACAGTCGTAAAAGCCGTAAAATGTAGGAATTGTCTATTAGCACCGAGATTGGTCGTAAAGTGGGGACGCTAATTTACCCTGCCGAAACGGGTAGAGTTCGGCAACTCGCGTTTGCTTTTCCATATTAATATGTTTTTGAGGATTGGGTTTTATTTTTTTGGTGTTTGTGGTGTAGACTGTAATCGGGATGTCTGAAGGGCAGGTTGAATTCTTAAAAACAGTCTTTCTTTCTCTTTCTCTTTTATTATACCCTCACGTTGTTTTCGGCATAACAGTGTCAAGACACTTCGTTTCACTACTTTCGAGACATTGTGTGTTATGCGTTATAAATTATATGAAAATATTTTTAATATAATTTATTTGTATATTCTTTATTGCACACACTTTACACATCATAAAAAAAATGCACAAAAGGCGGGCTTAACGCTAAGAAGCATACTCTACCAGCCAACCCTGTCATGTGCGATATAAAAGTGTAGATGCGGTGCGCAAAGGCCAAAGGTATAATTTCTATAATTATAAGCACATATAAAAATTGCAATAAGTGTTTATCGAAATACATAATCGTTCCCTCGAGTGGGATTCGAAGCTACAACCACCGTGTTTACATTCAAACGCCGTACGATTCTTGACGCTTCTTGTTCTTCTATAGTGCCTCTCCAACTATTGAAGGTTGGCAGTCAGCTCTGCACATTTTGTTTTATCCCTGGCAAGATGAAATATCTGTACAGGGCTCTTGACTCCCGTCCATTTCTGATTTTGCCTAAGCCTTAATTTTTACTACGGCCGTTTTTTTCTTTGGTTACCAACGCTTAAGCTATAATTCAATAAATCCTATCAGAATAACCTTAATATATCTAAAATGCAAGACCAAAGACAAGGCGGTATTTAATCTATATTTAACATTTATTTGTAAGGCATCACGAAGAAGCCATTTTGCAGCGTTTTCATTTTCAGTATTTAGTGGAGCGAGTTAACTGTGAGACAGTTTAAATGCTCCTCGTATTTCGAAGCACTTCTGCCTAAAACTTGTCTCGAGAACTTTAGTGTTTAATTTGAAGATATAGAAAAGTATATTTTTAAGTTCTGTAGTAGTATTAATAAATTCATTTTGAAATGAAACTTTCTGTTAACCTATAGGCTCCTATGGTAGGAAGGTAGTCTACCTGTGACCACGGGACTACTTTAAAGTGTTCGGAACGTCGGTTCTTAAATGTATTTTTAAATACTAATAATATACGCGATTATTCCGTTTGATAATATTTTAATTTCAAAATGTGTAAAAATCACGAAAAACACAAAGGTCTTATTAACGAAATCGTGTCTGTTTGTTTGCAGAGTGGAAGACGAGGCGTCTTCACCTGTGAACAAAGCTAAGTAAGTATTATTTTTATATTTAAAGTCATTTAAAATATATTTCTATTGTAGTCATTTTGATAGCTTAGAAAATAGATAATATTTTTAATGTCTCACCCATCAACGTTTTATATAATGAAATAGGTAGTTTTTTAAAACTTACTGATGTAATGGAAATGTAAGAAAATTTAAATTTATAAATTAAAAAAGTTATTTGAAACTGGCAAAAAATTATTTAGTAATTGGCACCATAAATAGTATAAATAATAATAATAATAATAATTGGGTTAGAAATGGGGAATATTTTTTGGATTAAGTAAAATTTTAGAGAAAAAGATGGCAATTGTTATAAATATTTTAGTATTGAAACACTCTAGATATAATTAAGCGCTAAAAATGTTGTGATTTCTATTTACATTCACGTTCCTAAACTATTATTTTTATATTTTTAACATTTTTAAAGTTTTATACAAATACATAGGAAACTCAAAAAGATTTTTAAAAAAAATTATACGCAGCGAGATTCGTAACCCGACAACAACAAAAAATAAGCTGTAATAAGCGTGAAAGAGTTTCGACGTAGCCGGAAGAACACATGGCTTAGCGGTGAGAGCGCTAGCACGGTTTACAAGGCTTCGAACTCCGCTGCGTTCAAATTTTCATAAGTGTTCTAAAAATGTGTTTTTTACTAAATTTAAACTTCAGCGAAAAAAGCGGCCTCATCACGCCGCCTCAACAGAATGGCGGAGGGGATTCACCCCCTCCTGAAAAGGAGAGGGCTGATCAGGAAGATACAGAAAAAAGTTACTGCGGCTCGGTGCCACACTGCGCAGAGGGTCCCAACGACGACCTCTATGCTATACCTGTCAAATTGCGTCCAAAGAAGGAGACATTGCCTCCTGGGTGGGAGAAACACGAAGGTAAAGGCTTGACTTCTTTTGTTTTGCCAAAGTAACTAACCGTAGAGAACTAAATTATAAGCCACGGCCTTCTTTATTTTTTGACTATTTTAACAATATAGCGTATTATCGTATTTGACATGCAAAATCCTATAGTATTGTAATGCCTAGTGCTGTGTGAATGTGTGCCTTGATCTTCATTTTCATCATTAAAATGGTGAGGATATATTTCAATAACGATTTGAATACAAATCATTTATAAAGTAGGTTAATTACATAGGGCGAGTATTATAGACACTACTTCTAGGCTAATAAGAATATTACACCCTGTAAGGTTTCGCTTCGCAACTGACAGTATCTGTAATGGCTGAAAAAGATATGATATAATAAGAATGACATCACTTAGTTCTTTGCAAATGACCCATAAATACAGAAATTACCTAAAGACTTTTTATGTATTAAACGTCGAGCAATTTTTACAGACAATGACGGCCCTTACTACTGGCACATAAAAAGCGGGACTATCCAACGAGAGATCCCCAAAATGCCGCCCATAGAAGCGCGAGAGTCCCGTATATCCATGGTTAGGGATTGCTCGAACCTATCAGATGTTAAATACGAGGGGCCTATGACATCGTCCGTCACTAGAAGTACTACAAGCGGTGCTTTGGACCAGGATCATCAAGAAGCTGAGCGAAAACGAAGAGAGGAAGTCGCTTATAAGTATGTTTTGTTAATATTTTTCGTTGTTCTCTTTTACAGGAAGGCAAGTGACATGTCTTTACTAAAGCTTCGAATGTTGATTATTGACTTAAATTTATAATATGAGAACATGATGCTTAAAGCTCTGGTTAGATACAGTATAGCGTTGAGTTATGCATTTTGAAAACTGCACGTTTTATCTCTAAATAATTGGTAAATAGAGGATAAAGTGGGTTATCACTAGGAAACAGGGTAAAGTACACGCTACCCAAAAAAAATATAAAGTAGAAAGATAATTTGCCAAGAAAAGAGTAGTTTTGTTGAGTGATTTTAATATACCAATCAGAAATGTAATCTACTGTCTTAAATATGCATCATTATAATTGAATAAACATTTTTCCTCACAGGCGCCGTAGCTACCCGGCCCGTCCGGAACAAGACGGACGTGCAGTCCGATTCTTTGTCCGTTCTCTTGGTTGGGTGGAAATATCTGAAACTGACCTCACCCCTGAACGCTCAAGCCGAGCTGTCAATAAATGCATTGTGGACTTGAGTCTTGGTCGTAATGATCTCTTAGACCAGGTCGGACGTTGGGGAGATGTGAGTATGATCTAAGAAATTATAAAATTATATTTTGGTCTTTGAACATGGTTACTGACAAATTGACATCTTGTCATGGTTTTGGGTCCAAATCACATTTGGTACAATATATATATATATATATATATATATATATATATTTAATTTAGGTTTTTTCTGGTCCGGTGAGCAAAGCGCGGCGTTGAATTAACGTAATACATAACGTGTCTTAAATGAGTGGAAAATGTAGAATGAAGTATTCTACGCTAAGTTCTCTCTTTCTATCTCGCTAATTACTGAAAATATAAAAATTCTAATAAGTTTTCATTTTTATTGTATTTTAGTAATTTTTAATTTTCAGTACTAATATAATGTTACCTCATCAATTTCCAGGGTAAGGATCTATTCATGGATCTGGACGATGGAGCTCTGAAGCTAATAGATCCAGAAAGTCTAAACACTTTGCACACTCAGCCCATACACACAATACGTGTATGGGGCGTCGGCAGAGATAATGGCCGGTGAGTTTGTCTTTTAATTTGTTCTTGTTTAAATAATGCAAGGAATATACTGTGAAAGTTTAGTTTAGTTTTAAGGCAGTCACTCGGATAGTCATTATATTAATATGGGAACAACTTTAGATTCCAATTAACAAAAAAATTGCCGCCTGAGTATGAAATGTGGAACGTATCTAATATAATTAATATATTAAGATAACGTAACAGATAATAGTAATTGTGTGATTTTCGCTACTATACCCACTCAATTGGGTCTTGTCAAAAAAAAATTGGCAATAAAAACCATTTTGCAAACGACACCGTGTGCAAACGCTAAAGATACCGTTTAAGCTAATTCTTATAATTTTTTATTTAACGTTTATAGAAAACGTATAAAAATTTGAACGCAGCGGGATTTGAACCCGCACCTCTTGAAAACCGTTCAAGTGCTCTGACCGCTGAGCCATGCGTTCTACATCCAGCTGCGTCGAAATTTTTTGTGTTAAAAAATTATATATATTCTAAAGACATCTAAAGACAAGAGGCGCGGGTTCAAATCCCGCTGCGTTCAAATTTTTATACGTTTTCTAAATATATATTTTTCAAATTCTTATGAATTTTGTTTTTATGAATCTGTAAGGTTTTTTTTATTATTTTTTTACTTTTAGTTTTTTATATTATTGTACAATTTTATACATCATAATTAAACGTTTTATTGTGTATGCTTATTGCTTAATTTACACCGAAATTAATATATAATTCACAATATTTTAATTATGGTAATTGAAAAAAAAACCATGTTAACCTAAGAATAAGTCATATAAAAAATAGAAATGCCTCTTTATTGTCAGGTAGATCAAAATACCATACTGTAATTTCCCAATACATTCGTATGCAATAGAACTAGTAATTATGATCCTTGCAAAGTTCTAGATCATTCGCTAAGTAGTATCCTATCCTCTCATATAGTATGTTGTTTGTCCGACAATTTATCATTAATTACTAATAAAAATGTTTTTTATTCCGCTATCTTGGATTAGTGAAAGGTATGAACGATTGAGTTTAGAATTCATTATAGTTACGTAAATTTGTCAATTGTTTTGTTTGAAGGTTACATATGTCATTTAAAATAGTGCGTAAAAGCGCAGTGTTTCCTCCCCTTAACCAATTAAAACATAATGAACACACAAAAAAACACCTGAAAACACTCAATCTACCCCAAATCCAGGGATTTCGCGTACGTCGCCCGCGACAGAGTGACCCGGAAGCACATGTGTCACGTCTTCCGTTGCGAGGCTCCCGCGAGATCCATCGCGAACGCATTACGAGATATATGCAAGAGGATCATGATTGAGAGGTCCTTGCAGCCTCCGCCGCGCCCAACGGACTTGCCCGCAGCTAGACGACCAAGGCCCCTGTCGGGTATATATTTTTACATCTACTTACTACTTATAATACGGTTCCATTCCAGTTTCCAGGAGTTCCTTTCCAGCTCTTCTCACCAGAATCGTTTTCCAAGTTGGTGGAAGCTTCCTGTAGAACTGACAATACTGACATTTTTATGTTAACTTGCGAGTGATCTGGTTGATGGTTAGGTAGAAAGAGGAGCTCGGACAGTGGATGCGAGTAATAATGCACATTTTAAACGGAGTCCTGAAGCCTACAATAATCGCAAGTTCCAGGCACCGTTCCGTACTTCTCTCTTTACAGCGCACGATGAATATTCCATGGATACATCGATTGCTAAAGAGTTTCTTCTCTAATACAGGCGCTTCATTTCCCACACCAATGGAGGAACCTCGCAAAACAGTCCGCGCCCGCTACCTCGGTAGCGCGGAAGTGCCTCGAGCCACCGGCATGGACGTGCTCAACGACGCCCTCGAACGCCTGGCCGCTGCGCGTGCGCCTTCCGCCTGGCGTGCCGTGGCTGTCGCCGTCGCGCCCTCCATGATCACCGTCACCGAGGAAGGGGTGAGTGTGTGACGTCACGGGAAATGTCACATGACATGACATATGGCATACATATGTTATCAGAAGAGAAGCACAATTATCTCTTGTATTCGATTATTAGTCGACTGTTTAGTAGCATATTTTTAATGATTATATTTTATAAACAAATTTGAAGTGGCTTTTGTGGCGCAGTGGGGCAGCTTCTGACTGTAAACGTGTTCGTTGTGGACTCAATCCCCAATCTGGCAGATCATTATAATATTTAAATTAATTTAATTTCTCGCTTTTCTTCGCCACTCAACACGCAATGCCTCGAATTTGGGCAGAAAACCGTGAACGAACTGTCTTGGCATTAGGTTCTCTCTGACTACCGTGCTATGCGGGATAAAGCGTGAAGCGAATAACGTAATATTTTACCACTTCTATCTACTCTAATGCCTACCTTACAAAAAAAAAGGAAAGAACTAAACATTTTTTTATTCGGTATTTTAATAGGAAACCACACCGATACTAGAGTGCCGAGTCCGCTACCTCTCGTTTTTGGGCATCGGCCGCGACGTGCGACGCTGCGCTTTCATAGTGCACACGCCGCACGACGCGTTCATCGCACACGCATTCCACGCTGAGCCCAGCTCCGGCGCGCTGTGCAAGACTGTGGAGGCTGCTTGCAAGGTATATAGGTTACTGACACTTGTGCACATAATAACAGGTTTTGTATCTTCTCATTTATACCTAGCGTCATAGGCAAAGCAGCCGGAGCACCAAACTTAACGGTACCTCCATAATTTCTCCTCGTCCAATGTCATTAACCTCTTCACACATGTCCTCCGGGGGCCCTCACGCTTTTAATAGCATCAGCACGAACTGTTTTGGGTTTTAAGATGTTCATAAATGTTTTTATATGAAAATGTAATAAATATGTAAACGATGAGTAGAACTGTCACAAGTATTAAACGGATATTTGTTTTAACACTGACAAACAAACCCATACTGACATAATTACTGATACCGACATGTAGACTTGCACGCACTTTCACTGACACTTATACATAGCTAGCTGTTGCCCGCAACGTCATCCGCGTAGTAATGGCCTCTCCCAAATTTCGAGTTTGTAGCATACAATGAAGGACTTTCATACAAAACCCTGTGAGACCCTTAAACCAGCTTAAACAGGCCTGTCGCAAAATTCCTATAGTCTAGTAACTACAAAAAAGTTCTTTGCCAAATTTCATATACATCAAGCAGTTTTCTAGGATTCATGATAAGTGTATTATATAATTACTATAATTCCCCCCACACTTCGCCCCTCATATTGATACTTGTAATTAATACACTTTTACAAACTTCTATTCGATCTAGTACTTTTCTAACTAACTGGCGAAATACATTGGCGGCGTACTGTGCTAAGTGGCATTTGTTCTTTAACAATAGTAATTCTCTCCTACAGCTGCGTTACCAAAAATGCTTGGACGCGCACGGAGGCGCAGTGGTTGCGGGTGCAATGGGCGGCTCGGTCCCGATGCTCGGCGCGGGCGCAGACGGACGCGCGTCCATAGGACAAGCGCTTAAGTCCTTTGTGGGCTCTTTGACTGGACGTCGCGCTTCTTGAGCGGCTTAAATGGTTAATATACAAATTATGGTTTTTTTTTGTATTTAAGTAACAAGATGAGCTACTTATTTAATTTAAGTGATATTGGTTGGATATTGTAACTTGGGATATGATAAATTGAGGAATATTCAAAAGTGTCGTAATGATTTAATTAACTAATAAATTGAATTGTTGCTGTTAGCGGTATAACATTCGTTCGCTCCGTATTAATTTTCAAAAACCTTGTGTACTACCCAGTTCTATGTAAAGGCTTTATTATTATGTATCCTAATCATATTTGTGTATTTATTTTAAAATTTAAAAGGTTTTATAACTATTATATTATGAATTAATTTCCCTCCCACAGCTCCCAGCTCCCAGCGGTTGACATTTAGTGTTACCGCATTACACCGAGCCGTTACCGTGACTTTGACACGACTGCTTCACCGTGGCATGACTGCTTCGTTATTGTCACAATAATTGTAAACTCTCGTCACGTGGTCACAATATTACTCTGACGTCACGGCTTAATTGCAGCTTTGACGTGAGTGACGTTTCTATGACGTGACGCGACCACAACGTCCTGTCACTGTTCTGTCAGTGAGCAAACTCAAATTGTGTGGTCACAGTGTCACTTTAACGTCACCGCTTTATTGTAACAGTAACGTGACTAGAAGCGAGCCTTTGCCGCCTTTGCTCGCACACGTTTCGAGTGTTAATATGGAAAATGTATCGATGTTAATGTTACTATATATATCTGTATATACTAATTTTATATATAAAAATTAGTATGCACAGATTTGTCAGTCATAATGTTCTGGTTTGTGTTTTGTGTTCTCCGGTCATGACTTGTTTGTTGAGATGTCAGTCAACTTATAGTTAGCGCAAACAAACAATATCAGGTTTATATATTTCTTAATAAAGATTAATACTAATGTAACGAATAATTCTGACTAATCGATTATTTACTGATGCGTAAATTGTAATATCGATTACGATTAAAATAATTTATTTTCAGAATTGTTTAGTTTCTAGTAAAAATTAATATGTAATACCTACAGTTGATTGTTTTTGACTTACTCTTAAATAAATATTCAATGTGTTAGCGATTCTTTTTTTATATACTTTGGCGCACGTTTCATTTTGACATCCAACAGCCGTTTAAAAACGTCTCTATAGCACAAATATTACTTTCATTTCGTTCAGATTGTGTGATTTATCATACAGTATTAAAAAAAAAGACAAAAACACTAGTAATTACATAATACCTTATTGATTGATATCTTATATGAAATTTAACGTAGCATTATTTGATGCCGTCCAAAATGAGCGGGAACGGGTTCAAATCCTGCTACTTTCAAATTTATACAAAACTGCTATGTTGTAATTCTCTAAGATAATATAAAAACAATACACTAACTTTCGTTGCATTGTTTTAACGTACATATCTATCACGTTTTCACGTTTGTTGGCTTCTCGTGTATAAAGCTTGTCGATGTTAGATAAATTGATGGTCTCGTATGTTTAATTATATTATAATTACCTATATAGAACTAGTCGTAATGTTATTTTTGTAAATTTTAAACTAATTTTGTATTGACCGTGAAAATTTATTTAGCAAAAATAACTTTTTTATATACATATAACATTTTAATTTATAGTGTTTAATTTGAACTTTTGGTTTAAAATGTTTATTGGTCAGTAACTGTTATGAGATGACATGGTATCATATGTTGAATGAGTGACAGCCGCTGACTTACATACTAACAGCTATTTTTACTTAACGACAATTTTTCAATTTAGTACTTTTTGCTTAACTAATTTTATCACGCGTCATCTAAATATTATATTATATGACTGTTTCATTGCATATGACTAACCTAATATGATTCATTATGATTTTAATGTCGATTTTTTTTTTATTTTTAAATTGTTTGGTTATTATGCAAATAATTTAAATAGCGTATGTTGTATATAAACGTAGCGGTGGATAATTTTAGTGTAGCTAATGGTTGGTTGGTAAAGTTATCATGGAAAATGGGATTTATTATTAAATATTAATAAATTCCGTTTCTTATGGAACATTGTGAGCACGGTATGAAGAAATTGTTATACTGAGAGCGGTATTAGACCTAGTGGTTGCTACTATGACGCGGGTCACAGCTTCAAATCCATCTGACAGACTTTACAATTGTTCTAATACAATCTGCTGTTACAGTCACAACCTTAAAAGGTAAACTTTTTTTATATGTTAATGGAGTAAATTAAAAAAATAAATAACTAAATACCGCTCTTACTGATTTCTGATTGGTTGACAAGATGGCTAGGATATTTAAAATTAAATAAATATAATGTGTAGATGAAGAGTTTATTTTTGCTTAAGCTTGTATAAAATTATGTACCTATTGCAAAAGATAAATATTTTTTGTATTATATAACCGCAATACTCTATATATTTAAAATTCTAAGCTTCTAAATTAGTTGGTGTTTGATGGTGAAATATTTATTTGCCACTCGGCCGAATGTATAGATAGCCTCATGTTACAAGGGTGTGAAATCGTTGAGCTTTCGATAATTATATATTTGTAATTAAATCGCTATAAAAACCGTTTTAAGTAAAAAATGAGTTATACATGTGTACTTTTAAATAGTATATTTGTAGTAAACAATGAGTTGTCGCTGAGTTTCTTAATATCGAAACTTCAATGCCAAATCGTTGTACCTATAGGAAATCACAAATTAGCTTCTACACAATACTAGTCGATGTCGCTTGTATTCGAAACACTGAGCTGTTATACGTTAAAGCAAATATAATTAATATTATATTCACAAGTTTACTAAGATTAATGTTTACACGAGATTGTATTTATATATTATATATGCCGACGGGCGTTCCGGCCGCGGCGTTCGGACCGCGCGTGTCGCCCGCCGTAGGACGCTTGACTGCCGTTTGCCGGTTACAATATTTTCTATAATAATATAAACATTTATAAAGTAGTTGACAGTAAGCTTAACAATTCATGTTCTAGCTCACGAGTTCCAGTTCGTTACCACTTCACAGGTGGTGGGAGTTCGATTTGATACCGTCGTCGCTTTAACAGCTTAAAAGCCTTAACAATTGTGGCTTTTAATAAATAATTTTGTGAAATTAATAAAAAAATAATTATAAACACAGTTGGGTTTTGTTTTATTTAGTCTCCTCATTTCTTATACCGTTTCTCTAAACATTTCATTAATATATAATATTATAATAAATATATAGCATTTCAAATGTACTAAGTGAGTGGTATTTAAAACTCAGACTGAAATACATGTTAACAAACCTGTTCGTGGGTTCGGGCGCACTTCCCCCTGGACTGTCCCTACTCCCCATCCTGATCGAATTCTCGGCGATTCAAAATAAAATAAAATAGAGACACCCCCCCCCCCATTGCCGATTGCGCTGGGTCCCAGAGCTAACCGTTCCAAAGGGGCTTTTCAGTCTAAATCACACTAGTTGATTTGCTAGTCACTAACCTCGTTACTCCCCCGGTCTTCGCCGAATCATTGCTATTCTCACCTACATGCGTCATTTCTCTCATCCTGATCAAACAAAGCGTCAGACACCACGATACAATTTTTTCAATACGTTTTCAATATATTACGTGCTCTAGGAATCCACGATGTTACATCGTGTGTTGGAAATTAAAACGAATAAAAGTTATACGAAGAAAGAAACAAAACAAACATTCATTATAAATATTTATTTATCATTATCATATATTTATTGGACATAATTTGGAATCAGGTAAAATTACATAATAATTACAAAATGTGAAATGAAACTCGACACAACACGGCGCGAGCCCCACGACGCGACGAAACTGGCAGTATCAGCTTTTATATACATTAAGACTAATGACGAACAAACAATCAAACATACATATTTTATATATACATATTCTATTAGAAGATACATAAAAATATTAATGATATAAACTCATAATAAGAAAAATACAATCAATCATTAAACCAGTAAAAGGTTGTGTGACATATGACGTCACAAGTTATTAATATTAGTTTTTAAATATTATTCATAATATCGTCTCTACTATTGCTTTCTCATGATATATATTAATTATATCTGTATGTATTTAGAACTATAAAAAAACATTAAAAAAATCGATTAAAACAAAATCACCTAATTTTTTCAGTTTGCCATTAGACATTCATTGCAAACAAAAAACGATAAACAGCCGTTCAAACGTTATTCATATAAGAAAATATTATATATTGAACGTACAATTTTCATTTCATACAACACATAAAAGGCAACAGTTTTCATATTCTGACATGATATTTAAAAACACATTCAAAAGTAACAATTTTCAATAGTAATAGAATATATTAAAAAAAAAATCGTTAATTTTAAGGAATATATATTTAACTTCACGGTTTTCCGGCAAAGCAGGGGTAGTCAGAGAAAAACAATGCCAAGACACTCCGTTCTCCACTTTCTGTTCGAATTCCGAGCATTGTATGTTGAATAGAGGAACTAAACGTCGCGTTTCATATCAAAATTTTGATTAAATGAAGTTGCATGTCAATTTTATAAAACAAAAGGAACTCTAGTAAACATTTAAATTAAACATATATCTATATGTATATAAAACTATTATATTACTGAGCGAGTCAAATACAACATTACTGGAGTTAATGGGTCTAGTCTAAGGCTAATCATAGTCGTAATCGTGAATAAGTGGTAACAAGTTATCAAATTATATTTGAAAAAGAAAAAAAAACAAGTGTTGAATTCTTATATGGCTTTAACAGCAGAACTGACTTTGCTGGCGGTAGTAGCCTGTTGACTGACACTCTATGTTAATCGACGATTCTAAAGAGCTTACAATAATGGCCTATTTGAATAAAGAATACTTCGGTTTCGATTACAATCGCCTTTTTTCTATAAACGGCGACAAATTTTCGTGAACCTGCCACGTACTCAACCATTTATACATACATATTAGTAATTATATAAAAATTGATGACTCGCACTAACCCTGCTAGATTGAATAAAACGTAAAGCTAAGAAAAAATATTTGAAGTAGAATAAAGGTTATCTAATTATCTAGTTTCAAATGTATTTTATTTATTACGACAAAATAGTAGAATCAGTAATGTCTATGCCACAATAAGAAAACAAAACAAACCACAAAAATTTATGTTTCATTTAAAAAAAAGCACATTTCATATTTATGAGAATAAAATGTAATTTAAAATAAGACAATAATAAGTAAATCATATTGGTATATACACCTTTAAAATATTATATTCAAAATAATCGTTAGATATATATAGAAAAAAAATTGTAAGAGATAAGAGTCGCGGGGCGTCGCTATATTTTACAGTATAAGTGTTAAAATGAAACTGTTTAAAACTATAATATGTAACGTTTATACAAAATATTAAGAGAAAATTCTCTTATTGATGCTATATTCCTTATATGTATATAAACGTTTGTATGTATGTATGTTATAGATATAATGTTGTAGATAACTACAATATTTTCATAAAAGCTATTTGTTTTAGATTAAATTTACTACTTAGGTAAAATGTCCGATATTGAATTTCAATTTCTATGCCTATATCGAGATTCTCCACTGTCCGCCCGAAATCGACACAATGCGTGTCGAGTGGCGGAACTCAACGCCGGGCTGTATCTTAGTTGCCAGTGCGGAAAAAAAGAAAAATAACTAAAAAACACATTAATACATTCATTTATAATTTAAAGTGTATATATACGCTAATAAATCTCAAGACATTTAACTCTCTTCTATAATAATAATTAATTTCGTTTTAAAACCCCGTCTAAGATTTCGACGCAAAACTTTCAATATTTTGTTATGTGCATATTATAACTGTTTTGTTATTGGAATTTTCACTGTATACATAATACGACCAACGACACACCAACTATTAAGACCAATAATTAAAAAAAAACAATAGTATGTGTATATATTAAACACGACATAACTAAAACACACAAACATACATACACACAAACAATATATATGAAAAAAAAACACATAAGGAATACAACACCAATAACCAAATCTCAATTTCTATACAAGATGTAGTAAAAAAGAGCTTCAATTACAAAAAAAAGCTGTTCCAATCATTTCCAAAACAGACGCGGTAGGAACGATAAATCTTCTCACAATTTCTATACAAATTATCATCGGCATCACTTCCGGTCTCCTTATATGAAACCAACTTTGTAATATCTAGTTTTAATGTGTAATTTAAATTAAGTTTACAACGAACACACGCACACATAAATTTATTATATAATAATTAAGCGTAATATATATTATTTATATACAATTGTGTTTTTTTTTTCTTAAATTTTAGGCCATTATTCACATTTATGGACGTAGTTACGCAATAAAAATAACTACGACTCTTTATAGTTTTAAAACTTATCCATAATAATATTACAAAATGCGCAAGTATCTCTGTCTGTCTGTGACGTCATCACGCGCTAAGCGCTGAACGGATTGTGATGAAGTTTTATATAAAGTTTATCAGGAATCTCATTGTTTTAAGAAAAGGCCGCCGAAAATATAAAACAGTTATAGTAAAATTATACTAAAAAACAGCAAACAATATGTTTAAATAATAATGTGTACAACATTCACAAAAAATATGTATTTTAAAGTTTACTTTTAGAATTAGATATTTGGATACACATAAAACAACACAATACAGTACAGTACAGTAAAAAGTATTAAAATAGGCAAACAAAAAAATAATAATCACTTTTATTTAATTATATAAAATTAAACTTACTGTATATTAAGAAAAATTTTAAGTGTATATATAATAGGTATACCTACAAAATTTTCAACTTCCTTTCAGATTGAGACAACAAAAACACCAGATATTTCCTAAAGACATTTAACGTAACCACGTCCATTTTGAAAAATTTCATTTAAGAATTAAAAAAAAAACAATAAAAAAGAAATCCCTTCGGGGCTTAGACAACGCTAACCAAGTACATTACAAAGTTGGTTCAAAACTTTACACCACTTAAAACTAAAAGATGTATAATTATAATACTATATTTTGTACGCGTCGCGAGAGTTACAACTATCACAAGTTACTACAAAAAAAAAAAAAAACCCCCTTTGGAAAACAAAAGACAACTTACTCGACTTACTTTTAGCTTTTATAAAAAAAATCACAAGATTCCATGATGCTAAAAGGAAGCCCCACTCCATTTCCACTTTCCAACCACAAAACCTCTATCCAAAATCAGCCACTTTGTTTTAACAAAACGGGGAAATTAAAATAAATTAAATACAATGATTTCGATGATGACGTCATACAAATTTCAAATTTTTGAGTTAGGCGACTTTTATTCGGAAATTGTGACATTAAAATACAATATTTAGTGCCCACTTAAAGTCAATCAGTTGAAACGTTGCCTTGAGTTTATTTATTTGAACCCACACTTATATCATATATCTATAATCATATACATATATATTTTTGGTACATATCTCACTTTCTTTTCAATTATTTGCCATTATAACAATATTTCAGGGTTACAAATAATATTTTTCTGCATTTGTATATTTCATTTTTATGTATTTATTGTTAACTCGCGACGTGTCAGTAAATCCAGTGTTATATATCTTATAGTAATAAGCTGCTTTCTAATAAATATCATTGAAAACAATTATATCATTTCATCGCTTCATCGCGCAGTAACGAATTTACGTCTTTCTGTGGAAAAAACAAAACAGGTCTTAATCAATATTTTTTTTATTAATTACGGTATAAAAGGACCGTTGTATTATTGCAGCCTGACGCATTTTGTTTATATGCCAGGATATATAAAAAACCTAATAACAAGACAAACATTTTCGAGACAATACATGATGGCATGACAATACATGGCGGACAGAGCGACGAAATGAAAATAGTCTTATTATTCCTCCAAAGGGTATCGAACCGCTATCACTGTGCTTGTATAATGCCTTTTTCACCTTGTTACAGTCACAAACATATTCTTATTGTTATTGTTTTATTTATTCATTTTACCAATAATTATTACACAATAAACATATATACAATATACTTCAATTAACTTAAAACTAGGTGTACACAGACATACACGTTTAATGAAAACACTGCATGCATAGCATAATTGTTGTCTACGATGTTACAAAAAAACACAAAAACGCACGGTTTAGGGAAGAGAGGGGAAAAAAATTGACAATCAGTAAAAAAAAACAAACATTAACCTAAAAAAATAAATGTCAACTTAAGTTACTTTGGCAATTCACACGCCGCATATCATTTGTACCGTTTATCAAAGATTGAAGAAATGATTGATTTTTCATAAAAATGGAAATTAGCAAAATTATTCCAATTTGGGCAACATACAAATGCAAACTAGTATATATAAAGGCGGCTATACACTTGAAACTTTTCGCACTTAAGTCAAATAAATTAGTATTTTCTTTTGAGAAATATATTTTTTTATAACCGTATAAGTAAAATACACACCTTTGACGCGATCCATCCATTTTGTTCAAAAAAACTTATTTTCTTCATTCTGCGCTGAAACAAATGAATCAACTATAGGTTTCTCCGTCAAACGCTTGTATGATATGACAACAACGATCAAGCGTGCCAATGACGTGCCATAACGAATGACATATGCTTTATGACATATTATGAAAATGCGCCAGTCATTGAATGTAAATGAAAAATATAAACATTGTGTAAGTTTTATATTATTTAGTTTAAAACATATTTAAAATCCATAATTCCTTTATAATATAACTGTAGAAGAATTAAAATACACAATTTAATTTATTTTCTATAGTATATTCAAAGTTTGTATTAGCAAAAAAAAACATAATATAAGATATAATATGTCAAATGAAAACCACAATTGAAATGAACATGTACATTCATCTAAATTCTTCTTCTAGCTTTTCTTGTTACATGAAATGTCTCACAAAATATTTTTTTTTATCGCAAAACAAAATATTCCTTGACATTAAATAAATTATTGTATTATATTAATGGAAAAACTTAATTTCAAAGTTCCAGTGTTCCATTTTAAAGTTTAACATGTTTTATAAATAAATACTATTATAATTAAAAATAAACAAAATATAACTTTTGAATTTGGAATCTGTCATTTTGATATCATTGTTCCTTGTGTTTTATATTTTTTATTTTCGCGCCAATACCATGCAAAATATTTAGTGATATTAAAACGAGTGTGGTGATAAAGAGAACCGAATCGCTGTAATCGTATTACATAAAGTAGATATGATGCCAAATATAATTAGAAAATGCTCCATATGCTTAGTATTAGTCAAATGTTTGTGTACCAGGGGCTATTGATAGGTACAATTAAAGTTCAAAAGAAAGAAACAGATTTCGAAGAAATCCTGTCCGTAAGCAAAAGATTTTGTCTTGGGATATGAGGATGGCACCTAGAACCATGTCGCGTATTTTAAAAGATAACTTATGGCTTGCAGCCATCCTATAAGAGACGCTTACGCACGACTGACGCACGACACGCACTGGTCATTTTTTAACTGACAATTTAAAAAAGAATAGGGTAGTAAAAATTGCCATTGACAACTGGCCTGAACTGTATTGCAGTCAATGGATACCACTTCGAATAAGCTTTATATATTTTTAATGGTTTTACATTAATAAAAAAAAAATAGTTTTTCTTTGTAACAATATTTATGACTAAACTAAGTATATTTATGTGTGCAATTGTATGTTATGTTATGTTAAACCATAAACCATAGATTTATTTTACGTTATACATATTTTAAATGACACGTCAAAAAGTCAAGATAAAATGCATGGCAGGATATAGGCAGAAAGAACATAATGTCAAGAGACTCCGTTCTCCATTTCTCACCCTAATTCCAGTCATTGCGTATATATAGATTTCAATTAATATTGTAATCGATGATTTATTATAATTATACAAATTTTATTTCCAATAATGTATAGTCATATAATTTACTCCTTGTCGCCGCCTTGACAGCCATATATATATTTATTTCTTTTAAATAAACTAACTTTAGTAATGTTTTCTTTGCATATTAAAAAAATGTATTGACGACCTACAAATGCAATCTATGTATGAACGAAGTTAATGATATTAAATGAAAAGTGAATGAAATGTGATACACATAGTAAGCTTATACTTAGGTAGAGACATGTTATTGTATATTTGTAAAAAAAAAAACAACATATATTATAATAGATAATATTTACAAGTTATTAGTGTATTTAACACAATGTTATTATTTAAAACTATTTATAAATTATTTATTAATTAGGTTATACAATAATACTTGAAAAATAAAAAAGTTAGCGTAGAACTAACCAATGTTTTACTACAGTCCTATGTCTACTTTAATAAAAAAAGTTACAAAAGCCATAGCTCTTAATATATATTTTGTCTATGCCGCAAGACACAGTAATAAGCCAAATTTAGCCTAGCCACATTTTTTTTTCATTACTAACTTGTCTCTACCGTACAAAATATAGAAATTAATCTGTGACATAGACCTGAAAGCATGACACGTTAGCCACAAATTGAAATAAACTTGCCAACTTTTTATACCAATAATTTTATTATATGTTAATTAAGAAACATAAATTACTTTCGAAAACAAAATTATATATATTTTTTTATTATATTTAAAATCTTTATTTATTACACTCAACCAACATTAACCCGGACCTTGACACAGGATTGGTGACCTTTTTCAACAATAATTAACAAAACAAAAAAAAACAATAAAGCTAGCAAATCCATTCAATTGTAACAAGCACACTTACAGATTGTCTTTAGACCGAGAGTCTGTTCTGCTGTATGTATTTTTGCTCTTGCTTCTGGGGCCTTTATTAGAAAAAAATTGAGTAAAATGTCATTAAATGATTGAAACAAGAAAAAACTTGATTAGAAAAATTATAGATTATGTGGCGTTAATTAATGGCTGCACCTAGAAAGGTCAACCGAAGTTGAATTGCCATTAAATTGAATTCGAACCAACCGTGCCTATATGGTGTTAAAAAAGAAATAAAAAAGTTTAAACTGTTTAATATGTTATGACTGAATAAACATTATGTAAGTACTTACATACCGACACATGAAAAAATATTTTTTCTTTTTAGCTTAAGGCTTTTACCCACATAGTGGGGTAGTCAGAGAGAATAGTGTCAAGAGACTCCATTCTCCACCTTCCTTGAGACAAGACGTGTATGGTTGAACTCTATGGTTCAATTTGTGATAAGTAAGAGAGCGGAAAAATAAAATAATTTAAATATAATTATACCCCAGTGTGGGAATCGAACTCATAACCAAACGCATTTTGTTGAGCGCTGATCGCTCTCTGCCTCATTGGCCTTTTTTTATTCTAATATATTTTATAATTTAAACTTAACCCACTAAAAAGAAACAATAGTTTATAAACAGTTAAAACATATCCCTCTAAAAATCATTCCCCTTTGTAACCAAATTAATTCAATAAGAGTAAATACAACATTATTATTAGAAATTAAGTTACTTGGTTCGAAACAAAGAGATTTAGAGAGAAAGAGAAAAAGTCCATATATTAAGAAATATTGAAAGCCATTTAAAACAAATGCTCACTTGTAATAACACTTCCATATGAATTGCAGTTAAAATTTGGCAGCTCTTGTGAATTCTGAAAAAAGAAAAGAAAATAAAAAATAAAAGTATAAGATTTGTTTTGTTCATAAAGAGATCTTATTTAATTTATTATAATAATATAGATTTAAAAAAATAAAAAAAAATACAATTATACACGAACAAATTGCATCTTTAATTTCAATTAAATTGCTTTTGTTAGAAAATAAAATTAATTAAGTTAAATAAAGTAATATTTTTTTTAATAAGAGACTGCATTTTGATTATTATGTCAAATGCATTTTTGATTTTATTTATTACGAAGATTACAAACTGTAAAATCTCTTTTTTTTTTTATTAGTATTACAACATTTTCTACATATCCTAATGAACGAAGTGGCCAAATTTAATTTAAGACTGGGATGGAATTTTGAAGTACCATTAGTTACCGTGCGTCGTCTGTTTTCTTTTTATTTATTTTCGCATAACAGGTGTGGGCAGAGCAGTGGCCTAGTATCAAGCAAGACACTCCATTCTCCACTTTCAGTCCGAATCGGAGACATTGCGTGTTGGGTGGCGGAACTCAACGCCGCGCTCTGTCCGGTCACCAGAGCGGGCAAATGAAAACAATCTAAACATAACATTTCCCCGGGTGGGAATCGAACCCACAAACGTCGCGTATACGACTGTATAACCTATCCTAATTTCTTTATTTACGTATATTTTAGTTATTTATTATATATTTATTTTATAATATAATTTATAAACGGTAACCTGTAACAATAGAACTTTGCATTACGACGATATTTCCTATTAGAAGGTTAGGCTAACAGAATGTGATGGACAACTACTCTTCATACTAATTCTACTGCATGATGACTAACCACTCAGTAATTAGAGTTTTACAAATTATATAGACTAAATCGCTCATAATAAAAATTGTATATATATATATATATATACTAGATTCAAATAGTAAAAATTAAAAAATAAAGGTTATTTGGCATTCTATGCTACAATGAAATATATCTATATAAATCAGTTTTGTTAGTTTACACAAATAATTCAATAGCTTTTAAATAGTATTTTATGTATTTAAAAAAATGAAGTATAAGGCAGGTACATGCTTGCGAGAATTCTGATCGTCGTGGCAAGAACATCACTTTAGATTATTTTACAGCTTTACACTTTATATATTGTATTGTTATCAGATTTGGGACATATGTGGAAATTATCAAGCAAATCTAACGGCAAGTGCGTCAAAATAGTATTGTAAGATTTCCTTACACTGATACCTTGATAGATAAAGTTAAAATAACAATTACACAAGTTGTGGGTTCAATTTTCACTTATGAGTTTTTATGTTATATGTATTTAGGTAATATTGGTAATGGAATTTGTAATTTTTGTTTTTGATAAAGTATTTACACAATATATTTAAAACAAAAGTAGCAACCGGAATATGCATTAATATATTTTTTTAGGGTAGAAAGAGAACTAAGTATAAGTACACTCTGTTCTCCACTTTCCGTTTGAATCTCAGACAGTGCGCCATAGATTGCAGCAGATTTGCAGTAACCAAAAAGTAGACCTTTTTGGTCTACTTGTTGAATATATATATATGTCTGTAAAAGATTTCGTTAATATAAACTTAATATGAATTTAGGTTACTTATATTAAATTTCATAACAAGGGCCACTAATTACAAAAACTGAACTGTCTTAGTCTATATATATACTCATATATAAAGAAACTAAAAAGCCATGTTACAAAATATCCATACTGTGACAAATTATTGATGTAATAACTGTATTTGTATAGTGACAAATATGTTTTTCTGAATATATATACGTCTGTCTGTGTTAACAATAACAAAAAATATAATTACACATATCAACTTACCTTCATCTCCTGTATATTCCTTGTCAGCCCCGCTATTTCCTGCTCAGTGATCTCATCTACATCACTAACACTTGTATTCTCACTAATACTGTTCACATTCACTTTGTCCTTCAAAGGCACTTCACTTTGACACTTTAGGTTCACTTGAGGTTCACTTTTGTCCAATTTGTCCTCCACTATCTCTAAATCACTGCTACTATCATCCAAATTAACCGGCTCTTGAATATTATCCTCTAATGGATTAATATCTGATACAATAATAATTTCTTTTTTCTTTTTAACCTCGGGCGGTCTCTTATCAGGTTTAACAAAAGTTGGAGAATGGTGTATGGAAACTAAACTAGGTCTGGGAATATTATTCTCCATCATTCTCATATTCTCAATATGTTTTTGTGGTATTTCTTCTTTATGCTTTGGACTTGTCAAGTCCTTCTTACTTGAAATACTTGTATCAATATGAAGCGGAGTATCAATATTTTTTAGCTTCTCCGGTTTCTTTGGTTTATCTTTTTTATGAACCATTTCATTGAGAGCTGCTGGTGATTTCACACGTATTAAGGCTTCCTTTGACTTTTCACTAGTTTTTCTATCTTTCTGTGTATTGACTGGTGTAATAGTAATACTGCCTATATTATTAGGAATGTACGAATCTTCTTTACACCACTCTTCTCGTTTTCTGTCCTCAGTTTTTTCAATAATTAATTCTTTATTTAATGTAAAATTACTTGAAGGTGATATTGTTGTTGAATTAACTTTATATTTATCTTTTTCTTCATCTTTTTCTGATGTTTTGATTGAAGTAGTGACTGTGAGGGAGCTTGGAAACTGTAGGGTATCTGTGTATTGTGGTGCAGTATTTAAAACTTGTGTAGGCTGTGATATAGATCCGACCCGCGGTCGTTTCAAATCTGACGCTTTCACTTCCTTGTGTAGGCTGAAAATAGATAATAATAATATTAACTTCAACTTCAAGAGATGTCGAAATATATGAATAATGAATTGTTTTTTCCTCAATACTTTGCACCAGGTAGGTAGGTTACAGAGAATCTAGTGTGAAGATAATCCATTCTCTGTGTATCAGGTATACTAGAGTGGGAAAACGAGATATAATAATTGAATACTTAATCATTTTCCTGTAAGAATGAATTAAATTTGACAAGTTTAATTTATGATACACTAGTCAACTAATACAATTGTTGTAAGCTCAGAGTTTTATTGATATTACATACATTATATATAAACACTACAAACTCACTCCGCTTGCTTCAATAATGTTGGCATCCTTACAAAGCCCTCCGGGAAAAGGGGCAAGGCCCTACTTGAAAGTAGAGCAGCCGCTTCCCTACCAGAACCGGCTAGGGCCGCCAGTCTCATTAGTAGGGCTCGGGCTCTGGAACACCAGGGAAAACGACGTTTGGGACGCCGCTTGTCTGCTTGAGGAGTACCATCTAATTTGGTTGTTTGGAGTTTTTTCCTGAAAATTTTTGTTTATTTTTTAGCATAAATCTAGCGTAGTGTATCACTCCGATTTACATTATTAGCGACGAATTATTACGAATTCGAGACACGGCTTGTTGCGTGGCGGACCTTAACGCTGCGTTCTGTCTTACGAGAGCGAAGAATAAAAAATAATTTAAATATAAGCATTCCCTAAAATGGAAACAACACATTAGCAACATTTCATCATTAGGTTCTTTTTGAAGGAAGCAAATCCTTGAGAAAAAGTGTGTAATATTATTTAAATTCTTTAATTTCAAACCCTATTATACATGCCTATTATCCTATTATACATGCAACTAACTGATTAAAGTATATATAATGAAATATTTAAAATTAAATAAGCTTGATTTTACTCACTTTTCTTCCTGTACTCTTTCACAGTCCGCTTTGTAAGCAGCTATCATGGCCGGCTTACGTTCTTCTATTAAAATTTTTAATCTGAAAATTTGTTTTTATAATAATTAATATGTATGAGTTGTAGACTCTGTGATGTTAAATTTTATTTGATTTATAAATAAAAAAAATTGTATATCTTACTTTAAAAAAGTAATTTAAAAGCATAATTTCGCGAAAAAGTAGTACAAAGTTTTTGCTTCAGATATTAATATAAACATTACATGCTGGATACCTAACTTAAAAGAAAAGCAACGTGCATAGTATAATATTGTCACCCGATATTCTCTATCTAACCCGAAATACACAAAATATAATATAGAAAAATCTAAGAATTTAAATACAATAAATTTCAAATAAACAAAAAACAAACAATCACCTAACTAAAGTATCTTCAATCTTGGCTTCCTTCTCTCCAGATGTTAAAGTATTGACATCCAAATGGTCCAACATATCATCCGCTTTCCTCTTGAAATTATTACATGAACTAGCTGTAGTTGTAGTAATAGTGGCAGTAGATTGAGCAATTTGAGAGGTAGTTGGTAGTATTGGAGCTGAAATGATAATACAAAATTAGTTTTAAAAATAAATATGTCAAATATTTATTTGAATTTCAATGAAATAGATTTATATATATCTAAGATTGGTATAGGTCAATTTAAAACTTCTTTCCAATTTTCCATTTTTTGTAATCATGACGTTGCCTAAATTTATTTTTTTTAATTTTCTACTATGACACCCGCCGGTGTTCACGGAAGACTAGGGTCTTCCCTTGGCCTCGGTTAGTCGCGGTCGAGGAGTACCGTAAGGTTTTAGTGGATATACGGACGGCCTATACAGTCCGAGGTTCCACGTAACCACGCCCGAGTTCCCATGTTCATGCTATGATAATATTGTATTCACATTCTTAAGCAAAGCAAAGTGTTCAAATTCTTAAGCAAATCGGACGGTAAGAAGTGTGTCAAAATGGTGTTGCAAGATTTTCTTACTTTGATAGATATAGAGATCAAGTAATAAAAGTATTTCAAGAATATATTTTCATTATTTCCAGACTTACGTTTTTTCCCATTTTGTATGTTAAAAAGTAAGGTATTTAGATTTTTTAAATTATAAAATATTTTATAAGTTGTGTATCATTGGTCCTTGACAATTAATCAAAGTTTTGAATTATTCCGTTACCGTTACCGTTAGTAGTTGGTAAAAACGAGGTCAAAGATGAAATAGGGATATAATATGGGAAGATTACAGTTGATTCCCCAATGTTATATCAGTTTCGTTTATAAATATACGGTTCTCTGTAACATAATTGATAAATACATACTAGTTTCATTATTATGTGGCAGTGTGTCTCTCGTCCTTAGCCTTTGCAGCAGTTTGTTATCAGCAGTCACGTTGAGCATCTTAGCTACGTAATTCGATGTTATACGACGAATATTTTCATTCGCACTAGCTTTATTCAATGCACGTTCTAAGCTGAAATGTGAAAAAATAATAATTTAGATTTTTTATTGTGGAAAAGAGCAAAGAACAGCAGCAGTTGTACATATCTTTGTTCTTTACCACACCATATTTGCGCCATTTGGAGATTTATGCATTGTTTGTCTAGGTTGGCTTAGTTATTAACCTAACCAAGTATTCATATTTTTAAACATAATAATTGCCCAGAGTGGGAACCTACAACCAATCACGTTCACTGTAAGATGTTGTGCCACTGCGCCCCGATGGCCTAACTCGTATTTTATATTGTATTGTTTACATGGATATACCGTGCAAACTTATAATCCGCTGGTATAAAACGATAATAACATATGAAAAAATGCGTATATTATATTAAGGGGTATTTCTCATCCCTATAATAAATGGTGACTTCCTGGCTATATATATTGTATAAGCCCAAAATTATCCCCCATAATATGTATAACTAAACATCAATATATATATATATATATATATATATTAAAAACATAAACTCCTTAGTACCTGCCAACACACTGTTCAATTTTTGTATCTTCCTTGCTGAGCTGACGACTTAGAACTTCAAATTCTTCTAAGAGTTGATTCACTGATGATGGCAGCTGTTTCATTTCCTCTTTCGACTCCATATCCCTGATTATATGTTTTTAATTATTAATAATGAATATTAAATAAACAATAGAAAATATATTTCAAAATATACATCCATCTAATATAAGTATTTAATCGAACGGTTTTATATAAAAAAAACCATCTTTACACATTTTCCCACATTGCTCATTTTTCGCTCGAAATCAGATGTGTATTGAGTGGCGGAACTCAACGTCACGCTGTCTTGAGCTGAGGTACCAGAGCGGAGAAATGAAAATAATTTAAATTTCATTATTCCTACGAGTGGGAGGAACCTAACCCACAATTCATCTTAAAGTCAGATGCCGCGTCCTGACTGAAGCCTGGACGAATATAATTTTATACAGAATTTACGAGATACAAATGTAAAAAAGGAGTAACACATATAATATAAATTGATTAAAAATGAAAATACTTTACCTTGAACTATCCGAAGTGATTGCATTTTCAGAGCTCGGCGCGGGTTTAGATGTTAAAGAGTCTGATGACCTCGAGTCCGCGCTCTCTCCGTCGCCTTGAGCATTGTCTGTTGAATAAATCATTATTTTTAATTTTCGGGTAAATAACGTTCACGGGTTGTCCCGAAGAACACTCCGTTTTCCACTTTACGCTCAAATTCGGAACATTGCGTGTTGAGATTGTGCATACACATTAGAATAACAAGCTTCATACTACAAACGCTACATTCTCCATTTTCCACCCAAATTACGATACGCTGTAACGCGGCTTAACTTAATAATATGTTGTATAATTTCAAATAATGACTTCATACCATCAGAAGTTTGCTTTCCAGAAGTGGGAGCTGAGGAATCAGTCCTTCTAATCTTCTTAGCATTTTCTTTATCGCTGCTTTTACTCTTCTAAGGAAAAACAATATATGAGTTTAATATTTAATAGTTATAATCTCGGTTTTTGGATCACATACAACATGGGGTTGTGATATATATATATATATGGTTTATCATATACTGAGACACAACTAACAAAATGTATTTATGTGTTTACATAATATATTACAGTATACTTAATGGTATAAGAAAAAAAATATTAATTTTCTACCTCATACATAATATTGAAAGAATGTTATATACTATAATTTATTTGAAATAAAAAGTTATTACAAATGTATATAGAATACCTTATAATTTTTAATACCTTATATTACCTATAAGAGATCACTAATAGTGAAAAGAATTGAAAGTAATTTAAACATAATCATCCCTCCAAATGAACATCAAACCCACAACCAATCATATATGCAGTAAGATGCTGTCCTACTGCACCACGATGGTTAAGGATATCTAATTTAATCAATAGTTCTCCCTTGTCTAATAATTATTATTAATATATCATATTTGAAGAGAGAAAATTTGTAATAATCTATCTATGTAATCCATAGACAGATACTAGCAAAAAGCATAACATATAAAAAAATCCTAATAACTCTATAAAAACGTATTGCATTGCATAATTCACTAGAACACTACAACGGTATGCAAGGGAAACAAGTTCAAATCGTACGACATCAAAACTTTTATACAAAAATATTATCACTAATTCAGTAATCACTGCAAAATTATAAATGCGAAAGTGACGTCATCATTATACTGTAATTTCTCCGGTCTTGGGACCACTGGCTACTCTTTCTTTCATTTTTTACATGTCAATGTTTTACAAAGAGGCCGCTGAAAATACGGAAGAGGTATAATTCAAGCGGGGGAAGCCGCGAGCGGGTCGCTAGTCTATCAATAAAACTAAATCCATACCTTCTTTCTATGCTCAGTGTCGCGTGAGTCAACGCCATTGGCTATGCCCTTGGATTCCTTGGCGTCCTGACTATCAGAGTCTGATGACGAATCGGAGTCCTTGCTGCTGCTACTGCTTGATAATTTGCGTCTCTGTGTGTGAAAAATATTCATTTATTGTTAGGCAACTGATTAGGACTGTGTCCCGCAGTGGAAGGCTGAGAAAGGACGACGACGACGAAGGACCGCCTTCACACGCATTTGCATATTTGCATATTGAAGCCGGCCTCAGCGGAAACGGCCTGTTGCATATTATTTATCGATACAATATATTTCGAACGCAGCGCGCCTTTTCGTTTTGGCACCTACCTACTATAATCAAATAAAACGGACAATTGAGTAGAATTAAAGAATAGCTTCAAAATGTTTATAAACACACAGGGAATAAACGTAATATCTATACTAGACTTGTGATGTAGCCGAATAATTTTATCTTTTTCTTTTGTTTGTAAAAAAACGGTCCACTTTGTATTTGTTGGAGCAACACACATTTACACATTCAAGTATACAAGCACTAAAGTGTGCATGCAGGCTGCGTACACTAAAATGTACGCGATCGAATATGTGTTTTATATTATAATAAAGTAGTTATATTATATACCTTTCTATTGTCCCTGAAGTTTTGTTCCACTTCGTTGACTGGCTTGAACTCCAGCGAGCCGCTGTGTATGTGGAACCCACCATGCTTAGTGTCAACGCCTGGGATTATCTTTTCGTCGTACTGGAATAATATGAAGGCATTTATTTTTTGTTTTTTTTTTATTATATTTGTGATAGAAAGAATATAAATTAATAAATATTAGATGCCATCATGGCACATTAGGCCAAATCCGCCTAAATACGCGATGGCTTGTGGTTGACTGGCAGAAATATTTATATTAAAATTGTTTCCATTGTAAAGCTTCACCTAGACAAGGTGCGGAGTTGAGTGCCGACACTCAACACATAATGCTTCTAAACTAGACGGAAAATAGCCTATAAAACAGAGTATTATGACAATGCTATACACGAGAAAAAACGTAGAGCTAAAATATCATATCTAATTTTCCTTTATATTTTTTTTATAGTTATGTTCAATTCGCTATTAACGTATAAAAAAAACATATTTACGTTTTTTTCCGTATAGTATAGTGTCTGATCCCCAGCTTTCGTCCCAAATACGAACTTTGCGTGTTGAGTGTATGTTGAATGTATAAAAAATAAATATGTTTAAAGTGACTTTTCTGAGACTTCAAAATAAATGTTAAGTTGAAGTACTATTGCTCTATTTTATTCGTTTTATTAAACACATCTTTCATCATCATTCTTCATAGAATTTACTTTCGACTTATATTATAACATAAATATTACATAAGACGTTTTGTCTCTCATTTCTAAACTGTGTCGTGCAGCCAAGAAAATAGAGCCGAATATATTAGGCACCAAAATGAATTAAAAAAAAAGAAAATGAATAGCGAAAACGAATATTCGGCGCATTTCTAGCCCATACTATTATATTACATTCTTTATTAAAATGTATACATTACATTGACATAATACCACACAGTGTATAAAAGTTCCTTATTAAGTCCCGGAGATATATAGCATTTACTCACCGCATCAGTATTGTCGATAAAGGAATCATTGTCGTCGTATCCAGCTCCGATGTCCGCGAATTTATTTTTAACTGTGCCGCTTTTCTTGCCATACGTGCTTTGACCACCCTGGAATATATATTGAAATGTTAATGGAGTACAACATTTTATTTTAGTTCTTAATATATATTATAATATAATTTCGTTGAGGTTCAGGTTCGAATCTAAAACCATCGCGTTAACAGAATTACTTCCTTTGAGCTAATTTGGTATAAATAAAATTGGAATGTCTGTTTGTTATATTAAAATAAAAGTTTCTTACTACATGCATATGTATGTGTACACATGTTTTGTATGTCTGTCTGTATATTCCGGCTCATACGACTGGACCGATTTGGACGGGACTTTTACTGGCAGATAGCTGCCGTAATAAGAAGTAACTTTCATTTTGCAATTACATGCGGGCGAAATCGCGGGTACAGCTAGTTTGATATATTTATGTATAGAATAGTAATCACATATAGACCCCTGTAATATAAAAAGTGGAGTAAAATAATACAAAATCAGTAAGAAAGATACTCATAGTGATCTAATTATACATTTAGCTTGACTTTAAAAGTCCAATTAATAATCGTAAAAATTTCATTTATCCTTATATTGCAAGTGTCAAATAAAAAAAAACAATCTTATATCACCATAATGGGAGTGTTGAATATGTATTATTTTGGTTATCAAGTTCTGATGACTTTGGGTCTGGTTGATTATAACAATAATTACAACAATTATATACAAACGATATAAAAGTATAATATAATTTAATAATTATAGTTTAATATTCTCTCAATGTAGCTCCGTTATATATAGATATATAGGCGGCCGTCTCAATTTCAATGTCTCTCTTAAACTTTAATTTAAGTAATTTGGAGGTGCTACTATTGTGTGCTGTTATTTAATAATAATAATATTAATTTCTTCGCTCTGGTACAAGACAAAGCGCAGCGTATTGTTCTGCCACCGCCACACGCAATGTCCACACGGAATTGGGACGGAAAGCGGATAACTGAGTGTTTTGACACTAGGTTCTCCCTGACTACCCAGCTATTAGAGAGAAAGTGTGTAAAAATGATATTATTATATTGAATTACTTACATATTTCCGTTCAAACTCCCTAGCTTTCCGTTTAACGTCATCGTCGTTGTCAAAGAAACTGTCCACTGCTGGTGTGGTGCCATTTAATCTTTTCTCTTTACCCTATAATAAAAAACAAAACATTGTCAATAACTGTAACATGATATTTAATTAATTTATACAATTGGTCAATAAAAAGGTACATATAAACTATGTATAAAATAGTACAACAAATATAGAAGTGTGTACTAACTAATCATTTTTTGTACCACAAAAATGAGACTAAGAGATAGAATGTTCAAATAAAGAGTAATAAATTTTCATATGGTATGGTTCTTTGCATATGGAACCATTATAGAAATAAAATTACAACAACTACTTTAACTGAACAAATTGCACTTTGTTGGTTTATATTTATTTGATAATAAATTTTAAGACATTTTACAATATGCCAAATATATGGGTGCAGTTAGAGCCTCAATGTACACAATTAATCACAATTAGTCAAATTAAAATCATTTCATCTAACTGTTAAATAATCAAAAATATTGCTTTTATATATTTTTAAAATATTTCAATTCTATATATAAAAACTGGGCATAAAAAGCCTGTTCTTAGAATCTATGATATATATATCCTAGCTGTAACTGCTTATATTTAATTAGGCACCTTACAATATTGCACACACTAAAACCTAATTGAGTCTATTCATTTTTTAAATTAATTAATATGCTTTGTATGTTCTCTATACAACTTTCCAACATCTAGTTGACTCTACAGACTATAATCAAAGAACAAAGCTAGTCTAATATTTTATAATTAATGTAATACTTTTTATATATTATATAACTGCTTGCAAATAAAAAAAATATGTGCAGTAACTCTAAAAATATATCTTAAAATTTAACAATTTACTTGAGTACTCCAAAGTTATCATTATAACTTTGATGTTAAAAGGACATTTAGCAGCTTAATTATAAGAACAAGAACAACAAGTGTTTGGTGATTTGTTTTACAGTAAATATCACTTTTAAAGTCACTTTTTAAGATATTGCTTAACATGTAAATAATGTTACATATAAAATCTTCTAAATCAAGTACATTAATAAAAAAAAACAAAATTATAAATATATATTATTATTTTACAAATCACAGTGTTGAGTTACACCACTCAACATGCAATGTATTGTTTATGGGTGGAAAGTGGAGAGCAGAGTGTTTTAACTCTAGGTTTTCTGTTGTTCAGACTACCATGCTATGTACAAAAAAGTTTCAAGTGGCTTTTTATATTTGCTTTTTTATAATAAAAAATACATTTAATAAGAAAATTAATACACAATTATAACTCAACATTGAATAAGTAAGATTCAACAAACAGAAAGGCAAAATCCTTTTGAAAAGACCTTGAATACTAAGTGTGATTCATTTAGTGACACTATGTTAAAATAAAAGATATTTATTTATATATATATATCTCAGAGTGGACAATTAAATTTAATTATAATCAAATAAACAAAAAACTTCAAAAATCATCAAAGAACTTGTATGTATAAACTATACAAAGTAGAATATTGTGAACTCTATGGAGATTGGATCCTGTTACATTGCTGCCTGGTTTTAATGTTTTTCAGATATTTATTTACTATTATATTTAAATATGCATGATAATGCTATTCAATGCAATGTGGGGATAATTTATCCCTCTATGAATGATTTGTTGTTATTATAATATTTTAATCACAAATCATCTAAAAATAATTTTTAAACAGTAATACCTTTTGAAACAATATTATTTAGTGAATAATAACAGATTAAATAAAAAAATTACAATAAATTGATAAAATTATAAAAAAAAAACCAATGTAAAAAAAATAAGTTTTCATGACTAATCCCTATAATAAAACAATAGATGCAAGATTGTAATAATAAAACACTTATGTATTTAAATGAATAAATAAAATATATGTACTGTACATTTAATTTATTTCATGGACAATAATAAAATCAAGGAAACAAACATTTTTATTAACAAAATATTAATATAAACAAACAAAACCAAACGCAAAAACTAGTCATTCAAAAAAACGAAGTAGGTTTTCTTATCCCATTATCTTACAACAAGGTGCAAAGATAACGATAATAACTGTTCCAAAGTAACCTTTACGAAACAAATAAACATATTCCACAAAATGATAAAAAAAAAAAAAAAAAATGAAATGCTAAAACTACTTTAGTTTACAAAAAAAAAAACTATATGACATCCATAAATTGCAATAATAAATATCGTTTTTAATGTCAATAGAATAAAAAAAAACAAATATCCCTCAGAGCGGTCATTAACTTCATCATTCATTACAAATGTATAAAATCGTAAAACGACGCGGACACAATCTATATTATACACGAAATAACCCCTTACGTCAAGTAAAGTCAAAACATTAATGTACAAGTGTATATTTATCACACACACACACACACAAATATATACAAAATGGATGTATAATACACAACATAACCTATACACTTAGGATATATCGATTATATTTAATATCTAACAATGTTTTACTTTAAGGTCGGTAAACGATGCCGTCTCAGTCCTGCCAACTAACTTTGTATTACAGCATACAATGTTTACGTCATAAACGCGAGATGAATCCCCAATAAAAAAAAAACAATTTTTAATTAAATTACATATTTACATAATTATACATATAATTGGAATATGTTAAAATAATACAATTCCACAATTCTATATACGTCAGTCAGCCATTGATATATAAATACACACACACGCATTATCTGTATATGACTTTCACTGTCCTATGTATATTATTGGAAACATATGTCTCGATAAAAATCAGCATAAATAATATAAAATTGTACGTAATTAGAAAGTAACCTAAAAATAGGGCCTTTGCCGGAAGCAGTGCATAGGCGGGTTAACCTAGGTCATCCAACACTACCACTTTCGCCCGGTTACCTATCATAATAATTCACCGGTCTCGTCATCAATCAATCGTTATAGCGTTTCTAGTGCATTCTTATTAATAAGTTATTTATTTAATGTATAAAATTTCAATAATCACAAGCAGCGAACGATCAAAACATTGCCCACGTAAAGGATGTCCTAGGTTGACGTTCTTCTTAGATTGTTGCAAACATGGCGACCGATATCTGGGCTTCTCGCACGGCCCGTGGACGCGGAATCATGTAACAAACCTAATGCAAAGCTGTGTAACGTAAGCAAAAAATATCCTAAGCAAAATCTAAGAGCTCGGCTTGCAACCATCTTTAGCCGCCAAACGCGAGAACGTATTGCTCTCGTGTTTTTTCACACGATTCCCAATAACACAAAGAGCTGAAAAAGCAGTATGGTTGCGTAAATTACTATGAGTTTCTGTTATAACTTACCAGCACTGCCCTGACTAGTTCCTTGTAATCCAACTCTGGATATGCTTTTTCGTTGCTTTCGTCTAAATTTATAGTTAATCTCACTGTTTCCTTCAATTTGTTAAGTGTACTTTTTGCACCACTCACTGTTATAAGATTAGCACGTTTAGGGTCCGACATTTTCCACCAAATTCCAGTATAAAATGATTTTTTTCAAAGCATGACACGGCCTGCATTTTCAAACTGTGTACCACATTGCCACCATGTTGGAATTCATTGTTTGGGTTCTGAGCGCTACGGAACAAACAGGAACTATGCTTTGTATTGAAATTTACACCGATAGATAGCGCTGGAGTTTATTATTATTTGCACAAGATGGCGTAACATTCTCGTGGTATAAAATAGATTTTTATATAAAATAAACAATATAGTAATATTTTACCCTAATTTACACATTTTGAGTATATTGCTTATAAAAAATTTCTTATATATTAGTAGAAATTTTAATATTTAAAAATAAGTTTGTGTATGAACCTCAAATTTTCACACTACGCGACGTACACACAATCTTTCACATAATAAATTCCAAATTCTATAACAGATGTCGTTTTTAGGAATAGTGTCATGTGTTACTTAACTGTTTTACCGACACTTGTTTTATTTTTATTGTGAATTTCTACAATTATGGGTAATATTATAGTTATTATCATAGCTGTAACTTATTTATTTTTAAGAATTATTTATTTACTATATAGTATACATTTAATTTGCAATTTAATAAATAAAAGTGCGTCACTTGACCTTCACCTATATAATATACTTTATGTAAACTAACATTTGATATTTTTATTATTATTTACATTATATTCATATCATTGTATAATTATCCTTAACTTTGATTTGCAGTTTGTTAATATTGACATTGTATCCATTTAAAAAAACCTACTAAGGAATACCTTAGCTACTATGTTAGTAATTCATATTAACTAAGCTAATATTAATTACCAGCACAGTAACTTTAATTGTAGGCTTCCTAATAAGCTTCACTTATTATATTCAGCGTGAATTTAATATTGAATATTTTCATTACTAAGTTAATTGAATAAGAACATTAGCTATCTTTGTTATTATTTTATTTTATTATTTTAGGATTCTTAAAAGTTATTACGTAGTATTATGAAATTATTTAATATATTGCGTGTTTAATGATGAAACTCAAGGCTATGCTTTGTCTCATCAGAACAGGTAAACTAAAATAATTTAAATATTCTTATAGTTTACAACCATCGTGTTTATAGTTAGACGTTTTCTTATTGTCCCACTGTGGCTGGAAATTTATTAGTTTAATTCTTATTTATTTATTCATAAAGCCATATGATTCCAGTTCAGGAGTTATTTTGCATTATTATAACTGAAACTGCTTTCCAGTAACACTAGATTATACAGTATAATCTATAATTTTAGCGAAACTATGTGTGTTCGTATAGAGATCTTATAACCTTTGTTATATAGGTGTATATACCTTGTAAGTTGTAAATTTGTAATAAATAGCGTAGTAATATCTTTATATAAATAACAATAAAAAAAAATCCTGGCTGAATAATTTTGTACTCGAAGCAGTTGAAAAAAGGACTCACTATACAGACAGCAACATCTAACTTTAATTTTTTTATAATCTGTTGCCACATTTGGCGCCATTACTTAAATTTTAATAACGATTTTTGTCAAGTAAACTAATGTGTCGTAATGTATAGAGCTAAAATTTATGATAAGTAAATTATTATTTTAGAATCTAAAAATTAAAAGTGATACACAATTAAATTATAAAAGGTACATACTCATTTTATTTTATTTTATGTTCTTAAACGTTTAAAAATGTGTGATTAGGCATACATATATACCTATTATAAGATCTATCTAATGCATCTAATGATTTTGCAAAATTTAGTCTTTTGCAAGACTCAATTTAAACGAAAAAACCTAAGTATAGTAATTACAAACTCCATTCAGATTTAACGGAGTGTGGTTATTAAAAAAACGACACTATCAGCGTTGGGGGTCCTTGGGGGGCCTTAGGGGGTGATAGGGGGTTAGGAGGTTTGGAAACGTTGATGAGTTGGACATTATGAAGCCGAGATTCCTATTAAGATAAAGGACATTAGTCTCAGTTGGGCACTGTTCTAGCGTTCCAGTGCTTGTTGGTTGTAAACCTAATTTTTTTGCAAATGCTCGCTAACATTTTTGTATTTCCGCCGAGGTTCGTCCTCTTGAGATATAAATAAGAATTTTAAATTATACTTTTTATTAAAATTAAGTTTTAATACTAGGTTAGTTTTATTATTATAATTGTTAAACTTTAGGTCTTTTTTTTATACAAGCTAAAACTCGCGTATACTTCGTCTTATTCTTACAAAAGTGTTAAAATTCACAAAATTTAAAACTTATTTTTACATAGAAAGTTAACATTTCTTCAACTCGCCCTTAGTAAAGGAAGCAGCAAGTAGCCATTATTTTAGGGATTCCAAGATATACGGTGGCAGTTCAAGAATATTATTCATTAGGAAAAATGAAATTTAGCTTCTTGACGTCATTATAAAACGAAGAATGTCTTTTTATAACCACCGTTGTGAATTCCGGTAAATTACTATAGATTTTTTTTAGGGCAAATGTTTTAGTGGTAGGGATTATAATGATAAATTAAACTAAAAACGCGAAAAATCAGTAGAAAAGTTTGACTGTATATGTAATGGTTGCAAGTTCGATCCTCACTCGAGTGTCCGGGACTGTTTATATTCAAAAAAATACACGCTAAAATTATTTTTAATTTATTTTGGTCGTCCTGGCAAGGCCATCAGGTTCATACAACGAAAATGTTCAAAAATATCTATACTCTTGTCGGTGACAAGTATGTCGAGGTGACTATCGTTGTTGTTGTCCTCCATTTATTACTTAAGCTAAATGTAAAAAAAAATACAATAGTGTTTTAAGTTTCACTCATTTCTTCAATTTTCCAGAAGACATTTTTGTAATATGAACCCATTTACGAATACCCGCGTGATTGGAGACTGGCAAGCAAGCAGCTGTAAGTCAGCGAACTACCCACATCACAAATCCTAGATCGTCTCTAGTCGGAGCTACGGAAGGTGCCCCAGTCTTTCGTGAGCTTCGGGGGCATTTTGCGTGGTTTGCAGCACCCCATAACCCCATACTTTCCCCACGAGCGCTATGAAAATACTTATATTATATATCTAATAATTCCTTTTGAGTAGGAATTGTGCCTACAAGTATCTTTCAACCCAACATTTCCTTACTGCATTAATTTACATTACAGTATTATTATTATATTTCATTATCATATTTAATTTTTTTACAATCTATTTATTTATTTATTTTTGTAATATATTTATTATGAACACAAATAATAATTCATACAAGTAATACAAAATGCGACATATTTAATATGCCGCTAATCTTAACACCTCTAGCGACCTCTCACCCTTGTGATGGTGGGCCCTTGTAGTTCAGTCGGTCCTTTCAAGACCCGTTTCCCTTTTAGTAACAAAGCCGCCAGCTGTGTGCGTATATTAGGACTAGTTTATTATAATGCTAGAATCTTTCAAATCTAGGTAACGTATCCATTTTTATTTACTTTTTTTGGCACGGTAGCCATAAAACGTATGTAAAAGTTACGTTAGTAATAAGTTACAATATAAACTTTATTTAGAATGGACAACCAATAACCATCATTTAAGGACATATCTAGTGGCATTGATGTCCTCGATAAACCAAATTCTTCGTTGAGTTCCGCCACTTAACACGCAATATCTAAATTTGGCATGTAAATCGGAAGTCTTGTGGAAATCGTTTTGATACTAGGTTATCTCTAACTACCCCGCTACTTGGCGAAAAAAGTGAAGCTGAATAAAATACCTACCAATATAAAGTAAAAATCTTTTAGCCTACAAACAAACTGATTTAATTCCTTATTATCGCGCGGATTAGGCCCACTCTCTGAATCATCGCT
Source organism: Podotricha telesiphe (assembly GCA_038994665.1). Lineage (NCBI taxonomy): Eukaryota > Metazoa > Arthropoda > Insecta > Lepidoptera > Nymphalidae > Podotricha > Podotricha telesiphe. The sequence goes on along the minus strand of JAOYRR010000422.1, from coordinate 256,633 downwards.
TAGGACCGATTTATTTACTTTGTTCCAAATGCCCTTTCATTTTATATTCAGTTCAGGTTTCTTTTAATACTTGGGTTATTCACTTTATATTTTCTCAATTGGGTATTTTTTATAATTTTTTGAGGTTTATTTTTAGGTTTTACAATAATATTTTGGTTCTATTATCGTCTTCTAGGCCATCGTGGGGCAGTGGGAACAGCGTCTGACTGTAAATGCGATTGGTCATGGGTTCGATTTCCACTCAAGTAATAATTAATAAAAAATGTTTTCAATTCTCCGCTCTAGTACCGAAGACAAAGTGTTGCGTTGAGTCCCACCACTCAACACGCAATGTCTTGATTTCGGGCGGAAAGTGAATAACGGAGTGTATTGACAGTAGGTTTTCTTTAAAAAAAAAGTATTGTCTTCTTATATTTTTATACTTAATTACACAACGTGAAGTTGCTATTTTTCGTTTATTTTTACTTTACAAGAAAATATATAAATTCGCACGCATTCGCTCCGGCGTTTGTTGTTGGTTCGATCTCCACTCGGGGGAATAATTTTCTTTTAATACATTAAGACAAAGCGTTCAATGTCTCGAATTGTCTCGAAAAGTGGAAAACGGAGTGTCTTGACTCTTGAAAATAAGTTTCTATTCTACTTAACCTGTGGAAAATAAAAAAATAACATTCTTGAATAATTTACTATCTTTTGTTAATCGCACACTTAGGAAATTGAAAAAGACATATTTAGAAACCGATAAAAATTTGAACGTACCGGGATTTGAACCCGCGCCTCTTGAAAACCGTTTAAGTTGAACGGTTTTCAATAGGCGCGGGTTCAAAACCCGCTGCGTTCAAATTTTTATACGTTTTCTAAATATATCTTTTGTTAAGTTAATCTAGTCAAGGGTACAAATAACAAAAGAACAGGCTACAATATACGAAGATATATTACAATAATACGTATACAATCTCAATTAATTAACTTATTACTTTCATTATTTCTATCTGTATAATGTCTCAATAACTTTTCATTGACATGTGTTGCGTTTTAATACTCGAATACAGGTGACGGCGGGATCATGAATAGCATCTATACAATAACAATTATACAAATATTCTAATTTTAAACCATAATATTCAATAGCAGTTGTTTTATAAAAATATACATTACTTGCTGACTCCGACGTACTTTGTACCTACTGCCTCAGAATAAACCTACTAAACTGATAATGAAAGGAACTATTCCGGGACCCGGTGTCATTATCCTAATTGTCCCAGATTTGTTAAAAACGAATGACATGTTTATTGTCAAATATTTAAAGCGCGTTCAGACATTTTCTAATATAATAAATATTAAATTAAAAGATAATAAATATTAAATTAAAGATCAAAAGCATTCAATGGTTTGGCCAGTCACCACACTATTGAATACATTACTAATATATTGTTAATGTGTGCGCCCGAATTTTATTCATATTGGTTTTTTAACATTTCATAGTCTTAGCTATTTTCCTTGTTTCATATTTAATTTCCGAAAGCATATTTGATAGGTTTCCTATTTTACAGGATTTTTAGGTTTTTGTCCTGTTAGACTTTTTCCATGCAATTTTTATATGTTTTCTGACCTTTTAAACCGTCTTCGGACTTTTACAAGTATTTTAAAACCAAAATTAGCCAAATCGACCAAGCTGTTCTCGAGTTTTAGCGAGACTAACAAACTCGGAAATTAGAAGTGGGCTAAAATCAACATTGCAAAGTTTTTTTAACATAGAGAGATACATATAGAGACAGTTAAAAATAGTGTATTAAAATACTAACTTTAAAAAAAACCATTATTATATAATTTTTATTAATAAATGACGGTAGAATACGTTCCCGTCTACGGTACGTTGTGAAAAATACACAGTAATAAATAATTTATCCTTTTCACATAAAGCTTGCCTTATTAAGCCTTAGATAAATCTCATTACAAATAGTAAATTGACATTTTAATTTATAAGGACGTAGCTCTTAGGTACCACGGTTCATTTAAATACTGAACTCCTGCCAAATAACAGCGAGCAATAAAAAAACTTTAGTCACGAGATAAAGCTGCCATTAGAGTACGATTTTTGAAAGCCGAGCTCCTTTTATACTAAAATATTTTAATTAAACTAAACTTTACTATAAAATTTATTTTACTTGCTTAAATAAAATTTCTATGACTGTCCGTCGATTTATTATGGAATAAGCTTGAGAACTTGCATTCATTCATTCATTCATTTTATCGTTATTAATATGTTTATTAAAAGTTATAGTTAAAAAGGATAGTTAAAGAGTCATGAGGACCCCCGGAGGGTGTGTATGAAGGGTTTGATAACTGTGGACGAGATGAAAGAAGTATGCAAGGGCCGTCGCATTTGGCGCTTCGCTCTCTCTGACTACCCCGCTAGTGATACAGCGTGCCGCTAAGAAAATAAAAGTTATAAGAGGGTATTGTGGTGCAGTGTGACAGCGTCCGATTGTATACGCGCGAGGGGATTATTATTATATTTAAATTACTTACATTTTTCCGTTCTGTTGAGTTTATTGTTGAGTTCCGCCAGTCAACACGTAATGCCTCGGATTTGGGAGAAAAAAGAGTGAAGCTGGAAAAAATATACAAAATTTGAAATATACAAATTCCTCTGAATCTAGAAGCTTTATAGAAAGAAAGAAGTTTTTGAGACAAGAAACTCCTCAGCATCCCAAGAAGTCACTGGGCTGGTGTCTATCGCGTTGCAGACGGATGAGCTCGGAGCTAGGGCTTGTGACACAAGTGTAGGCTTAAGAGGGCCCTTTATTATGCGCATTCACTCGCCTCCACTGTCCAACGCTCGCCTTCACTTTACATACATATACATTTGTTGTTTGTTCATACATTAAGTTGCCTTTAAATTGAGTATCAGCCATGATTCCAGAATTGATTCGCAATTGAATAAAGCTCGTCATTTTTTATTTACATTCTCTCTTTTTATAATTCTTGTCGATTTCACATTAAATAAGCATATTCATTATTTATATCTTTAGATGTAATACAAAATTGGTTTGCCATATTTTTTATAAGATCTTTGTTAGACATTTATCCGTCAATATCTTGTTTTTTATATATAGGTATGTTTTTTAATTCAAAATATAATTTTTTTATTTCCATTCTTCGTAATAATAATAAGAAATAATAGCACAATATTTTTTATTAAGCCTTCATATTACCTATAAGTCGTCCTTTTTTCACGTTCTCTATAGCAAATCGTAAATCCAGTGGAATATTAATAACTCATTTATGCATCGGATCCAATATAAGTAGGCATTTAAATAAATTTCATCATGAGCAAAATACACTTGCGTCCGATTACAATATTTATGAGTTCTCTCCCCGGTTCGTGACTGAAATTTCACCCTTTCTTCCAAACGCCACTTCCCAATTACTTTGGATGTGGGAAGAAAATTGAAACCATGTGCTCATTTTGTATTTAGTGGGTACAGAGAATACAGTGATTTGACACTCCGTTCCACACTTCTTGCCCAGCTTCACGCTTTTTCCCGCATAGCTCCGTGGCAAGATACCTTGTTCTCCACTTTCAAATACAAGAAAATACAAACAAAGCAACTAATTTGAACAAACGAATAACCTAACATACATAGATTGTTTATTTACACACCATATATGTATGGACAATGAAAAAATAAGATGGATTTGTGACCGACGTAACGCAGTGTCGTAGCGCCTGACTAAAAACACGATGGTTGTGGGTTCCATTCCCACTTTGGCAAATAAATACATTTAAATTAAACTATTTTTAACCGGATTAATCGCGTATAATTTTGGTATTCGAAACCACAGACAGCCAGTATACCTGTGACCACGGACTACTGTAAAGTGTTTAAAACGTCGGGTTATAAAAAGTATTTTCGAATACCAATAATTTACGCGATTAATCCGGTTAAAAATAGTTTAATTTCGAAATGTGTAATAATCGTGAAAATCTAAAACTTATTATACATTTAAATTAGTTTCATATTTCGTCACAAATGACAACACAAAGCGCGGCGTTGAATTCCGCTACTCGGCACGCAATGCCACAGTTTCAGGCGGAAAGTGGAGAACGGAGTCCTTACTGTCTCTCAAAAAGCGTAAAGCTAAAAAAAATATAATTTTAATATTAATAAATAAACACATCCATTCTTCTCGCTTCCAATACCTGAGGATATTTTTGCATAGAATATTTTTCAGTTCAATCCAGCTAGATATAGGCGAACATTCGATAACCGAGCGCCTCATCAAGTAGGGTTGCTGCATTTTATTTATAACACTGCCACATTCGCCCTGTGTATTGTATACGGTTATATTGGGATCAAATTCTAAACTTGTATTTTCCAACTTGATAGATAGCTTGTTATATTTCTTGTGTTATTATATATTTTATTAATAATTTGGATTGGAAGTTAATTGTTTTATTTGAATATATTAATTACTAGCGACCCGCTCGTGGCTTCACCCGTGTTTCATATTTTCAGCGATATTTTCGTAGATTATGAAAGTCCTGGAAAAACTAAAAAAAAATAAGAGGAAAATGTATGTGATAACGTCACAGATAAACAGACAGACAGAGTTGCTTTCGCATTTATAATATTAGTATGGACATGTGAATTTACAGTCATAAAAATCAGAATTTTCTTTCATTAACGAGTCTCTAGACTCGTTAAAGCGTAAAATACACGCTCTTAGTAATGTGTATGGCATTTCATAAAAAAGAGTATAAGAAACAAATTGTAGTGTAATATGTATTTTATTAATTTAATGCATTAAAATTATATACTTCTCGGTCCTCATATTTTTTGTAAAAACAGGTTCAAAGTGTTTTCTTCAAATAATAATAATTTTACATTCCTATATCGATTTCATTTTTGCAGATGGAGAACCTATTTGTCTCTATACTTCGAAGGTTAGGTTAGCTTTTGGCTACAAAGATACTCCTTATTTGTGAGTCTAAGAGAACCGAAAAAAGCAAGCCGAGTTATAGTTTAAATTGCTTGTTGTTTATAATTATGTAAAGCCATAAACGTTATGGTTTTGGGTTCGATGCCCACTCGGGGAAGGGATTATATTTAAATAATTTTCGGATCCCCGCTTTGCCTGTTTCCCCCTAATATATCGAATTAGGAAGGAAAGAGGAGAGTCTTGACATTAGGTTCTCTGCCTATCCTGCTATGCGGAAGCGCGAAGAAGAAAACGCGAAGCGTATAATTCTGTATATTAATAATATGTAGAAGATGTTTTTTAAAAACAATACATTACACAATCTGTATTTTTCTATAAATATAGAGATATGTTTCTCTAAAAGTAAAAGTCAATTGTATATAATATTTATTAGATACTACTTAAATAATATTCAATAAATTCTACATAAACATTCCATAAGCCCAACAAGAGGCAAACGTGCTTAATAAGTAATCTTTAAGATTTGTCTCTACAAATATAATAATTATATTTCTCACCATCGTACCATAATAATTTACAATTATGTCAAAATTGACCACCCTGCTTCAACATACGGAATTAAACTTAAATGTTGTTAGGTATATATAACAAGCAGTATTTCTGCTCTACATACTTAAATAGACTACTTAGTTCAGTTGGTTTATGATAAAGACATTTTTTTAAAGTGTTATTCGCACACTAAGGAAATTGAAACAGACATATTTTAGAAAACGTATAAAAATTGGAACCCTGCGGGATTTGAACCCGCGCCTCTTGAAAACCGTTATGATTTTTAAATGATGAGCACTAGAGCGTAGATAACTTCGAAAATAAAATATTAAAAATATTTATTGCGAAACAAAAACTAAATCATACATAAACGAAATATACGTTGACAGTTACTAAAATTATAACATACACATTGTTAATCCAATAGTAATGCCAAAAGCTATAACAGTGGCAAAGAAACTTAATTAATTTTCTTTTATTGTAAGTTTACTATAATTAAATTATAATCATTACACCAAGTGGGATTCAAACCCACAATCAGTCACGTTTGCAGTCAGACGCAGTGGGATACTATACTGCGCCACGACGGCCTCTAAAATTTGCACATTTTTATTTATTAATTGTAGTTATAACAGTTGTTTGTTATTCTGAACAGTTCGTGGTTACAACTGCTTCTAGAATATTCAGCACGCTAGAAATTTCAAGGTACCCACCGGTGAGTGAATTTGTGGTCCTGAACAGCTCGTTTATAGCGAGTTCGTGTTCTTGTATACTTGTATATGAATTATGTACTTTGTACTATATTGGATATTTGTCTTTGTTATATAATGAATGTGAAGATAAAATATAGGACCCCAATTTTAATTAAAATTATGCTGACGGAGAATTTTGCATATTTAAATTTTATTTGGAGGAAAAGTGCAAAAAGATAATACCGTTAATAATAATACATTAGAAATATATTAAAATAATAAATATTAAATACTCACACACAGATTTTTGTGAAAAGTGATATACACGTTGCCAAGGCAACGTTAATGGGGTACTAGATAGTTATACACATTACACATTATACACATAGTTATACACATTAAGGAGAGTTAACATCTAAAATGACAATGTAACCAACTAACCACTTTAACACATTTGGGACATGTCCAAGTACTTTTTGACGTGTTCATTCAGTGGTTATTGCCATTAGCTGCCATATATTACTGGTTCGAATCCAAACCTCTCAGCTTCACGCATTTTCTCGCATAGCAGCGTATGCGGAGAAAACCTGTAGTGTTAAGACCCTCCGTTGCACTTTCCACCCGAATTCGCGCTCTTTTTTACCAGAACAGACAAATGAAAATAATTTGAAATATTATCATTACCCGACCCGGAGTGGAACCTACAATCGCGTAAAGCTATAGCATCAATTCTACTACGCCGTGGTAGCATCAATTCTAAATTAAATATTAAGAAATTGATATTTGTGTGTATATATATTTTGTATGCTGTATAAAGAAGATTAAGTAGGCAGAGTACATTTCTACATACAACTGTATCAAGTCTAAACAAGTACACATATATGGACAGAGCTTTTCTATTCGAGTACCTGCAGCATGTGATATTTTTATTAAAAGCTTCCAAAGAAAATCAGTCGCTTATAGCTTTCAAAGACGTTTCTGGCGCTGTGTGAGTGTATACAGAGGGTTCTAGCTTTATATTTTTGTATAAATATTAAAATTGTTTGTTTAATACTTTTGTAAGCATATATTATTAATTGAGGCCATTTGGCTGTGTCTGAGTAATACAGCATCTGACTATTATCATGATTGATTGTAGTTTCGGCTACCACTAAGAGGAATGATAATAATTTAATTATTTTCATTTAACCGCTCTGTTGAACAAGACAAAGGACGACATTGAGTTCCGCCACTCGATACGCAGTCTCAACGACACTAGTTCTGACTACTTTACATATATATATATATAAGCCACTGGCGCCGCTTTCCGTAGAAGCGCAGGATCATCGTGGAAATCCTCATGACTTATAATAACTACTTAATACAGAAAAAAAACTAATAACTTTAACCCACGATTTTCTAAATGCTGTCCAAGGTATTAACATTAAACGCCTATATCAATCACTTAGTTTCAATCTCTTATCTTTTTACTTTCGATTCTCCCACTGGAAATTACATAGACCACTCTATCTACACATACTCTGTACTGTTGCAGGTGCATATTGTATGCGTAACCCGGAGTCCGTGGTATTTACATAGCATTACGTGCATCCACACTCAGTTGTTTATCGGAAAACCAATACAAATAAGAATAGCATTATATGTAACTTGTATGTTATTTATATAAGTTTCCATGAAGAATGATAAAAAATAATGAATTTTTCAAAAAAAGTTTTGACAAAAAAAAATTGTTTTTAGTTTCGGGCCATTGTGGCGCAATGGGGCAATGGCAGACGCCATAGACAGCTGTAAACACGATGGTCGTGGATTCGATTATACGTAAGTAAGTTGAGTTTTGACATGCAATACCTAGATTTCGCGCGGAATGTGAAAAACGAAGTGTCCTGACTTTAAATTTTCTCTTGCCATCCTGATATGCGGGAAAGCCGTGAACCAGTGAAAATTTTTGTAGAAACAAATATTACGTGTTACAATCTTAAAGTAATATACATCTTTTCATACTTTGCGGTCTTTTTTCATTTATTTTTTACTGTTGCTGGGTGGGATTTCCATAGAAACACTCAATTGCTTATCGATTAACCAATACGATAACAATATAATACAAAGTACTACTCTACTGTAATATGTACATAAGTAATTTTATTTATTAATTTATTTAAGGTCAATCAGCAGTTTACAATATTTTAGTTACACAAAATACATTCATTATTAACTCAAGTTAAATTATTGTACAGCTATATTAAAGTTAAATATGCAATGAAAAATAACAATTAAAAAAAATTCAAATAAATTGGTTAGTTTGCAAATAGATCTTGCAAAAACTTCTTTTTAAATATGTTAATAGAGACGCCAAATATGTCTTTGAGCCACTGCATCGGTTAAAAAGTTTGCTTATTCTTGGTACAGAAGAGTTCTATACAGTGGAACTTGTAACGGTTTGATAACACCCCGTGGGAAACGAGGCGGGATGTAGAAACTAAACATCTACAGAAGTTGTGGAAAGTCAATGTCTTGTCTTGTCAATGAAAAGTTTGTATAAAAACACTAAATCTAGAATATCTCCTCTAGTACTAAGTGGTATAATTTATTATCTTGTAATATGATTCTAGGGAGCTTATTATACCCGTCGAATATACAAGATGCAATATAAAACGTTTCGGCACACGTTCAATTGTGACGGAACGAGTAGAATAGTGTGGTCGCCAAGCGATACTGCTATTTTTGTTAGTTTCTGTAGATAATGCCATTTTTATTAATATTTATTGGGTTTTATTGTATTTAACAAAAAGTTATAATTATTTTCAATTCCGCTAACTTAGCTAAATTAGTGTTAAGGATCTAACAAGTAATCATCATCATCAGAAATGTAATTTCTAAATAAATCAGCCTCATTCTCGCTCTTGCATAATAGGCTAAGGCAGAGAGAACTTACTGTTGTTACACTTTGTCCTCCATTTCCTGCCCTAATCCAAGACATCGAGTATAGAGTGACGAAACTCAAAGCCGCTTTTCAACTAACTAGCATCTAATTATAAATATGTAATACAAAGTTTAATTTAACCTATGATGCGTATGTTAACTCTCTAAGTGACTGCAGCTTATTTAACAAGCACAATTAAACGGCTAAGTTATTGTTTGTTCATATTGCGCGACACAGATTAATGTGGAATAGGCTGCGTCGAACAAACGGTTTGGCAACGATAGTGTGCCTCAGGGTTGTGTACACTGAAATAAAATTTGCAGCTTCACAATTTTTACTGCATAGCAGGGCCGAGAGAGCCTAGTGTCATACCAAGACATTCAATCAATCAATCGAGGAAATCGAGATATTGCGTGTTGAGTGGCGGAAATCAACGCCGCGTTTTGTCTTAGGTACCCAGAGCGGAGAAATGAAATTAATTTAAACATAATCATTACCCCGAGTAGGTATCGAACCCACAATCGCGTTTACAGTAAGAGGCTGTCCCATTGCACCACGACGGCCCCAAACAATATAGTTTGAAGATATGTTCAATTAAATTAGTTGCTTTCAGTTTTAGTTATAACTCAATTATTTACGAGTAACTTGTTAACTATTGGCAACGTCGTTAAGGCGCTGCTTGTTCCCTACCGTTCGTCTAATTGAGACATTGCTCGTTGAGGTGCCGGAAGTTAACTCCGCGCTTTGTCTTAACTACTGGAGCGGTGTAATTCATTTATATATAACCATTCTAGGAAGTCGTGTTCAGACGCTGACCTACTAAGGTCTCCTGATGCAAATGTAATTACATTATTAACAGTACAGGTGATGGACAGTTTATAATGGTTGATGTATATAGTTTTTTGGTTAAATAATAGTCACTTATAATTAAAATAATATAATTGCAGAACTGCCTTCCAAGCCGGTGGTAGCTGCCGCTAGGACTGACAATACTGACATTTTATGTTAATTGGCGATTCGAAAGTGCTTGTAATAGCTTATTTGAATATAGAATATGTCGATTTAGTTTAATAATAGTCTACAAAATTATCACTAATTTATGATGAACGACCACACTAGGTACCACACTAGGTATATTTACATATAGGTTATAAAACACACTACAACGATGCAGGTCACTAACGATGGCGCGAGCCATCAGCCGGGAGTCTCGGTCGCGAGACTGGTTTTTTTATATTAACTACTCGTATGCCGCGGGTTTGACATTACATTTATATTTTATTTTATAAATTATTTTGAATATGTTAATTTTATTATTTTAGGTTAGGGTACTTGTAAATATATTTAAAATATGTAATGTAAATAAAATGTTTGTCAAAGTTTTATGTTAAGTGATGTTTTTACTTAGACTTTTACGACAACAGTAACAGCCAAGATCTGGATAACAATATCTGTATAAATAAATAAAATTGGAGTGACTGTTTGTAATATTAAAATAACCGCTGTTTACTTAATCCATATGTATGTATACACGGTAGGTGCATATATATACCAAAATATTTTGTTTTTACTATTTTTGTTTGTCTGTTTGTTCCTTCTAATCTTTGGAACGGCTGGACTGTTTTTAACTGGGCTTTCACTGGAAATTTCACGGGTAATTTAATAAGGAGTAACTTAGGCTTTTCAAGACATTTTTTTTATAACTTATATTTTTGTATAATAATGAAAACGATTGTATAATATTTTTGTAAGCATTTAATTATTACATTATTTAAACATTTTTTAACTAATTATTTACGTCTAATAAGTAATTATTAGCACCAGAAGCTGCTCTATGCGGGAACCGTAGTTCAGATCGTCGTGGAAATCCTTAGGGGAGCAGAGTGCGTAGAACGGCTGAACCGACGAAGTAACTATAAAATTAGTTTTTTAAGAATATTTTAAGTATTATTCCGACACTTATAATAATGAATTTTAGATATATTGAAATTTCATCACAAAAAATTTAAACGATAATATGAAGCCTTTCCTAGGGCCAAGAAATATTAACATCTAAACTGAACATAATAATTCAATGAATTTCTTGTTTTGAAGATTTATTTAATATGTCCAGTTTATCAGCTTCAAGATAGCTTTTAAGCATTTAGAAGATTCATTAAGCAGTATCAATTAAGCAATTCAGCTTTTTCCTGTCCACTATCGGACATGGGCCTTCCCCAGTGTATGCTAGAGGTCTCAGTCTTCCGTTTTCCGCATCCAGCCAAACCCGGCAACCTTCTTCAGGTCGTCGACCCATCGAGCTGGACGGCACCCTACGCTACGCTTATTATTATTAATTACGCTTATTATTTTACTACATTCTAATATATATTAATAACATAACTAGCAACAGCTAATATCTGGAAAACAGTCCCAATCTCAAGAATAGAAGTCTTTCCCTTTGCCAAGTAGTGTTGTTAATGAACGCCGCACAAAGGAGATGCAGCGGGCATAATGAGCGTGACCCTGTATTAAAATATACTAATCTGTAGGAACTTTGTTTTTAATATCGCCATAGCTTCCTCTAGTATTATAATATGTAGGTCGTAGATTCTTTTTCTTTAGTAAGTTCTTAAAAATGTAACTTTTTTCCATGGCTCATGATAATAACGTGGTATATTCGAAACAACTAACACCTTTGTTGGTAACGAGTTCAATCTAAGATAGGTGTTTTTAGAGTAAAATAAGATGAAATAGAGCGTTGAATTCTGCTGTTAAAAGACATCTATTTTACTAAAGTAGTAGCTTCGTTGAATTGTAAAATAGGGGTTGCCTTAGCAACCTGTATGTAACGTTTATTTCATTATTAATCAAAATAATATTGATATTCGAAAACTTTACTTTATTTCTGCCGTACTTTCTACAAAAAAAATTACTACAAATTTCACATATTTTGCATTGTTAAAAAAGGAATTGTAAAATAAGTAGCTAAGAAGACGTTTATAAAAAAAGATTTTCCTTCATGTATTACTTACTAGAGCAAAGAAATATTATACCACTATAGATAAAAACATATTTTGAGAGGGGGTGCCTTTTTTGCTGCTGGTCTCCTTTTAGATAATTAGCGACCTATTGCTTATCAAAATTCAATAGAGCATTTAATCTGACCAAAAAACTAAATAAACACTTCTTCATAAATCCCTTTCGTCAACTAAAGAGCAACGTGTGATTGTCAACCAGAATTCTTTGGAAAATGCGTAAAATCGAATGTGAAAAAAAAACAGAATTATTTGAAAAAAAAAGCAGCTTCCCGCTTTTTCCCGCTTAGTACAGGGTAGCCCAGAGAGAACCTAGTGCCAAAATCCTCTAATTTCAACTTTCCTTCCTTTGAGAAATTAAAATAAATTGTGATCATTCCATTCCACCGTGTGGGAATCGAACCTACAACCAATCGCGTTTGCAGTCAAACGCTGTCCCGCGTCACGTAATATGTATATTTGTAATATGTTAAAATATATATATATGGTAAAATATAATATATGTATAAATACATACATATAAAACGACGTAATTTATCGCTGTCTGTACATAGAAAATATATAAACAAATATATTATTAGGGGCATTTATCAATATAATAGAACCCAAAACAATGATTTTGAATTTTCTTTTCTGTTTGACTCTCTGTTTTAGCACGCTAATCTCAGAAACGACTTAACTGATGTTAATGCAATTGCAATTGACTATTGTATTATGGTAAACTTTGCTTAACATTTATCATTTATTTTATTACTTTTTGTTTATGAACCGATTGAAATATTATAAATTTCAGTTAAGATAAGAATCGTAAACAACGCGGGCGGGCGAAAAAACTAAATAGTTGAGTCATGTAGCTGACGCAGTCGAAGCTGCGAGCTGGTAGGTAGTACATATTTATATAAAAATATGTATATGTTACATATATAGTTATATATATATATACATATGTAGATGGTTTATATATATATATATATATATAAACATCTAGCGACCTGATTTAAAAACATGAAGTTCGAAGAAATACAATAACTCTTGTAAGTTGGCCGCTGTTATTGATTCTTTTGCTTTGTTCGGTCATAATATTGTTTTATGCAATAAAACCACCATTATTTACGCCACGTTGCTTCTAGATAATGGGAAAATTCGGTGTTGCGAATAAACATAAACATGGCGGTATAAGAAACTAATTAGTTCTAGTTTTTCTTGTACTTACAACAATTTAGTAACAAGCTTCACATTTTTTACGCACAGTCAAAAATAACCTAGTGCCAAGACACTCCGTTATCCATTTTCCGCCCGTATTCGGTACATAGCGTGTCAATGTCACGATTAGTCTTATTAGTGCAAAGAAACGCAAAATAAATGATTTATAGTCAACCCCTAAGTGGGAATCAAACACACAACCATCGCGCTTATAGTCATACTTTGTTCTACTGCGTCATTGGGGCATTGAGGGATGAAGAATACTTACATAAGTTAAAAATTTAAGTACTTAAAATCTAAAGTACTTGGCCTACTTCGAAACTTCTAAGCGTTAAGGCTATCTTGGCTTATTGCAATGACTATTGAGGTCGTAACGTGCGCTCATTACATACACCATATTCACTTGAGCGAGACTTAATCGTGTATTATTTCCTTAATAGTTCAAAATTTTGGTGATTTTATTAATAACATTGATTAAATATTATAAATTAATTAAATCAAAGTGAAAAACGGAGTGTTGTGATTAGGATTTTTTTGTCTACGCTGATATGCATACGCGAAGATGAAAAAAAAACTTTTATAAATTGATGCCATAGCGTCCAAGCAAATTCCTAATTACAAATACAGATTCGACTTTAGTTAGCAAAATCTAACATATATTTATTTTCCAGCTCAGACTATATATATATCGCCAATATATCGCCAAAGTTAGAAGATTATTTTTGTCTACTTTGAAGTAATATGACAGATGTGTCAAGAATATAACAAATTATGTTCATTCCTCAGCTATGGTGATAAAAAAAAGCACGGCGTTGAGTCCCGCCATTCAACACGCAATGTCTTGAATTCGGTCGGAAAGACGAGTTCAGGTTTTATGGTATGCGGGAAAAAAATGTGAAGCTAGAAAAGAAAGAAAGACTAAAGTCTGCATACATGCTTTTCCTGGCAAAGGCATTAGGTTTAAGTTATGTCATGTTAATTTTGTATCGATATCGGATCTAGTCATTTGACAAAGTTGTTAGGATATTTAAAAAAAAAACAACACTGACACAATGTTGTCGAGATAATGAAAACCGAATATGCAATTTCGTTAGTCGTCATATAAAATATTTTTTTGGTAATTGGTAAACGTCAATCGGGAGAATATTTAATCAATAAGTAATTCTGATACTTTTTTTTGTTTCACACTTTTCACCGCATAATAGGGCAGTGAGAACCTAGTGTCAAGACACTCCGTTTTCCACGTTTTGTCTGAATCTGAGTCATTGAGCGTTGAGTGGCAAAATTCAACGCTTTGACTTGTTTACCAGAGAGGACAAATGAAAATAATGTAAATATTATTCATTACACTGAATAGGAGTCGAACCCACAATCATCGCGTCAGACGCGGCTACACTTTATTTATTAAATTATAAATTATTTACTTTTTTAATAATTTTTATATGTATTTTAATATTAAAAAAAATAATAATAAAATATTTAAGGCGCCATCGTAGCGCTATCGAAAAATTTCGGACTAGACGCTTTGGTTGTAATTCAATATTATTAGATAAAGAGCTTAAGTAATGTGATTACATTAAAATGATATGAGATTATATTATGTGTGATTATATAAAAAAATTGCATTCCTCTGCTCTATTTAGACAAAGCGCAGCGTTGAGTTCCACCACTATATCAAGTGAGTCCCTCTTCCGCCGTAATGCGAGACATGACTTCTTACTTGTTACAAAATGCCACATTGTGAGGGATAAAGCGTGAAGCTTATAAAATACAACATGCTATATATATTATATGTCTACATACAAATGTGTTTAAATAAACAAAATTATAATACATTTTACTTATCCCGCTATAGCACAAATCAGAGGCCAATCAGTGACAGATGCAATAAATTGCCTAATGGAAGCTAATTGTAAAATTTCCCACCACAATGAGGTTCGATTATCTAATCAGATTGTTTATATTGTCGATGTGTGCACATTGTATATACATGCCCTCTAGTGGAATTTGAATACAAGTTTCCGTGTTCAGTCGTATTTATCACCCTTTCAAATATGAACACACTGTATAACCAAAATATTGGCATTTTCTATATATGATCCCACTTGCGTATGTATAGTTACGGGTATGTAATTGTAGGTAGTTCCGTAAGCGTTAGGAACGATTCTCGAGTGTAGGTGGTTGGACCTATTGCCTTGGAGAGACTTACCTTAAGCAGTGAAACAAACGAACCTTAAGGCAGTGCCTGGGACTTGTAACCCATATGTACGGTAAGAGGCCCCTTTAAAATTCATCAACACTCACCTCTACTACCTAAATTCCGGTCAACCGGAGTGGTAAGGTCGATGTCCATAATTGTGCCCCGCCCCCTGGCGGACGTCTTGGACAGGCAAAATATCAACCTGCTGCGATGCGCAGAGGAGAAAGAAACGAAAACTATAATAGGTGGCGCTTAATTAAATGTTATTTAATATTAAAATCTGTGCGCCGATAAATAAATATCTATATTAAAAAGTTTATAAATATGAAGTTGCTAATTATTTAACAAAAATTTAACTTTCAAAGCAAAAAATCTTTTATACACCATAAAAGGACAAAATTGAAGCTATTGTGGCAAGCAGTGGGGTGACGTCTGACTGTAAAACGAAGGTTATAGGTTCGATAACCACTCACATGAATAAGAAGAAAATTATATTTAGATTTTCATATCACTCGATCGCTCTGGTAAAGGAAAGAGCGGGTGTCAATGTCTCGATTTCGGGCGGAAACAGGAGAATGGAATGTCTTGACACCAGATTCTCTTTGACTACCCTGAAAATAAATTTGAATTAAATAAAATTTTCACACTCCATCCGCTTAACTTTTGTAAAAAGGGCTTCAAAGATTTTTCCTTCACGAATTAATATAATGATGACAAAACTATACCACTTATGTATATTACACCCTAAATAATAGAAAGAGTGATCTAATTCTCTTTTTTCCAGCGTAACTTTTAATAGAATAACAAAGCTGTTGCGAGCTTTATAATTAGCAATAAAACTTGCTCATTTGTAGGGCAATTAAGCGTTAAGCAAGCTATTTATTTATTAAACGAGCAACGTGCTGTTTTTGTTTTGTATGAATATTATACGTGTTTGGCCACTAAGCTCTTTTTTCTTTCAAGAATGTATACGGTTGTCGGTTCAAATCCTGCTCAGAGAAATATTTATATTTAATAGTAATTTCGTTTCGTTTTGGGTTTGGATATAATAAGAAAATGCGCGGCGTTGTTACAAAAACGATGAGTTTTGAAATGAACGGGGTGTCCAAAATTGTGATCCATTTTACGTATACCGCTAAAACAAGAAATCAAAAGGAAAATGTGAAGACTATAAATAAATACAAGAGCGAAAGTTTGTATATCTAAATATCGTATGTAAAATATAAAATTATTTTTAACACTATCTCTTGTAAATTTTAGGTAATGCTTTCCAACACTTTTGTAGGACAACCAACATACCAAATTTCAGTTTTCTCCATCCAGTAGCTTCGGCTGGGAGTGTAACGGAAGAGTTGCAAAAAATGTACACAAAGACAAAGCGCGGCGTTGAGTTCCACTACTCAACACGCAATGTCTCGATTTCGGGAAATCTAGGTAGGTTCTCTCTGACTACCCTGATATGTAAGGAAAAGCGGGAAGCTGCTTTATTTTTCAAGAAATGTCTAACTGGACAAATTTATATTAAAGAAAAAAGAAACACGCTCACACATACAATGATGTAAATCTTAGTAAACCATACTATCAACATATTTTTATTTCTAAGATAAATTCACCGCACATTCCTTCACACATGCCCGTAACTGGTAAGAGCGCTAGATTAATAGCCTTTTAGTGCAGTGTTGCAGAAAATACACTTCATTCTTTTATTAGAGAACCAAGCTTAGTACTGTGCAAACTACTACAACGATTCTTCGGACAAATAAATTCAACTTTAGCTGTGCTTTCTTAAACGGTTTGTAGATCAAAAGTATTTAAATAAATATAATATTAGGCTTTTTTTTAAACTATATATTTTCTTGTAAACAGCAGGGTAGACAGTGAGAACTAACACTAGATTCCATTTTATTTTAACACGATGAAACCTTTTCAAAAACGTGCATCTAACACATTTTAAAAATTCAATTTTATTATAAAAAAGAATCTCGATAAGTCCGCACTCGAAGTAATGCTTATATTTATAAACCTTTTCGTTTTCCACTTTGGCAGCACAAGACCGGCGGAAGAGAAATATCTTCCACCGTCACCTTTTTATCCGTAAGAGAACCTGCTGTCAAGACGCTCCGCTGTCGGCTGAACTCAATGCCGCGCCAAAGAGGAGAAATAAATATAATCATTCTCCTTAATGGGAATCGAATCCTCAACCATCTAGTATACAGTCAGACGCTGTTACACTGCGTCACGATGGACTATGTAGGAACGTTTAAAAATTTACACGATTATTTAAAAAAAATCTGTGATAGATCCGGTATAAATACAAGAAGAAAAAATAAGCTCGCAAAGAGTATTGTCAATAGTATTAGCGGACACACCTTAAAATAGTAAGTAAAATGCAATATATTATTCGTAGAATAATCTTTGGGTAGCAGAAATTTGTAAAAATCTCGCTACAGGATGCTAACAACAAATATAAGTTGTAATAAGCATATAAGAATTTCGATGTAGCTGGATGGAGAAACGCATGGCTTAGGTCAGAGCGCTTGAACGGTTTTCAAGAGGCGCCGGTTCAAATCCTGCTGCGTAAATTTATACGTTTTCTAAATTAGTCTTTTTCAAAATGCAACATATTAGTTTATTTTATTTGAGTCATTTCAGCAGTCAGAGAGGAACTTAACTCGAATGTTTTCTTATTCAATTAGCTCTATTTCTTGAAAACTAAATGTTTTATTACATTTGAATCAATTAAATTACAACAATAAGCGTAGCGTACAATGAGCCATTTGTAGTTAGAGTTTAGGGAAAAGAATGTTGTCTATAACATAGACCTGTGGACCATAGTTACTTTGTAGCACTTTTTTATCAAGACGATTGCATTTTTTGAAAAAGAAAGAGAGAAGAAGAAGAAGGCCTTTGTGAAACAAACTGTGTAGTGTTTACTCTTTATTTTCGCCTTCAAAATGTGAATAAATCATTTATGTCACATGGTATACTTGGCACTTAAACAATTTAAAATTAAGATTAAAAATATATTATTAAGGAAAGTATGTTATTCTGTCCAGGAATACTATTCTGATGTTAATATGCGGAATTAAATATTGTTGGTGCTCACTCGGGAGGCTACTTATTGTAAAACTATATTTGAAAAGAGCAACTGTTGAGTTTCTCGCTTCTCTTTTCAGCAGAACTGCCTTCCAAGCCAGTGGTAGCTGCCGCTAGGACTGACAGTACTGACATTTTATGTTAATTGACGATTCGAAAGTACTTGCAACAGTCTATTTGAACAAAGAATATTTTGATTTTCATTTACACATAGCAGCTTGAAAAAGTGTTAAAACCAAGGGCGGTGTTGTGTTCCGCCACCTAATAAGCGATGTCTCCAAATTGCGGAAAGTGGATATGATTTAGTGCTGTATATCAGAGGTCTTGCTTTGCCTGCCCTGTAATGTCCCTGTATGAAGTTATAATTTATTACGAACAATTGAACATTTCAGAATTTAAAAATGATTTCTATAATAAAATTTAGTATGACAGTAACGAGGTCGAATTGGAAACATGCAATATTTTATATTCATATTGGTTCATTATTCGTGATTCAATTATATAGTGAATTTAATAAAGTCTTTTATTTGTTTTGTCTATCAATGTGTCTGGAAAATATATACATTTTATGAAAGTTTTATTTTAAGAACTTCAATAAATTTATTTACTTAATTTACAATACCTTTCAATACCTTTACTTTTTGTACGAAACAAGCAGAATTTTTATTAGTGACGAATATATTTTTAAATTCAATTAGTAATAATGAACACTCATTTGATAAATAAATTTAACACACAGTTGCATATTTTTTTTATTATATATTTATTTTATTCTTTAATTATATTAGTGTGATAAGAGTGACACAATCATTTTTATTTTCCCGCCAAAATGCTCGACCACATCTTACAATGTTTGTATATATTTAACAGCTTCAGGCCTTTTCCTGAATACAAGGATAGTCAGAGAGAACCTAGTATCAAGACACTCCGTTCTCCACTTTATAACCGAAGTCGAGACGTTGAGTGGCGGAACTCGACGCCGCGTTTTGTGTTGATCATCAGAGCGAAGAAAGGAAAATAATTAAATCGTTATCAATCCGCCGAAAGGGAATCAAATACACAACCAATCACTATTACAGTCAGACATTGTCCCACTGTGCTGCATTTGAATTACAAATATTCCTTTAATGGGAATCCAGTTTAAAATTAAGGTTAAACACTAAATGTGCGCAGCGTGACTTCGTCCGCATGGCATTCTAAAATAAAAGTATCCTAAGTTATTCTTTATTACATCAGCTTTCTCCTGTAAAAATAGGTCCAGCCATTCCTGAGATGAGCCGGAACAAACAAACAGACAGACAAAAATAAAAAAAAAAAAACATATTATGGTATTTACCGTGGATATTTATGCATTTAGTTAAACGCTGTTATTTTAATATAACAAACAGACACTCCAATTTTAATTATTTGTACAGATTTGTTAAAAAAATTGTATTCAGAAATTACCATTTTACACCCATGGTACACCCATGGTACACCCATGGTACACCCACTTCAAGGGAACGAGACTTTTTGTGGGGAATGTATGATATCCTTTTAGGAATTACTGAATTGGTATAAATGTTTGTGAGCGAAGCATACAATCTATATATATAAAAATTAAATGACGTAACACAAATCACTCAAATCACAATCACAAGTTTTATCAAACATTATATTATCAGAGATATTGCAAAAAATATATTGTAAAACAATAATTTTTCCATATAATAAGCTGTACGTTGAAATTAAATATTAACCAAGAAAAATAGCTTAGACTATGGAATATTAAAAGACCTAGCATAAGCAAAATTCGGCCGCATGATTAAACAATTTATGTATTCATTTGTTAGGCCGGTTATTTGATCTTCAGAATAAATATTTAAATTAATATTTATTATCTTTTTAAGAAAATTTCTGAACGCGCTATATATATTTGACAATAAATATGTCATTCATTTTCAACAAATCTGCAACGATTAGGAAAGAGACACCGGGTCCTGAAATAGTTCTTTTCATTATCAGTTATAATAGATGACCAGGATGACGTAGTCAGCTATCCCACAGAGTTTCTGAATTCATTAGGATTCCTGGACTTCACCTCACAACTTCCAATTGAAAGTAGGATCAGTTACCATCATTTACATTAATCAACTTTGATTGTGCAATGACATAAGACGTTAAGGGTTCGCAATTTTCGAACGTTCGAAGTTTGTGAAATGGAGTTTTTCTATCCTATGCCGACCTAACACCATGAAAATTATATGTTTATGTACTTTTTCGTAGAGGACGTCTTTGAATATTTTTTAAATTTTGATTTTCTGTTATTATTTTATTGAATTTACGGCGGTACGGAGTTCGCCGAGCTAGCTAGTTAACCCATATAAATCTACGTATACATATGATAAAATTATAACTGATCGCTGTCTGTATATGTGGAAGATATATAAGAGAAAATATATTATAGGGGGCATTTATCAATGTAAAAGATCCTAAAACAGTAATTTTAGAAAAAATATCTGTTTGTCTGTGTGTCTGTATGTGCACGCTAATCTCAAAAAGGCTTAACCGATTTAAACGCAACTTACTATTGTATTTTGGTAAGCTTCCGTTAACATTTAGTGTTTATTTGATTTCAATCGGTTCGTAAACAAAAAGGTTACAAAAATTTAAATTATAAATTTAAGCAAACTTAGTATTTTGAGAAAGCAGGCGTGTGAAATAATGAAATAGTTATAATCGTATACCGTACACAGGCGAAACCACAAGCAGGTCGATAGTATTAATAATATATTCCTATTATACAGAACAGACAGACAGAACCAGATGACTATGATAGCTAGTTTTCAACTTTTCACTTCATATTGCTATAAAACTATTGTTTTTTTTAAATTACATATTCTTTTAAATATATCACACATACGTTTTAATGTTCCCTTAAGAAATATGTACAGTCAGCTGCAAAGCATCGGACAAAAAATAGCTTAAGTATTGCTACACATATTTCATAGTAACATTGTACGTTAATGACCGTTTCATATTGCAGCTTCTATTTATTACGACACTAAGCAAGTATTAAAGAACTTTACAAGACAATTTACTTTTGGTGAAACTTAGGTTAAAACCAGTTTTTGTAGAAAAGTTCACTGTTATATTATCCATCTTAATCCATACTAATATTATAAATGCGAAAGTATCTCTGTCTGTCTGTGCGTGACGTCGTCACTGCTAAACCACTGAACCGATAATGATAAAATTTTATACAAAGATACTTGAGGGTCTTGGGTATGAACACAGGCTACTTTTTCCTCTCATTTTTTGAAAAGTGAATCCAGGAATAAAGTTCTTTTCCGAAAAGGACGACGACAATACTAAACAGCTTTAATTTAAGTGGGCAAAGCCGTGACCAGGTTGCTAGTATTGATATATATCAAAAAAATATCTGTCTGTGTGCTATGGTAAAGACGTTACTGACTGTACCTCATCAGAAAAACAAACCTTCAACCATTTCAGCTTGCTGTAAGGAATACCCTTGTATAAAACAAATAAAACGTGATAAATCTTTCCCATTTCCCATATTATAGAAGTTGAACGTTTAAATAAATATATCCACAATTATATTTAATAAGAAAACACATTAATATCGCTGTCATCCGGTTGAAAGATGCCGCTTGTAACAACATTGCCATTTAATATGTATTGGTGTCGCAATAAATTTTAAATGATTTGCTGATTATTTAGCTTTATAATACCTTTTGAGGTATCAGTTAGAGCGTTTTCTTTGACGTTAGATGCATTTTATAATATATACCTGCTATATATATATATATATATAGAGTGGGACAACGTCTCTCTATAAATGTGATTGGTTGTAGATTCGATTCTCATTCGGGGAAATTATTATATTTACAATATTTTCATTTCTACGCTCTGGTACTTAAGACTAAACGCAGCGTTGAGTTCCGCCACTCAACACGTAATATCTCGATTTCGGGCGGAAAGGAAGCTAAAATAAAAAGCTCATATACTTATATATTTTATGAGTATTCAGCCATTTCGTCTTTATTTCAAAAATATATTGAAAAACAGTTGATTTATATAATATTATGCTCAGAGTTTTTTCTACCTCCCTATAGTTCCAGTACTGTCCTGAAAACCTGGACTGATCAATCCTGAAATTACAGAACTAGAGAAAAGAGCCAGTATTGAATTCTCTACCTAGTATAGTAAAAATAATAATAATCTTTTTATTCCCGCATAACAAAGCAGGCAAACCTACTGCCAATAGGCGTTTCCCATTTTTCGCTCTACATCGAGACATTGCGAGCTGAGTGGCGGTACGCCGCGTTTTCTATTACCAGTGCGGGGTAATGATATCGAACTTTAAATATAATCATAACTAAGCCGAAGTAATTTGGCTAATAAGTTTAAGAGAACATGTAAAATTAAATAAATTTTAATATAAATGGCATTTATTCATAAAACATGTACTGAAAAGTCTACTCTCTATATATTTTTAATGTAAATGTGTCAGCGCGTGACATTAGTATATTATTTTTTAGCTTCACGCCAGAGAGCCATATCAGAGGGAAACTAATGTAAAGAAAAAAAGGTCGGTAACATCCCTGTAGCTCCTCTAGTGTTACTGACTGACGGTACTGGGTCGTGGGCAGCGGTAATAACTTACCACTAGGTGACCCAACCGCTCGTTTGCCTATGCTATAGAATAAAAAAAAAAAGACACTTCGTGCTCTATTCTCCGCCCAAAATCGAATACCATGGTGTTTTGGATGGCGTAAATTATCGCCACACTTTGTCTTGTCACAGCAGGTTAATGATAACAATTTAAATCAAATAATCATTCTCGAGTGATTCTCGAGTGGGACTTGTACCCACAACCATTCGCGTCTATACTCAGACGTTAGCCCACTTCGTCACGAATACCCTCATGCGTATATATATATAAGGGATATTAAAAAAACCACCGCAAAATTGCTAAGGTCCCATCACTTTTGATCTTTACGCGTACCACAATAGGGCGGGGAGTTTACAATACACCAACAAACAATGTAAGGCCATTTATCACGAATATTTGACGGGCGTCAACATTTTTTTAATATTAATTCTATTAAATTTAGCAAGAGTCAACTTTCAGTCAGCGTTTTTAAATTGCATTATTTAAAGTTTTCTATCGCGTTTGGAATCTGTTGACGAAACGATGGGCGATTGCGGTCTACCCACAATTATTAGGACAATATTTGAAGGAAAACAAATGCAATTTATGAGGGAAATTAAATTAAGCGTGACGAAAGTCGGTGAATCTAGTTGTAATTTTAAATTGCAATCTGCCATGAATTTCAAGAGTTTCAATACAATTATAGCACACAAGGATCGTTTTACTTTAACTGCAAACTATCAATTGTTACCGAATTTTATATACGGTTTCATATCAGTACGTTGATATTTTCATATTATTGTTACAATTTTTTAGTTGATAACAAATTTGGTATGGCTTCTACATCATTACATTCGAAGATTTACATTAAGCTATGCAAAGATTACTGTAAATTGATATTACGAGATAAAAAATAAATCCTGCTAACATAAAAAAAAAAATTGCCAGTATTTTATTCATTCTTCTTTATCACCATATCCTTTCTTCATTTCTTTTCTTTTTAGTTTATTACTTTTTTGTATATTTCACCCTTTTCTTTTTTATTTTGGACCATTTTATATATGTACGGTAATATTCTTCCAGTATGCCGAGACTCGACTACTTTGGTACGTCGGTATATGCTACATATCCCGTCCTGAGACCTTCAACAAAAAGGATATACAGTTTTCTCCTGTCGCCGTCTTCTACCCCTTGTTGTACCCCTCGCGTGTGCTGTTTGTGTTTCGTGCATTTGTCAAAGACACAGTATCCCCCAATACAATTGCTAACAATGATTGTTGTGTGAAAGGGTGCTTGTTTTTGTGGAATTGTTATGTCTATTGCAGTGTTTATTTGTTTTATGCATCTATGTAAACTTTCACTAATTGCACCCTTAGTTCCTACAATAATTGGGATTACTGTAGCTTGTGTATTGAAAAAGCGCCTGATATTTAATTATAAATGTGTGCTATTTATTGATTTTAAGTATATTTGAGTTTAGGTTTATTATATTATCCGAATCGCTTCTGTTTACCGGAAACTATCCCACATTCAATGGTTTCTGTCAGAGAAAACAGAGCTTTTAGAGATAAGTCATCCTTTGTACACATTTATTCCTTTTATTTTTAATTTTCTGTGTATTTTGTTATGTGGTACATAAATAAATAAAAAAAATACATTTTGAGTTATTATTAATATAATTATGCCTACCTAGCTAGAGCTGTACAAAGTTTACTCGAGGGACCAAGATAATGAAGGTTCAAATTAAAAACGGCATGAATAAAATATTTGGCGGTGCGATGCCCTTTTGTAATTTTCCTACACGTTCACTATTAATGAACTGGTTTAATTTTGCGGAAGACAGTTTTGCTCAAAATTTCATTAGGGATAGATACATGAAATTTTGGTTCGAAAAAATTCGTTTCAAAGTTAAAATTGCTTTAATTATATTATCAAAAACAAGAGGAAAAAATGATGACAAAATATGTTTTAACTTTTCTAATTATGAAAAATGTATATAATAGCCATCGTGGTGTAGGGGCAGCGTCTAGCTGTAAGCGCAATTGGTTGCAGGTTCAAATTCTTGTCATAAAGAATCTAATTATAAAGCTAATTTATTAAGAAGCTAATTTAGAGATTAAGAAGCTAATTTATAAAGAATCTACTCATATTTGGTGATTATTATTAATTGTAGTTAAATAAATATTTTTTTTAATTTAACTAAAATTTAATATAAAATTTAATTACGCAGTGTTTAACGCCTGTCCATTCAGCCAACGGATTGAGTTGACAAGGCAAGTTGTAATGAAATTATCTACACCAGGGAAATCGTACCACCTAATATGTAATATGTTATTCAGACCCTTTTTAATTTAAAAGTTACTCTCATGTGAATGCGACCGCAAAGTTTGTCATAAAAATACCTTTATATTATTTTGATTTTCTCATATTTGTTTCTGTAGTTTCTATGAAATATGGAGGTGGAGCTTTAATTAGCACAATGTCTTCGTAGTGCATTAGAGGGCTGACTGATCTTATTGGTAGTAGCTTCGAATTCTATTTAGGTTAATAAATTAGTTTAAAGAACAAAAATAAAAGTAGATTCGATGTAGAGGCCACTGTGACGCCATTGATAAACGCCAACACACAGTATAAACGCCATTGGCTGTGGGATTGGCACTCGGAGTAATGATATTTTAATAATTTTCATTTTTCGCCCTGGTACCTTATACAAAGAGTGGCGTCCAGTTCTGCTACACGCAATGTCTCGATTTCGGGCGGAAAGTGGAGAACGGAGTATCTTGACACTAGGTTCTCACTGATTACCACGCTAAGCCGGAAAATTCGGAAAAAAATAAAGGAACACGTCCAAATGAATGTAGGTTCTGCTATACTCGTATATGAACATAAGTGAACAAAATATTAGTTGTAAGTTCATTTTGGTATGTATTTAGTGAAAAAGAACGTAAGATGTAAGCGAAAAGTTTGTAATGAAACAGTGAATATAATAATTTAGTTTGAATGTGAGAATTGAAGGACTGCGTCGTTCCACTATTTCGTGCAAAAAACACCGTTTTGAAGACTCATATTTTGTTTTATCTAAACACATCACATTTTTTGTAACAAATCGAATTCAGATCGTTAGCAGAATTATAAAATCTCGAAGGCACTCTTTCTCAAGCTTTCATGATTGGATTGTAATGAAAAGAGGAAAGAATGTTATGCATTGGGAAGCGATGGTAATATTTGTATCGGATGGATAATATTTACTGTGTGTAAAATACATTTTAATGTGAATGAAACAATTATATTAATTAATACTTATTTGTAATCAGATTTTGATTACCATTCAGTCAATATTAAGATGTTCAGTTAAAAAAAACAGGCTCCAATTGGCGTTGATGTCCAAAGTTCAATGCTGGTGTCAAACTATTTACACCAGATTTTCTTTAAATTTCGTATAAAACAAGTTCCCGCATTAATTCTACGTGAGATAAAATCTTGACTAGGTAATTTGGTCTCAGTCGTA
Source organism: Podotricha telesiphe (assembly GCA_038994665.1). Taxonomy (NCBI): domain Eukaryota; kingdom Metazoa; phylum Arthropoda; class Insecta; order Lepidoptera; family Nymphalidae; genus Podotricha; species Podotricha telesiphe. Next base: position 229,847 of record JAOYRR010000422.1, on the reverse strand, counting down.
GATGTACTCGTAGCTACATTTACCGACGGTGATAGCTGTATAAATCAATTGGATCAGCTAGAGGTTGTATGTTTTTCAAAACATTTGAATTGTTTATTGAAAACCATTTTTAGAAAACGTATTAAAATTTGGACCCAGTGTGATTCGAACCTGCGCCTCTTGGAAACCGTCCAAGCACTCTGACCGCTATGTCATGCGTTCTACATCCGGCTACGTAAGAAAATTCCTATACGCTTATTACATCTTGTTTTTGTTGTTAGCATCTCTGTAGAGAGATTTTTACAAATTTCTGCTACCCAAAGATTATTCTAAGAATATTCGTTTGGCAAGGGAGAATGCTGGCCACTATCCCGACCGTGAAGAATAGTGTGTGTATAATTTTTCATTTCATTTTTCAGCATTAGTTTACTTGTTATTATAGTCGTTCTGGCATGATCATCTGGATTATGATATAAAATGTTGTATTATCATCGGATCCGGAACATGTGCAAATTTTGAAGTAAACCAAATAGAAGGAGGTGAGTTAAAATAACGTTAGATTTTTTTAACATTGATCGTTTGATAGATACAGCTTCACGCATACCAGTGTAGGCAAAGATAACCTTAGTGCCAATACCGTTTTCGACGTTCAGCCCGAAATCTAATTTTGTTAGATACAGGTCAAGGTCATATTAGCGTGTTTCGTGCATCCGGTTTGGTGTAAGTCGTTAAATTCGCTTCTTAGTCGGCGGAAGGTGGGGAAAGGAATTTACATGCCTATTGAAGTCACAAGATAAATAATGATCCGAATGATAAATGACGCCGGTGTGATAACGACTTTCATGTTATATTTGATTATACAAGAACACAATAATAAGGCTATTGTAATTTTAGATGAGTTAATTCATAATTTTACTATAAACTAGGATACCATGGCGCAGTGTGACAGCGAGTATATAGGCGATGGTTGTGGGTTCGATTTCAACTCAAGGGAATGATTGTATTTAAATTGTTTTCATTTCTTCGCTCTGGTGACAACACAAAGCACAGCGTTGAGTTCCACCACTCAACACGCCATGTTTCAAAATTAGACGGAGAGTGGAGAACGCAGTGCCTTGACGAAAACGAAAAATAGTAAAATCTGTTATTTTGATATATGTACCGTGCACATGCACCGTGCATGTAGCAAAAAGCGGTTACTTTAATATTACAAACAGATGCTACAATTCTATTTATTTGTATAGATGAAATATGCACAAATCACGTTCAGAACATTCTAACTGAATAGTTTTCAAACTAAAGTTTGAGTATCTCGTGTAAATTGGCGTAAAGAAGCTAAACTATTGCCGGTGTTCTTGTGAACTATGCACGTGATTTCCTCATTTTCATATTATTGGTTAAAGTGTTGAACAAGTAACTGCTTTGTTATGATTGCAGACACTGTAAGGCCCTTGTGGCAAAGTGATGAAGAGTCTAACTGCACACGCGATGGTTGTCAGTTCGATTGTCAACTTGAAAAATACTTATATTTACATAAATATTTATCGGTTCCTCAATCTGGTTAGAGAAGTAAGTTAGATTTACTCGATATTTGTTAAAACGAGGAAAAATTGAGTTTTCTCAGACTGTTTTGCATTTAGTCCATTTAAAAACAACGTGGCAAAACTCAATACAACACGTAAAAAATTGCTTATTATAATAATTAATTATTTGCAGTATAGCAGGGTAGTCTGAGCCTAGTGTCAAGACACTCCCTTCATTTTTAGACTGAATTCGAGACATTGCGTGTGGATTGGCGGAACTCATCGCCGGTCTTTGTTTTCACAGAGTGGGGATCGATCATCTAATCGCGTTTGCAGTCAGAAACTGTCCCACTGCCAACATCATATAGTTATAAATATAAATATAACACTGAAATTTCAAAACATCATACTTTTCTTATAAAAACTACGCTTAAAACAAATCACAATAAAATAAAAGGCGAAAGATTAATCATAATAAATAATTTAAAATTAAAGAAAATTCCTCACAGCAATAACTCAGAGCAGATTCGCCAACCTTTTGAGTCTGATTTACAAATTATTGCTAATTTGTCCATCGTATTCAAAAGGGAACGATTTTGATTGCATTTCCTCCTAGATTGCGAGTAATTATAGGGCTAATGATGTAATTTAAATGTAATAAATTTTTTGCGTTAGACATTTTACGATAATAAAATATATTATAATTTTTACTCTTAAAAAAGAAACTAAAATCCAGTTTTAATTTTTTTTTGAGTAGTCAGAGACAGCCTTGTGCCAAGACACTCTGTTCTCCATTATCCAGCCAGAAACTCAACGCCGCGCTTTGTAGTATTCGAGTTAGTTTTAGATTTATCCGACGAGATGCTATCTAACTGTCTAACAATGACCTCATAGTATTAAGTACACCTCTTTACTTATGACATTTCTAGCGTATCAGTTGACAGTATCACACATGAAAGAGATTGATCTGATATATTATATATATACATAAATAAGTGGAAAACTCGTTATTCTGGTGGTACTGTGACGTTCCGGATACATGTGCAAATTTTTTGTCGTCATTCAAAATTACGTTAAAAAAATTTCTTATTTTTGTGATAAAATCATGTTAACTTATCTAGGTATCCGTTTGTACGTAAATGTTGAAAAGGTTTTTTTTCTTAATGAATTACACAACACGACGGACGTATTTAGTTTTTGCCTTTTGTTGTAACGATTTGTCTCTTGTTATCTAAATAAATAATTTCAGCTTTGAACTACAAAGAAATCTTTGTAGTTCAAAGCTGAAATCAGCGCAGGTACTGTTAAAAAGTTGAAAAATGTAGAACGCCTAATAAGCTATCATTAGGCTTTCTTTCCTTTAAGAATATGGGAAAATGGTAAATTAATATGAACATCTCTTAATACTTTTGAAATGAACAAGAAAAATAAATGGCAAAATCGCAAATGAAATTCTACTTTAATTTTGATCAAAAACTTGACGGCAATAATTAGCAGCTCCTTAAAATGCTCGAGAGCGGTCTGTAGGACACTGAGATATAAAAAACTAAAACTATCTCTCGACTGACATAAACTACTTCTGGAAGTGTTAAATCAATTTTTAGTTAGTATTTAAAAATGAACAATTTTTTGTTTTTTTAATAAAAACTTTCTTTCTGTATTTAAACCCCCTAGGGGTTGAAATTCACAAAATCCGTTCTTACATGTCATATAATACGGAAACTACCTTATCAAATTTCATGTCAAATAAAAAGAACAGTTTTGAAGATTTTTCAATTTCATTTAATTATATTGTCTGTAAGACAAAATTATATGTAGTTTTAAGTGTCATTTAGTTTAGACAAAGAAAGTATTTAGTGAAATAAGTATAAATTGCGATCCGTAGAGGCCAGCGTAGCTAAGAACTGTAAAGCTAAAAAATATTAGTTTTTACTGCATATGGCAATATAATTTGATCCAGTACCTCAGTATCATTGTTCTTTAGAATAGTTAGACAAGGGGACATCTTGTTAGTGACTATTTAAGAATTCTTCACATAGCGGCGTTGCGCTGAAACTTTTGCACAATTTTGGCCCTTTGTGACTTTTTTTTACGGAAACGGAAGACGTATTATGGACTCGTCTTGAAACTTTTAGTTTTGGTCTTACTTCAAATTTAAATTTGAAATGAATTAAATTTTGTGGAAAATTTTATTTTTCTTTTAATATTTAAAATATTATTATGCAATATTTTATGATTAACTTATGCTACAGTTACTTTATTAATATCAGTTACATCTTTGATAAAACACTTATAACGTACATTTTTCATACATCTTTCCTATATTATGAAGAAGTCATCCTCTATTTTATTCATATATATGTCTCAGTAAACGTGATTTCTGAAAGATGAATTAAAAGAAATAAAGTCAACATCAAAAACACAAAAAAAATTCAAAATAAGAAGTGTATCAAAGTCAGATAGATAATTTTATTCAAAATGAGAGTATCATGGCGCAGAGTGACGGCGTCTGATTGTAAACGCGATTAGTTGTAGTTTCGATTTCCTCTCGAGGAAATGAATATACTTAAACTATTGTCATTTCTCCGCTCTAGTTGAGTTCCACCACCCAACACGCAATGTCTCGAATTCGGGCGAAAAGTGGAAAACGGAGTGTTTTGACACTAGGTTATCTCTGACTACCCTGACACCCTGCTATGCGATAAAGCGTGATAAAAAATACTTGACATACCTATGTATATTGTATATATATAATACTAACTGAAATTTTAAATTGAATTCTAATCCCTCAAGTTTGGGGAATAGGAAGCAGCTGTCTATAGCAGGTTGTCTATAGTGCTACTTAAATTTATGGTCAAAAGTTTCACAATTTTAAGTGGTCTTCATAAACTAATCATTATATACATAAACCCTTCTAACTCTGTAATGAATACTTTGCATAGAGTTATGCGATATTGCTATTTTAGAAATGTAGAGTAGTTTGTCCGTTACATTTGTTATTAACTTAATAGTATATTTATATTTAAGACTAGCTATGCCCGCACCTTTGTCCTAAAGTAAAAGTAGCCTAAGTTACTCCTCGTTATATAAGATATATGTTAGTGAAAGTCCTGTCAAAACCGGTCCAGCAGTTCCAGTGATTGATTAGTCGGAACAAATAGACAGACAGACACAATTTTTTACTCATATCATAGTACGCACAGACCGGGTAGTGTTATGACATCCTGTTCTTAGTCTAGTGCCCGAATTCAAAACATTGTGTCTTGAGTGGCGGAATTTAGCGCCGCGCTATATATTACCAGAATGGGTGGCAGAATGGCTTATCGCCTATTATCATAGTAAATGAGATATTCAGGGTATTGCTATAAAATTGACATTTATATTGCGTTGCTTTGGTTACACCAAGTGTAGTTTTTGATTACGCAATTTTTAACGCCTCGTATTTGAACCCAAAATTAAAGTATAAAGACAAATATATCTTAACAAACACATACTGTAATCTAAATAAAACTTTCAGTAAACCTAGTGTCAAGACACTCCGTTCCCCACTTTTCACCCCAAATTGTGACATGTAGTAGGAACTCAACGACGCGTTTTCTCTTACCATAGCAAAAATATATATTTTAAATATAGTCATTCCTCCACGTGTGATATGAACCAAAAACCAATTGCGCTTGCGGACTTTGCCCCACTGCGCATACTGTCATCAAAATATAATACTTGAAGTAAAGTAATTTCTTAAATATACTAGATGTCATCATCCCGAAAGTCTTGTCAGCAACAAAGTTTTGTGAGGCTTCGTAACTTAGTTCCCAGTTAGTTGATCTAATTGAAGTAAATCTTGCACTTCTAGAAGTAACTTCTCTATACTTCGTAGAATTCAATAGAGATAATTCACAAATTTTATTTCTATTACATTTTGGTCGTATTCTTTGACTGAATTTTTTTTTTACTGGAATGATCTATTTTTTAAGATAGTCCTGGTCCAGGTTTCATAACAAATGTCTTTTTGTTTATTTATCAATTAAATACATGGTAATTGGTTGTGGATTCGAATGAATATTAAAACCATTTTCATTTCTCCGCTTTGGTACCTAAGCAAAGCACAGCGTTCAGAACCGCCATTCAACACGCAGTATCTCAATTTCTAGTGGTATCCTAAATGGAGAACAGAGGGTCGCGACACTAGGTTATCTTTGACTAACCTGCTGTGCGGGAAAAAGCATGAAGTTGAAAAAACACAAGTAAACGCTAAGATACCTCTTTTGTTTCTCTAAATCTCTATTAAGTACACTATAATTTAATTGAATTCTACTAAGTTAATGTAAAAGAAAACCAACCAAATATGGAATCATCAATTAATTCACCGCTACATATGTTTAGCACAGTAACCCAATTTAGCAATAAATATATCAAAGAACGCTACTTTTCCACGTCAATCTGCTGCAGTCCGCATTTGAAACCTTGTGACACTTTCATCTTTTCACAAGTAGGTTGAAACGCTCCAAAAAACCTCATTAAAAGATAATATTTCGCACTGCAGACGAGAGCTTTATTATATAGAAATTTCAGAGCCGTGAGACTCGAAATGTATTTTCTGTTTCAAATATAAGTATTAATTAGCATGATCTTGTTAAACAGGTTAAGTTAGATAAAAGGTTCATAATATATTATGTACTAGGTCAGGCGGTTTGGACCTAGAGTTGGTGGAATTTTCAATGTCAGAATGACTAAAGCTAGTAGTAAAGCTAGTAGCTTTGAGCTGTTTCTGGAAATACTGTTTAAAAATCTGAAATATTTACAGCTTAATAGAGACCCGCTCGCAGCATCGCCCTCGTGATCTACAAAGTGGCTTATGTTCATTCCAAGGCCCTCAAGTATCTCTATATAAAATAATATCACAGTCTGTTCAGTGGTTTGGCCGTCATGACGTCACACGCAGACGGGCGTGCACAGAGCTACTTTCTTTGCACTATAAAATCATAATACGCCCAAAGTGGAAGAGAAAGAAATGTACTGAAGTCTGTAATAAGAAGTTATACCAAATATGAATTAAAATTGTAAATAAGTGCCTTCATTATGCTTATTCAGAGTGGCTCTTCTTGGGCAACAAGTGGCTGGGTCAATTTCTTGCTGTAAATGGAATAGAAAATAGCTTCACGCTTTTCTAACGTAATAAGGTGCAAAATCTCGAGAACTTTTGTAGTGTCAAAACACCCCTTGCAATCAATGTGAAAAAAATGCGTGAATAATTAAATATAATCATTATTTAGAAAGGATTGAAACCCATAATAATCAATTAATACGTTTGCAGTAAGACGTTGTCTGTTAAGCGTTAAAAATTAAGGCAAACAATAACTTATGGTATTAGTTTTTCATTATCTTGACCTTAACAAGGTTATCACGTTCGTATAATAGAAATATTGTAATATCAACGGATCCGACACATGTTAATTCGAAGATAAATTCCTTAGAAAAAGTAGGTCTGTAAAGTATTTTAACCGAAACTATGCATCGGATTAATCGCGTATAATATTGGTATTCGAAGATAGATGTTTTAGAACCCGGACGTTTCGAACACTTTACAGTAGTCCATGGTCACAGGTGGACAGTCTACCAATATTAATATTATACGCGATTAACCTGAGCTAAAAATAGTTTCATTTCAAAATGTGTAAATAATCGTGAAAATAAAAGAATCCAAATAGCGTTGCAATTTTTTTATATATGATATAATGACACGATGCCATATTGACGCTCGAAAGCGCCATAACTAAAGAACTGAACTAAACTAGGAATGATTTATTGAGGTGAAATAAATAAAAGCGTATTGATATGCTGTACATTTATATATTACTAAATGCTGTGCCTGCGATATTGTCTGTATTACCCCCTTATATACTCCTTATATGACCTCTCCGCCAATAGTCCCACTAAAAATAATAGGTCTAGCCGTTCCAGAGATGATACAAACACATAGACAAACAGACAAAAATTGTAAAAAAAATAATTTTGTTATTTGTATCGTGTACACATAAATATCATTTAATAAAAGCGGTTATTTTACTATTACAAAAACGGCATTCAATTTTATTTGTATAGTAGGGACTTTGTATCGATACAAATATAATTTATTTTATAGCCCAATAATGGTTTTGGAAATCATTTCTGACCTAATAAGTGAGCACGTACTTTTTTTTATATTCCACAAACGCCGCAGATGCATCGTTTAAACGCACTCGTATTGCGAACGAGCTGCAATACTAATAATATATTTTTTTCTTATTTACCAACAAATATTTATTATTTTATCCATCAATTCTTGTAAATATGATGTCTGGTTATATTTTTGTAGTATAAATGGTAGATATAGAGGTTTTATTGCTATTGTATTGTATCAATTTATTTTATATTATTTGTTGGCTTTCGCTCGTTGTTCAATATTGAATATGGGACTATTGAGAAAAATAACTTTCTTTTTATTAGTTTTTTTTACACTTTCATCTCGTGATAGGCAGGGTAAGCGGCGAGAGCACAGTGTGAAAAAACTCCGTGTACATTTTCATTTCGAATTACACATATTGCTTGTTGAGCGGCGAAACTAAATGCCCTCTTTGGCTATGTATATATTTTAAGGTCACACACTTCGGAAATTGAAAAACACATATTTAGAAAAATATTTATTGGGGCAGTAAGGTTCTCGAGTGGCCACCACGAACCGGAGGACGGTTAGTGGGCAGGCCCCCTACCAGGTGGACCGACGATCTGATCAAGGTCGCCGGATACCGTTGGATGCGGGAAGCGCAGGACTGATCGTCGTGGAGATCCTTGCGGGACACCTATGTCCAGAAGTGGGCGTCGATAGGCTGAGCAATAACAAGAACAACAACATATTTAGAAAACGTATAAAATATCTTAAGCATGAAATTTTTATACGTTTTCTACATATGTGTTTAGGGAAAACAAATATAATTATACTCCGAGTGGGGATAGAACCCACAACCAACACGCTTACAGTGACATGCCCCATTGAGCCAAGATGACCTTAACTAACTAATATTCAAGAATTGTACTTGTATACAATATACATTTTTCTTTTGCAAAATCATGTCATATATAACCTCGGTCTCTACGCTGCATCCTTTTGATAGAGATTGCGAACTTTGTTTGTACATGCCATACAATGTGTATTATATGTATATACGAACACACATAAACACACACAGCTATACAATATTGTGAAATTTGTTATAATATGTAACTATTTATTTGTATCAATAGAAAACTCATATTTACTAGCGAGCACCATAAAGTGCCGGTACTTCCGGTTGTGGTACACCACATTTCAAAGCATAATTGTGGGTCAGTTCTGTCAGTGGTCTGTGAGCTTTTGAATGTTTTGTATTAATTATACATGACCACAGAAGTATTTGTTTAAATTTAATTAGATTTAATCAGGCTAAAATTCTATTAATCGCGCAGTTAATACTGTTTGACTGTGAACATGGTTCGTCGTTTTTAATTCCGAGTGGATTGAATGATTAAATTGAATTATTTTAATATCTCCGTTTTGAGAAGACAAAACTCTATGTTGAGTTCCGCCACTTGACATAACACTCATTGTATCGAAATCGGGCGGAAATTGTTGATCGAAAAGTCTTCATACTATGCGGGAAAACGCGTGAAGCCGAAAAAAAGAAGTTGTTTTCTTCTCTCATGCTCTTAACACAGCTTATGTTCTTTGCGCAGAAAAAAAAATATAGAATTGAGTAGTAAATATTTCTCTACACTTACTGGCCATTCAAAGACGGAATTGTTTCCAATACTATAATATATTTAAAAAAAACGGCTAATTGTAAAATCACAAGAAAAATATAGTTTTCAGTTACCGTTACTCATTATTCAAAAGCAAAAATACAAATAGCTCGCCATGTATGAACTTAAAACGAACTATAACGGATGAAACTAAAAAAATCGTTCAAATTTTATTATTTCAAGCAACACGCTTCGGACCATACGTTTATTTGCAGTAAATATTGACAGGCTTATGTCCATGGTGAGCAATATTTACTTATTGCTGCTCTGTTGTAGCAGATAAGGCTATAATCATTGTGGTTGAAATTTTAAATCGTATTTTGAAATTGAGATATAATTTATAGAGGCCATCGTCGCGCAGTGTGGCAGCGCCTGACTGTATACACGATGATCGTGGGTTCGCTTTCCTGTTGGGGAGATGATTATTTTTATATTATTTTCAATTCTCCCCTTTCTGGTCTGGTTCCGTCACTCAATACGCAATGGCTCGGATTCCAGCAAGGAGTGGAGAACGGAGTGCATGGGCACTAGATTCTCTATGCCTTGCTATGCGGGATAAAGAAAAGATACCATTTAGGATGATATGATGGTTCTGGATTTTATTCTCGTTCCAGTGAATTATTGAAGAGTTAAGACCAAATACGGCGTTTAGTTCCGGCACTCAACACATGGACTGTCTTGATATTACTTGCTTTACGGGAAAATACTTGAAGAAGACATATTTAGAAAACGTATAACGTAAACGTAAACGCAGCGGGATTTGAACCCACGCCTCTTGAAAACCGTTTAAGTGCTCTGATCGCTAAGTGTGCGATTAACACTTGTTAAAAAATGTTAAAAAAAATACTTGAAGCTTTAAAGTAAGAATAGATATCATTTTATAAGATACATTTTAGACATATGTCTGTATGTAAAGCGATTGTGGGTTCAAATACTTTCTGAGAGAGTATTTATCTTTTAGTAACTTCATCATATAAATCTATCTATAATTCAATATACAATATTTTTTGTCATTTGATTTAATTAAAGATTGGCACGTGTCCTGACCCGATGACAATACAGTATTTTAATCGCATAACCTGCCAATATATCGTTAATAAGACAGACGACCAGGAAAATAAAAATTAAGCATTTTAGTTTCTTTTTAAACTAATTTCTTATTTTCAGGTTCACCCTTTTTTGTTTGTTTCTTAGAGATAATCTAGATACCAACACGTTCCGTTCTCCATTTTCGCGCCCGAAATCGAGACATTGCGCGTTGAGTGGCGGAACTCGACGCCGCACTTTGTCTTTTTTTAATTCCATAGGCAAGGCAAACGAGCGTTCGGGTCACCTGATAGTAAGTGATCACCGCCGCCCACGACCGCATGTAACACCAGAGGAGCTACAGGGATGTTGCCTTTAACGGCCTTTAAGGTGGAAATAGACGCGCTTTTTGAAGGTACATGTCGAATCGACCTGGAAACACTGCCGCTGGTAGCCCATTCCACAGTTGAGTGCCTACGAAACCGCACAGTAGTAGAGTGCCACATATCCAAATGGTGAGGGTATACTGAATATACTGAATGACCTAATTAAAGCACTGCACTATTTAGTACAATCATTTCTAAACACTCAACTAAACTTAGCAAGAAAGTGAGCTAGTAAATTTTAGTTTAGTTCAAGTGGCCTTAACGGCTTCCGGAAAATGCAATCTGACTTAGTCGAGTTGAAACAGTGAAGGGAAAATATCAAAACTGAATACTTTGAATAGTGTGACACCGTTAGTTAAAATTTAAGTATTATTGTAGTTTATTAGAGGTCATCGAGGCGCAGTAACTGAACGCAGATGGTGTGTAATAGTAAACGTAAAGGCTGCGGGTTCAATCCAATTCAGTCCACTAGGAGTGATAAAGTTAAAAATAATTTTTCTTTTATCGCATTTTTCGGCATACGTCGTTATCCATTTTATGACAAAATTCAAGACATTTTATTAAGTGGCGGATTTTAACGCCACGCTTATCCACGCAGGGAAATTAAATATTAATATTGAATATTTTAACATGTTTAAAGTGTTATTGACACACTTAAGGGAATGAAACACATTTTTAGAAAACGTACAAATTATTTAATGTATCGAGACTCAAACCCGCTCCTCTTGAAAACTGTCGGAGCGCTCTGACCGCTAAGCTATACTCTACATTCGACTTCGTAGAAATTCATCGAGGGTTCGAGCCGTGCAAGGTTATAATTTTAATACATTTTGTATAATTTTATACATTATCAAGAATGTATTTATTTTGAAAAACATTTTTAGAAAACGAATATAAAATTCATCGCATCGGGATTCGAACCTCCCCCCTTTTGCAAACCAAGAGATGCTTTATAAAAATGTTTATCAAGTTCCTAAGTGTGCAAACAACACAATATATTTTTTTAGTTTGTTTATTAAAAGCTAGTAAAAACATAAATTTCGTTTATCCCTATCCCAACGAAATTGGTATAATAATTGATCAGAAGAAAATACGGTCTGATCAGTATCCGAAATGTACGGAGATTCGTAAATAACTCAATATAACATTACTGTGCCAAAGTTGTGTGAAGCAATTCAAACTACGGCTTTGACTAAGCATTGCCTTATCCGATAACTTGTAATAAAGGGATTTGTAATTTCCTAAGGATATTGTAGCCACCATGGCGCAGTAGGACAGCGTATTACTGTCAATGGGATGGTTGTAAATTCGATTCCGGCTCGTGGGAATTTTAATAAGTTTCATTTCTCTGGTAAGACACATGTGCGTTGAGTTCCTCCACTTATTACGTAATGTCTTCATTTCTCTACTTTTCATCCTAATTCCACGACGCTGAGTCGCTGTACCACTGCGGTATGATGGCCTACCAAAAATTTAAGATATATTTTTTAATTTGTCGTATTATAAGCTTTTATGAGTTCTGCTTAAGATGGATTGACGTCTTCACGCACGCGGTAATGTCATGCGTTATCTTCCATCTATCTATACTATAATAAAACAGTAAAAACGTTGTGTCTGTACATTGAATATATTTTCAAAAAAGCAATTTAGGGGGATGTAAAAACAGTATTAGATTGACACTTGCATCAATAATTTTAAAAATTAAAAAAAATAAGTAAAAGCTGTCTTACACAGCCTTGTTCAGCGCGATGCGTACTCTCTCTGTCAACATATAAAAAATAGTTAAGTAAAAAGTTCAATTTGAGAAGAACCATACTAGTCTAGCTGACCTATAAGAAATAAGTAAATTCTTCATTGGTAACTATTCGTTAACAAATACAAAAAAAACTGAATTTGGTCAGTGGGATATGTCTAACAGTAAACGCGATGGTTGCGGGTTCGTTTCCCACTTCCGAGAATGGTTATATTTGTATGGTTTTAATTTTTTCTCTCCGGTATGATAAAGGTGGGCGTTGAGCCCTTTGATTGTCACTTGGTCCTTTATACTAGAGAAAAGCGTCAACTTGAAAAAAATTACAAATTCTGGAATACTTAGAGACAAAAAATACCGCTTTAAAGATATTCGTTATAACTTTGGGTCAGTTTCAATGCCATTATGTAATAAATGGAAGTAATCCGTACTAATATAATAAATGCGAAAAGTGACGTCATCACGGCCAAACCGATTGTGATAAAAAAAAATTATACAGATACGCTAATAAAAAGGCCGCCGAAAATACGATACAGCTATATTTCACGCGGGCAAAGCCAAGTGTGTGATAAACACTTTAAAATGTAAAAAAATCCTCCATGTACAGGCCACGATCAGTTACATTTTGATTATTTGTATACATTTGAAATTACAGATATCAGTTTCAACAGCCTATTGTATTGAAATCAAACTAGCTCTTAACAACTTTTTAACATCAGCTTAAAACTTAACGCAACATCAACCGAGAATCGAGATAAATAATGAGAACATTAAAAAGCTATTAGTAAATAATGTATTAATGATACCTGCAGAACGACCACTAATGGTTGGACTCGACTATATATGTGCGAAATTAATAAAAATCTACCCGTTACGCAAACAAGTTTCTTATAAAATTTATTCTTTTTTATACTATTAAGCCCGCTTCATGCGATGCCAAATACGTTATTTTAAGACATTCCCTGGAACTAGAGTCTAGCATCGTGTTTTTATACAACTCTTTCACGCTTAAGGTGATTCGCCCCGTTTAATACACCATCTGTACTGTATATGTACATATATATACATATTGGCCAAATAATTACTGACGAGAGGACAGTCACGTTAGTGATGTTAGTGTCGTATAGTTTATCCATTGATAACATTATTGAGGTAGAAACAATATCCGATCATATTTTAAATGTCTTATTGAAAATGTAAATAACTAAAACAGGCCCTAACTGATGATGAAGATGAACGCCAACTCCGATTTTGCTAAACGCCCGGAAGTTTCAGCGATTATTGTAGCGAAAACGCATTTAAATTTTTTATTATGATCAAAATATTTGAATTGATAATGAGTTGAATCTTTTTGTTAGACCAAAATATAAACAATAATATAATATAATGGAACAAAAAGTTATTTTTAAATATTTTGTAAGTCCCATTGATGCGTAAACAACGCGTTACTTTAGTAACGTTTAAAGTACAACGTGCATGTCAAAAATTTATGTTATATTTATAATTTAATTTATTTTTTTATGAATTTAAAAAATATATTAGCATTCTGCATTTTTTCTGTATATAAACGTCTCTGTCTGTATATAAAATTAATTTTCGTAAAAAGGTGTGCAAAGATCGCAAGTAATTAATATATTTGAATAGGATTAAACCATAGGTCTTGACAATTAAAATATGTGAAAAAAATATATTTTAATAATCTTATTTTCCATACATTTTTGGCATCCGGTTTATCATATCCAGTGAAACCATAGAATAGTGAGCAATAACGATTTAATCAGCTCAAACACCCAAGTTCCTACAACCGGAAGCTAAAACTTTACGGGGTAAGTTTGGACAATGGGGTGATATCGGGATATTAATTACATAGCAAACCGGGAATGCATTCATACTGCCTTGTTAGATTTTGAATGGTTTTTGATTGTTTTATGGTTAGAAATACGATTTTCTTTTATTTTCATAAGTGACAGTTAGCAATGGCGAAGTGTGAATGTTTTGTAGAGGTAAAAAAATCTAGGTTCTAGGTAGATCCTGCACAACAGTATAAATATTGTCTTATATTAATTACAATAGATTTCTAATAATAACTTATTTATTTATTATAATTTACAAAAGGTAAGCCGGTGGGAATCTTTTTATATGAACACTGCACCACTAGCTGGTTCGGTTTTGCCGCTGGACAGTTAGTAGGTCCACTACACAGGTACGACAGTTAGTGTAGAGTAGGTCTAGAATCTAGTGTTAAAACCCTAAGTCTATAACTTCTTGCCTGTTTTAGAGAACGTACGTTTTAGATGCACTTTGTCTCAACTACCCTGATTTTCTTAATAATATATATTAACTGTTTCTTGAGGAATAATCAAATTAACAACCATCCGGTAATTCGTGAGACAATTCCTTGTGGGTTCAATTCCCTTACTCATGTTAGTGAGTATATTTTAAATATTTTCATTTCTTCGCTCTGAAACTTAAGACAAAGTGTGGAGTTTTGTTCCGCCACTCAACACACAATTGATACTAGGTTCTCTCTGGACCACCCTGTATGCGAGATAAAGCGAGAAGCTGATAAACTTACATTAAATCCGACGTTTCCGACTAAATCCGAATGAAAAATCGAATATTTGCATTTAAAATATTTTAATTTCTAATGGCATTTTTAGACGAAGCCTGACTGACGTTGGCTTTGTCGTTCAACCTTTTATGTTTATGTAATGTTACTTTTTAAAGTCGAGTGGAAAACCGAGAGTAATATGCCCAAATATAAACGAATTTCACATACAATATCGGAAATTGTAATATATTTTTTTATTTTCTTATAAACTGTAAAAGCTAAAAATGTGCTTAATATTTTACCTTTTTCAGTCCACAAAATTAAGTCTTAAAATGCCTTTGTTTTAACTTGTTACAGAAGGCTGAAACAACACAAGTTGTGCTTAGGCTTTTTTATACTAGGCTTTTATAGGGTTTCAGAAGAAAGTTCGCCTTTAAAAGGTTTCTTTCTTTATACATGTGTATAGTTTATTCAGTAATTATTAGAGATGTTATGGAACCTCGTAACTGAATCTATCAGATATTCAAACTTATAATAAAAGTGATATAATAATTTCGGATATGGGCTGAGTGTATATTCTAAATATGAGCTATCAATAATAGATTAATTACAAACAAAGGCAAAAGGTAATATGAAAAGAAATTTATAAGTCATTGGCCGACATTTGCTTAGTTTTCTCAAAAAGGTAATATATCCGTAACCGAAATTATCCGAAACGAAGAGACCGAAAAATCCGAAAAACCGAAACCGAAAAAAAATTACTTTTTTAGCCGAGACTAACATAGAATTCTATTAACTTGACATAAGTAATTTTTTTTAAATTAATAATTTAACTATCAACTTACTAACCAAACTTTGTTGCCGTTGCTGAGTTTCTTGCGCCGGTTCTTCTCAGGTCTATGGTATTAACTTTAGTGAATCGGTGGTGAATTGGTTGACGTTGAATTATAGAACTTT
Source organism: Podotricha telesiphe (assembly GCA_038994665.1). NCBI lineage: Eukaryota > Metazoa > Arthropoda > Insecta > Lepidoptera > Nymphalidae > Podotricha > Podotricha telesiphe. The sequence goes on along the minus strand of JAOYRR010000422.1, from coordinate 213,860 downwards.
AGAACCTAGGTCAATGTTACAAAATTCCGTAGAGGAGCTACTACGGGAGGTTCATAATGATCCTCCTGCAGGCTATCGAGGCTGGGAGGGCTCTTGAAGAAGTCTCAGAGCACCCTGAAGGCGACGGCGACGACTGAAGGCCCGCAGTAGATGGGCCGTCAAACGAGGCGTCGCAGTAGTGTGCAAGAGCATTCCTGCGACGTCTCATAGGCATAGTGAGGGTTTCTGCTTGGTTTAAGTGGGTAGTATCGGGTTGAGTAGCGGGTCCCACAGTACTGTCCGTCCCCGTAAGGCCTTGCGCACGAGCGGTGTGTGTATAAAAGACATTTAACAGCGTCACAAAAAAGGTCATCAGAATGAATAGACAAGCAATTAATGCGCAAATATTTATTTTTATAAAAAAATATATATATTTTTACTTAAGGTAGGTGGTGCACTGGGACAGCGTCTGACTGTAATTGCATTTGGTTGTAGGTTCAATTCCCACTCGGGGACATGATTTGATTTTAATTATTTTTATTTCTCCACTCAACATGCAATGTCTCTATTTGGGACGGAAAGTGGATAAGGGTGTGTTCACACTGAGTTCTCTCTGACTACACTGCTAGCGTGCAAACAAACAAGTGAAGCTGTACTGTACTATGTAACTTCTCACACGTCTCTCTGAGTTGCTAGCAATGTGCAATATATATATGGAGATAAAACTCCCTAAGACTACAAACTTTCATGATAACAAATTCATTCATATGTTATGAACGTCAAATTCACTATTCCACTTAAAATTTACAATCTTTTTAGGTTAGAATTTAAATCTTCTAAATTTCAATGTCATCAAATTGATGTATTCCATTTTTAAATTCATTGTTTTATACACATTAAATTCATATTTTTGTGTATTTAAAATTGAATGTTAGTCTTTCAAAAATATTGTAGATTGTTTTAATATTAAATTCGTATGACCTTAAATGATTTAGAGGAATAGGCTTGTGCGGTGAAAACTTCGACCCCACTTTGTCTAGACAGGCTAGAGTCTCATGTAATACTTAATTATGCTTTATGATGACTTAAAAATGAAGCCACTGTGGTGCAGTGGGACAGCGCCAGATTGTCAATGTGATTGGTTGTGGGTTCGATTCCTATTCGGGGGAATGTTATTGTATTTAAAATATTTTTATTTCTCCGCTCTGGTACCAAAGACAAAGCGTGGCGTTCGGCGACTCAACATGCAATGTCTCGATTTCGGGCGAAAAGTGGAGAACGGAATGTCTTGACACTATGAATATGTGATATGTAAATAATAATGAGTATTGTTACCCAAATTAATGCGTCAGTCGCTTACTATGCAGTTGAAAACATTTTGTTCAATTCAATCAATCTTCATAAATTGAATTTATGAGGATATTAAATTTTATACAGGATTTTAATGCTATAATAAGTATTTAATTTTTAACTTTTCAGGTAAAAATACGTGTAGCTGAAAAAAACTTTATGATATGTAGGCCACTTTATGCCCAAGTCTGAAACATTGTGTGTAGAGTGGTGGAATTCAACACCGCTCTTTGTCTGGTCACTGTAGCGGAGAAATTCAAATAATTTAAATATACTCCCATGAGTTTGATCAAACCCACAACCATTGTGTATTCGCTGTATACGTAGATCGCGATATTTATATTATTTCAATAAAAGTACTATGAATATATTATGTCCTTGAATTGTGGCCGCGTAAAATTTTTACATTAAATATCAACATTTTTTAAATTTGTTAAATAGCTAATTATAATTTTTGTTTGCAGTCTTGTCTTGATAGTTTTCCAAATTGGTATAGTTTCTGTTACAATGATTTGCATGATAAAGTAATGCCACTGTGACCATACTGCTTAACTAATGGTAACTCTTAAAGAATAAAGTCCTTAACGTTTATATATATATATGTAAGCCTTGGTTATTAGTGATGAGTTGGTTGACAATTTAAAAGAGTGTACATAAGAACCAATGACCATAAACGCAAATTTCGAATTAGAAAATACTATTCATTATATTTTTTTCCATAATTGGGATCGACCTTACTTCGTGTGACTTCCGTGTGTGTAGGTCAGATACTTGGATATCTAACTGGTATCTAACTGGCATTCCATTCATGCGGTTGCTTTGGCCTCAGCAGAAAGAGGAGCTTGAAGTAGTGCCAGGGGCTTGCGTTAAAAGTGTAAGGCTTAAGGAAGGGGGGGGGGTGCCTTTAATGCTCGTCTCCACTATCCACTATCAACTTGAAAAGATCCTACTAAAGCTGCTTTTGAAATACGTGCTAGAAACGAGCTGATGATAGTTCTAGACAGGCCCAGATCTTTTAGTAGGTTATAGAGGGATTTGCTGTTATACCTCTGACGCTAACTTTTACCGCATATGTATTATTTTAAACCAATATAATATATGAGGTAACACGAGCTTTCCAACAAAAACTATCTAAACTTTTAAAAGCTCCATACATTCAAAGCCTTACATTTCAGAATCCTTCATATTAAAATAACAAGACAAAAATGAAATGTATTACGTAAGCTGAATGCCAGCCGCCGCTTGTGAAATATTACATCTGTCCAATGATTTATTTACTACTGTATACGGCGACACTTTTTTGTAACGGTGTTTTTAAATGGAAATTAGGTTTTTCAGTTCTCCTTTTGGACGTAGTTGCGATGTAAATCGCAATTAAATTGGCTTGAATCTCAATTAGGGAATATTTACACTTACAATAGAATGTTTTTTAGGATTGTTTAGAGAAAATTTAAGGGTGAGCTCCCAACACCTAGCATGCCATGTATATAAAAGAGTTATTTTCCATATATTATTTCTCAATATTTCACATATATATAGTATATTATAAATAAATAGAGCCCAACACTTACATTATGCGCGAAACGCTTATCTAAGTGCAACGGGTCTAAGTCCGACGTGTCTAAGTGCGGTTGTGGGTTTAAGTCAATCAGGATTTTATTTATTCTGACTCAGTACAATATATATCATATTTATTTATTTTTAACATTTTTTAAAGTGTTATTGGCACACTTAGGAAATTGAAAAAGACATGTTTAGAAAACGTATAAAAATATCATATTTATTTGTCTCGATTTCAGTAACAACATACCACGTGGGTTTTTGCCAATGAGCGAATACTATCTTTGAACAACTACAGATCTTAATTTTTAGACGTATATTTTTGCTTCTTATACATTTATTATTTAAAAAACTATTTTTCATTTCATTCTTATACTTGTATTGGGTGATATAGAAGATGATATATCTAGAAAACGTATAAAAGTTAGAACGGAACGGGATTTGAAACCGCACCTCTTGAAAAGCGTTCAAAAATTGAACGATTTTCAAGAGGCGAAAAGTGTGCGAATAACACTTTAAAAATTGTTAAAAAAAAAGATACAGCAGATTAATTTTTAATATTTAGATAAATTAGAAATTTATTTTAATGTAGATGTTATTCTATCGAATGTAGATTCATAATGTTACTAAAATAATTGAGAAATTTTAAGAAAACTGTATCATATATTATTTTCCACATATCAAGATAGAAATAGCTTAATATTTCGGTAAAAGCGAAAAAATATATATATCTTCATTCACAGGTAGGCAAAGATAACCTAGTGTTATGGGACTGTCTTATTTACTACAGCGGAGAAATGAAAATAAATAAATCTTTCTGCCGAGTGGGAATCGAACCCACATACAATTAAATTTAGTCAGACAATGTCTCACTGCGCCACGATGGGGATAATTAGGCATAAACAAACTATGCCTAATTCCATACAAGCGTTATATGGTAATACGATCAAATTATACGGGCACATCCTCTCAAACACTTAAGACGATGAAAACGTCAACATTTTTATTCACTTTCTCATATAACAAGCAAGCAAATATGCCTCAAGGATTAGCGTTCTTAAGTTTTATATAGAAAACGTATTTTTTGGGTACGTTGTGGGTCTCGTGTAGGGCTGACTATGTTTATATATAAATAAGATTTAAAAAATTATATGAACTTGTAGAGGTTACAGTTAAAAAAATTGTAACTACAAACATAGAAAGTATATTAGGCTATATAGCTGCACCAAAATTGTACATTGATGTCTGCCCATGGTATTTGTGGGTTCAGGCCCCACCCAGAGGAACCATTATTATGAAACTATTTTAATTTAACTGGTCCGGTAAGACAATGTGATGTGTTGGGTTACTCTACACTACCCAAAGCTTTCGCATTGGAACGGAATGTTTGGACACTAAGTCGTCGCTGCATGTTCTATACGGAAGATGTGTAAAGTAGTAATAATAGTATAAACAAAACTTAAATTCACGCTTGTAAAGTATACAAATGGAGAGATTAGATAAGAATAAAATGATCAACGAAAATTTATATCAACAATAATAATACTTTATTATGATATACTAATAATACTTAACTTACTTTATTACGCATAAAATTACAATTTACGTTAGTTTACAAATACTTAGAATATACGAGGTGTGATCAAAGCATAACCGTTATTTTCAAATTTTGCGAGTTAGGTTTGTTCGATTTTTGCGTTTTTTTCCTGTTATGTTGGTACACATGTCTTTTATACATGTTAACAATATTAGCCATTTGGGATTGTCAGTTTGTTTTTGACAGATAAGAAGGTTAGTCACGTTTTTGAAATAGGATGGACCGAGCATTTGATTCCCAAGGCGTGTTATGATTTATAAAATTGTTAATTTGGTAATAATCTTTAACACACAAACGTCTTTTCACGACTTATCACAACTTTTTATAATATATCGAATTACGGGTTCGATAAAATCTAGTTACAGGCGCGGTAAGTTTAAGCCTATTTCAAGTATTAATATTATGAACATCACCGATTTTGGTAAAATCATTAATATTTTTCTGTACATATATTACATTTTTAAATATATATTGAGACGCCACTGTCAATATATTTATATCCTTAATTTTTTGTGTTAAGGAAACTTTAGGGCCCATGCTGTAAATTGCACGACGAAGATAGAATTAATAGCGGCTGAATTACCCCAAAGTATAATGCCAAAAGACATAATAATACGAAAGTAGCTGAAGTAAACAAAGCGAGCCGTTTTCATATCAGTTAATAATCTAATTTTCTTAACCAAAGGCTGCTGAGGTGTGTGAGGAGGCAGTGAAGTCTATTCGCCAATCCATCAATATACAATCCCCACTGTAATTTGGTGACATATATACAAACATTTTGAAATTACACTATTTTAAGCGGATTGATCGCGTACAATTTTGGTATTCGAAAATACATTTTTAGAACCTGACGTTTTATATACAAACACATATTTACACACATACATATGTATGCCAGGTCATGCGTATATACAGGCCAAGCTTATAAAAACGTGCTAGATACTTATATAAAATAAGAATAACACATAAGATTTATATGTTTAAAGAGGCAACCCTATAACCATCCTCTTAAATTTGGGATCCTTGTCTTACAGCACTTGAGGCACGTTAAGGGCCATGTAAGTGCCGAAGTCCTCTAACGACCCCGACACTTGGACGTGTCTCCCTTTTTAGGGTACGCTTAATAATGTAACGGTTAGATTTTTTTAGCCGTATGCATATTTTTTTATATTTTTATATTTTCATACAAAGTCTATTTAGGAATGTGTATTTTTTTTTATTTAGTTTCATTCACATGTTTAGTTATTTGTTAGTTCACACAATTTTCGTTACCTATGACAAGTTATGAAAATACACGACGGGTATTTATCGATAAAAAGAGTTCAGTAAAAATGCAGCATTACCCTATAACAAGACAAAGAAATATTTAGTATATGTACTCAGTAGCATAGATTAGTAATGAATTATATTTTATATATAGCTTCACACTTTTACCCTAGTGGAATGTCATCCCGTTCTCCAGTTTGTGCCTCAAATTGAGACATTGCGTGTTGAGCGGAAGTGAACGCCACGCTTTCGCTTCTTACCAGAGAATTATTTAAATATAATCATTATCGCCAGTGAGAATCGAACCCACAACCACTGCGTTTACAGTCAGACGCTGTTGCACTGTGCCATGTTGCCTCATCATATTTTGAAAATTGTTTTATTATAATTTTGTTATTTCATAAAAAAACCACAGAAGCCTATTCTTATGAGAAATCATTGTTGAGAACTTTATCATTTTTTTTATTTTTAGTACGGATATCTTGTATGGACAAATTAATTAAGGACAGGTGAAAAATATATTAGAATTGGAACCTTCGTTTATGCCATAACCACACAATGAGTTGTTCCCACCCTGATTTTGGCCAGATGTACAGGACACACATATGCCAAAGCTCGTCGAGGGTCCGTAGCTGCTAAGTAAACCGATTATGACTGGGGGTCCCAGCATACTTCCCTGCAAATAGATATGTCGAAGCGTTATAAAGCAATCGTATATGATAAATAAATATATATTTATTTAAGCCGTTATAAACTTCTAATGTTAAATATACCTACCAAGTATTAATCAAAGTGATGGCTAACAGCAAACCAAAAGGGAAAATAAACATACTTTAAAAGCCTACCGACAAAATAATAAGTACAAACAAAATGAAACTTCTAACACATACAATTAAAAAAAATGTATATAAAATAAAGCTCAAATTTAAGGTGTAAGTTCATTGCGGGGTGTAGAAGAGTTTTAAGAGAAGTGAAAGGCTTTTTTGACTCTCAATTTCATATATTTCTTCGTTCATTGTGCAAAAAAAAAACTTCATGCAAAATGGTATATAAGATTACAGTATTTTTAACATTTTTCAAAGTATTATACACACACTTAGGAAATTGAAAAACATATATTTGAGTTCAACGCATGGCTTAGCGGTCAGAGCGCTTGAGCGGCTTTCAAGAGGCGCGGGTTCAAATCCAGCTGCGTTCAAATTTGTATACGTTTTCTAAATATATGAGCTTAAAGTAATTTAAGATGTTATTGAAAATCTATTATAAATATCAACTTTGCCTTTCAGTTACACCAAGATACTATATCTTAAAAACATAACCAGAGCCATATTTCTCAATAATAAATACACCAATTTGAAGGATTTGAACCCATGTACCGTATCAATGTAGCGCCGTATTCGCTTGTTTATTTAAATTCTTTAAAGCAAGGTGAGATACTAAGCATTAACGTCGTACATATCATATACAATGTGAAACTATCAGTGTAGTTGCCAAAAGCACTCCAAGATGTAGCTGGCAGGCAAATAGCATAAAGTTCATAGTAACATGAACGTTTCCTACACACGTTATGAAATCGTTGATAAATATTACTTGTAAGTATAGTAGTATTGAACATAAAATAAAACTAATCTGAGGTTTTCTAGATTTTTCCACATTTTAAATAAATGAAAATCGGGTATATTTTGGTATTCTAAAATACACTTTAGAAAACTCGACGTTTATGAACACTTAACTGTAGTCCCTCACTAGAATCTTGTCCCTCACTAGACTCTTGTCCACATTTTGCTTGTGACCATGGGCTACCAAAACTATTAGTCCTGTTGCAGCATAAAATAAATAAATTGGCAACGTCTATATCATTTTATATAAAAGTGTATGTCAAACACATGTAGTATGTGTAATATAATTTTAGTTAATTACATTGTATATTTAAATCATTTTTATAAAAACATAACACTTTCTCTACATCTCCATACAGGTATACGAGTATTGTGTCGAATTTCATATATTTCATTTTCGTAAAAATATCCCTTTTTAGAAATTACTGTTTTAAAGTGTTATTTCCACACTTAGGATATTTAGGTAGACACACAAGTCTATAATTCGAGATATTGCATATTGAACGGTGGAATTCAACGCCGCATTTTTTTGTTTGTTTGCGCATTAGGAAGCAAATGATAATGATTTAAAAATAATCTGTCCCACTGCGCTACGATGGCGATACTATGTATATATACATATAAAAGCGACATAATTCAATTGAAATTCAATTGAATTTTATAATTGTAATAAAACGTAGATAAATAGAAAATTGGTAGTCTGTGAGTCAATCAACTTGAATTTGTGACCTATCGTTTTGAACTATAAATCAGCAAGACATTGCAGTGTTAAAGCAATTCCCTTATATTCTTTAAACTTGTATATATATTTTATTATGTATAGACAAAACGTGTGTTGTGATCTGCCTCTTAACATACAATGTGTCAAATTCGGGCGGAAATTTGACAACGTTGCGGGAAAAAAGCGTGGAACTGGAAAAACTAATTATTTATATGCAAAAATAACAAAAATATGAATATAAAAGAGTATTCTTGAAACTAAATTCAATGTACACACGTAAATACCTCAGGCCACGAAATATTTTTTTACGACACAGCCGTCCAAAAAACGTGTAGGTGTAAAAAAATGCTTGACCCACTTTTCACGTACACCGAATCTTCGTTGCGAGAGCTCTTGTCGTTTGAATTACTTTATGTCAGTCAAAATGGCACAAGTTCACATTTTTGTTTTTTTTTCTATGAATTTGATGGTAGGTATACCTACCTAGGTAGGTAGGTATGTAAGGTAGGCTCTACGCATCTCTTGATAATAAGGTACGCTGAGAGAACCTAGTAGCTATACTCCGTGGTAACGTCTGCGTCAATTTCGAGGTATTGCTTATGCAACCAATCGAAATCGAAATAGGAAACCAATGTCAATAATAAGTTCTTTGATTTTCGCGATAATTACACATTTTGAAATGAAACTATTTTAATCGTCTACCTGTGACCACGGACTACTGTAAAGTGTTCGAAACGTCGGGTTCTAAAAATATATTTTCGAATACCAAAATTATACGCGATTAATTCGTTTAAAATAGTTTCATTTCAAAACCAATGTCAATGTCTTGTTTAGGTGTGATAATTAAAGTAATTTAGGTGTGATAATTAAAGTAATTTAGGTGTGATAATTAAAGTAATTTAGGTGTTATTATTCTCCCTTGTGGATATAGAACAATCACCACGTTTAAAAATTGAGGATTTACCTACGACATAGGAGGAGAAATACCTATGCGAGACTATAAACGTGACAAAATGTCTGGGGTAACATCAATCTGCGTTTAAAATTAACACTTCGATATGATTAAGATTGCCAGTTAAAGTATAAAATCGTTTTTTAGTTATAATTTAAAATAGTTTTTTCAATACACTCAACTCTCAATTTTTCGCCTGAGTTCGAGACATTGCGTATTGAGTGACGGGCCTCATTGCCTAGGCAAAGTCTAGACTAGATCGGGAAAATGAAAATAATTTATATATAGCCATTCCCCCGAGTTTTAATTTATTTCATTAATCAATAAACGAATAAGATATATTTCTAAGAACATATATCATTAATTTAGTATAGAGCAAACTTAACACGTTACATATCACTTTATATAGAGGTATTAGCAGCAACAGCTGCTTTACGCTTTTTCCCGCATAGCAGTGGAGTCAGAGAGAACCTAGTGTCAAGACATTCCGTTTTCCACTTTCCACCCGACCTCGATACATTGCATATTGCAGTGGCGGAAATTAACGTTGCGCTTTGTCACTTCACAGCGGAGAAATGAAAACAATTGAAATACAATCATTCCCCTGAGTGGGGATCGAACCCCCAAACCAATCCTGATAGTTGCACGCTCTTTCTGTGCGCCACGATGGCTAGAGGTATTTTCTTCACAATTATGATGACAAAGTTATTTGGATTTTCTTATACGTGTGTGAGGGCATCGTGGCTCTGTGAAACAATGTTTGACTTAAATCGTGGTGTTTGTGGGTTCGATCCCTCTCGGACGAATGATAATTATTTTAGTTTCACCTTTCGGGTACGAAAATGCGCGACGTCGAGTGCCGACTCTTAACATACAATAGAATTTCTTATTCTCATAGAGCTCTATAATACTTTACCTTCCTTTCATTCAAGGGGTTATAAATAAATCATGCTATGGGTACCTACATAGGTAAAATTTAGCAAAATAAAGCTAGAGGACCAAATACAGAACACTTCTATAAACAAGAGGGTGCGTTTAAAATGAAGACACTCGAGTACAAAGACAATCTTGTCGTGGATATGACAATTTTAAATATCAAAAAGTGATAAAAAATGTAATTATATTTACGAAATCAAAATAAATGTTTGGTCTAATTAATTCTTATATGGCGTAAATTCAGCCTCAGGTAAAATGAATTACGAATAAATGGGATACGAAACAATTTTTTATCCTTAGCGGGGTAGCCAAAGAGGACGGAGTGCCAAACGCTACGGTCCCTGTATACTTATTTCGCCTCGTCCACTGTCATTAACTTCTTAAAACACGCCCTCCTTACTCCGAGGGGTTCTTGGGCTTTTTACTTGAACTTCCTCCAGTATCACAGATACTGTGCTTTCGAAAGTCAAACAAGACCTCCTGCACCCCTCTTACCATTCACCTTTGCGTCATATCTAATGATAAGAACCTTAATTGAGGATTTCTTCTAGATTATGTAATTTCAACAATAACAGTCCAGTAAATAACATATTGCATTTCAATATGGGTATCAAATGAAAGGACTGAACTTGTGGAATTGTCTTCTATAAATTTCCCTCACACATATATTTTGCATGTGGAGTTTATCGTGACATACATTAGAATTGTTTCTTGATTTATAAAATAAAAGTACTCAACGTTCCATTCTTAATTCTAATTAAATAAACAAAATAAATACAGTAGACCACGAATAAAATTCAAAAAAAAGCTATTGGAAAAGATTTTTTTTGAAAACATTATATGACAAGTGTTTGTCTGTACAAATAAATAAAAAATTGTAGTGTACAAATAGTGTAATATTAAACTTACCGCTTTTTACTAAGTATATTTATATGTATACACAGTACATATACCAAAATAACATATTTTACAATTTTTGTCTAGCTGTTTGTTCTGGCTAATTTCTGGAACGGCTAGCCGGACCGATTTTAGACCCATTTTGATGTGACTTTCACTAGCAGATAGCTTTTCTAATAAAGAGTAACTTTGAGCTACTTTTATTTTAGAATTCCACACGAACGAAGTCGCAGGCACAGCTAGTTATTACTACATGTGATATAAATAAATACCGCCACTAAAAAAACCAGCTAGTCTCATACAATCGGTCTTCTAGTTCCATGAAGTGTGAGTAATGCTAGAATCATGATCGATGGGTCAACCTATCGATTGACGTTTGAGAATTGTCAGGAACGATTTATCGTGACATAATATGATTGACAGCAGTCCACAATAGCCTGGCGTTAGTCCAATGTCGATGTATGATGTCGATGTATATATAGACTTAAATGTATTACTATGATAATACAGCTGCTGATTAGTGTGAAGGAATTTACTTATAAATATTAAATGGTGTTTTGAAACAAATTAAAGTAAAACACCTTTTATAAAAGCAATTTTTTTCCGAATTAGTCTGAGCATGCTCTTTAATTTTACATCCACAATGAAGAGTACATTCAAAATAAGTAGTCCGCCATCGTGAGTGTTCTGCTATGTTGGATTTTTAATGACGTCACATAGCTAACTATGCATTGGCTTCCAAACTTAGCGTGTATACAATATTTCTTCTCAATCGGTTAAGGATATACTTCAAAACCGAGTTGTAAGAAAACCTTGTAAAAACGTAGGTACCGTATAACCTAACCTAATGTTATTATACCGATAATGGTTTCAAATTGGATTCTCGTTTGCTTAAGACTTTAAATAAGTTAAACTTGACAAGATTATTATAGAAATCAATTCCACTGAATGCGATATTCACGTAACTTTTAAATAACTAATCAAGAACTTTTCTTCCTTTGTCACTGACCAATCACTCCATTGACATTTACATTTCTAAATTTAATTTATTTAATGAAATACCTTCTCCATTACACGAAGACACCTAAAATGTACGCCGTACATGTTTACAAGTTTAGGGAGATGCAAATAAACTACGCCGCATCTGCAAATCGTCGACGCGAGGCGTATACTGTACCTACAGAGTACAGACTACAGTACCGTACAGCAGGCAATATATCCTAGATAACGAATGTGTATTAATGAAACATGAACCTTCTGCATTTGATATGAGTATGAAATGTCGTACCGGATGAAATGTTGCTGTAAATGAAGACTGAGTGTTAGAATATCTAAATTTTAGCCGAAATTATGAAAGTCTCGACTTGAGATTTCATTTTATAAATGTTTTAATAGCTCTGTCTGTGTGTCTATCGGTGATGTCTTAACGGTTTAATCGCTGAAGTGTTTGCAATCAAGTTTTATATAAAGATGTTTTTTGATTATCTGATTGAGGATCCCGGGATAAATATAAATTACTTTTTGTTTACTTTTAATTTTCCTGGAAGTTTTTGGTTACGAAAAGGCCGCTGAAGATTTTAAACAGCTATAGTCCATGCCGGTGAAGAGGACTAGCGGGTCGCTAGTTCTCTATAAAATATAAAAAGTATGTATATTAATTAGCTTACCTTTGTATAAGACGCATACTGAATGTCAATCAAGGCTTCAAACTAAAATATTTAAATAATTAGTGTAATATTAATATTAAATGGTCTCGTGGAGTTCCATTATAAAATCGATAAATTCTTTCCATGTTAAGTAGAAGATTATTAAAATAATCTATACCCAACTCTAGAATAGATTATCATCTCTAAAATCATCTAACTATCATCTATTAATTAAACTAATTTCTCTACGGACTATTGTAAAGTGTTCGAAAGGTCGTGTTCTAAAAATGTATTTTCGAATACCAAAATTATACGCGATTAATCCGGTTAAAAATAGTTTCATTTCAAAATGTGTAATAATCGAGAAAATCAAAGAACTTTCTTCTTTTCTTTAATTTACCTGATTAAATTTCAAGGAGCAGAAGCTGCTATATGATATGATATTAATAAAAAATATCATAATCTTATTGAAGGTATACAATTTATTATCCCTTTATTAATAAATATTCTCAGCGCACCCAGGGCTTAAATAATTAGATTCTATTCTTAAGGCGCTTTATTTGAAATCGTGATCATTATAATATTTTTATCACAAACTTAAATGCTGCGTTGAGTACCGCCGTTCAAGGAAAAGGCAACAACAAGGTTTCATAATAAAATTATTTTCATATCTGTCATACGAATACTATAGTTAAAAAGCAAATAAATCCTCAATATATATAACTACAGCTCTACTTTTAATTTCGCTGACACAAATCCAACTTTTGTAAAACAAACCGACGGATAACTGATTGCTTAATTTTTTCGCAACAATCTCGTTTCCGTAAACAGTTTCTTTCGTGAACTTTGACGTGATTTAGTTAAGGAAAGTTCATCACGAGTCATTTGAAAGGCTATTTTCTTTGTTAGGAGGTGTAGTTGTTACGGCTTCTTGTGATCTAACTTTTATTTTGATTGAAAGTTAATTGTTTTGCTTAATTAGTGCTTCTGACTGTAATCGCAATGATTGTGGGTTCGATGCCTACGCGGGGAACTTAATTACATTTCGTCCTATGGTAAAGCGATGGGAAACGTGCAGTTTCATCACTCAATATATAATGTCTCAAATTCGGGCAGCTAGCGGAAAATGAAGTGTATTTGCAGTAGCTATTCTTTTTATTTTTCGTCTCTGGTTACCACCACTCGAAATAGGGTGGAAGTTGGGTGGAATGTTTTGACATTAGGTTCTCTCTGGCTACCCTAGGAGATGCCATCGTGACGTAGTGGGGTAGCGTCTGTCTGTAAACGCGATAGGTCGTGGGTTCGATTTCCACACGGAAGAATTTAAGAATAATTTAATTTCTCTGCTCTGGTCACCTAAGATAAAGTGTGGCGTTTATTTAAGTGTATTGGGTATAATAATGTGAAATTAAGCTATGAAGCTTTTGTTGTATTTCAGTTGTTTGAACGGACAAGATTGCAGTTAGAGCGCGAATCGAAATTTGCATTTTCATTGTCTTAGCTGTTTAAGCTTGAAACGAATCTCATAACTTAAGATAAATTTCTTAAGCTAGCATAATTTCTTAATATTAAATATACATTTTTTATACAGCTTTACGCTTTTTCCTGATTAGCAGGGTAGTCAGAGAGAATCTAATGCTAAGACACTCCTCTCTCCACTTTCTGCCCGAAATCGCAAAACTCAACGCCACACACAATTAATGGCGCTACAGTCAGACGCTGTGCCACTGCGCCGCGATGACCTTTAAATAGATACATTACTTAAGTTGGCAAAATTTCTGAAAGTCATAATTTTTATTAAATATACTTTTTATTGCAGCTACATATAAAAATTTTGACGTAGAAGGATCCAAACCTGTGCTTTTGTCGCCTGCGTGAACTATAGCTGATATTCCTGCTGCTGGTGCTGGTGTCCTTTTACAATTATATTTCTGGAAAAATGGGAGAAAAAAGTAGCTTATGTTCATCCTAAGACCTGTATAAAATTTCAGTACAATCGGTTCTGTGGTTGGTTTGGCCATGATGACGTCACAAACAGACGAACAGACAGAGTTATTTTCGCATTTATAAAATTAGTATGAGTTTTTAATTTTTTTTTGAGTATTATTCACACAGAGATAACATATTCTTGTATTTAGATTAGGTGATTAATAATTTAAAAATAATTAAAATACCAAACTGTTTATTTAATATCAAAATATACATTTTCTTTGTGTAAGCCATGCACAATAATAATTATAAAGTAGAATTAATATACTACTTGCTACTGTTGTCAATCTGTGTCCCAAATAATATAAGAGTACCTCAACACCATCCATCTCATAATACCTCCAAGAAGGTTTCTACCGGCTAATGCATGTTTAATGGCAGAACGCGTTTTATCTGTCAAGTTAGGATTTCTGCTGCACATCGTATCGGAAATCGAACCCTTCCATCGCTTTAATTTCTTCTTAGTTGTTTATTACTAAAGGTCGTATATACTCTAGTAAGGCCTAGTACAGTAGCTAACTAGCTATTTCGTACTTTACAACTATGACACGATTGTAATTTCTTCAATTAAAGGTAAGACGAACAATAAAATAAATTATTTTACAACTACAAAATTCTCCCTCAAATTGTCTTATCCACAGTTGTAAAGTATGATTTAACGACAGCCGCGCCTACAGTTTTAACCCGACCTTGCAAAACAGTCAGAAATGTGAGAAACAACGAAACTAGTAACGTTTTGATTTAATTAAGCCAGCTTCTTAGTAATGGAAGGAGCGGGCTTTTAGCTAATTGAAGCTTATTTATTTGCATCTTCAGCCTTTATTCCGCCTAGCAGGGGAGGTAGAGTAAACCCAGTATGATGGGACTTCGTTCTCCATTTTCACCCCACATTGCGTGTTGAATGACAGTTTAGCTAGATAGCGACTTAATTTTGTCTATTTTTAACATTTTTTAAAGTGTTAATTTCATTTTTTAAAATGGAACACACACACTTAGGAAATTGCAAAATATATTTATAGAAAACATAAAAGATTGCACGTAGTGGGATTCGGACATCGCTCAAGAGGTGCGGTTCGACTACAGATGATTTAAATAAAAAAAAAAATGACGTTTTTTATAAATATGTTTTTCTAATTTTGTCTTACCAAAGCAGTAAAATGAAAATAATTTAAAGCGGTCGTATTCAGATTATGGAGCAGTGGCACAGTGAGTGATTGACGAGATGGTTGTGGGTTCAATTCTCCTAATACATTTATGAAATTATTTTTCTTGGATTTCGCAAAATTAAGCCTCGGTACCTAAAGGCAATGCCGGAGGACAATACAAAGATTATTTCGAGCATTCTCTATGAAACAATATCCATCTACAAAATAAATTATAATATGTTTCTTTAAGATCAGTACTATATACAGACAGATGCCATCTGTGCCCTTTTATAAAACACTGGAGAATTAAAAAGAATCTAAAGCTTCTATATTTCTATTTCATCTTATATATTTTTTTGAATATAATAATTATTTTTTCCATTCGAATATATAAACTCAACAGACACCTGGTTTGTATCCTTTTATACTAAATATTATTCGATTTTTAATAGTTCAATACATTGATATGTATTATTACTCTGAACTAAACTTAAATTTAAATTAAGATAAGCGAGCAATTTCTATTCTATTGATTTGTACCAGTTTATTTACACTTATTAATGATAATTATAAGAATAAAATTATTTGAATATAAGGCCATAGTGACGCAGTTTGATAGCGTCTAACTGTATACACTTGTCTGGTGACAAGAGCTTTCGCCACTCAATACGCAATGTCCCGGAATGGGGCGAAAGTGGAGAACGGAGTGTCTGGACACTGAAATTTCATATATTCAAGTTAAAAGTATTTATTAGCATCAAGCTACGACATACGACAATTGACATTAGGATTTTTCGGTGGCGATGACGCGAGTTCCTTTAGACTTTGAGAGTGACTTTTGTTTACCCAAAGTGCTCAACGAGCCTAAAGAAGTTTTCACTTTAAAAAAAATATTTACCTATGATTTTTAAGCATTAAATCGCTATTATCCCTACATTGTACTTCATTAAAATCCCTACAAGTCTTGTAGTATCAAGTATTCGGCTGTAAACTTGTGACACGACGTTTCATTAGTATAGCTCAGGCTCAGCGTAAATTCCTCCTTGCTCTGAGATTGAAAACTAAATAGCCTATTACTGTATTATAATATAGTACTCGTTGTGTAGTTGCTTTAGAATTTAAGTTGTACAATACTTTCGAACTTACTGATGGTTGTTATATTTTTGTAGTGTTTTTAAAACTTTTAGGATCTATTAAAAGTGTTATATGTTATCTTTTTACAGATTCTACAAGAAATATAAAGAAAGGAGCTGTTTTTCACTAAGTTTTCTATGCCAAAACAGTTGGGAGAGAAACAAAAATGGGAGAGGTGTGATATTAAAAAATAGTATTAATGTGATTCAATGTATTCAATATAGCAGGGCATTCAGAGAGAACCTAGTATCAAGATGCTCTATTCTCCGCTTTCTGCTTGCCGACCGTTATACATGACACAGCGCCATTGCTCCAATCATTCATTCAAGTGGAAATCGAAAACCCAACCATCTCATTCATCAGATTCAGTCAGACGGGGCCTACTGCGCCACGATAGACTCTATGGCCTAATGATATCTATACAAATAAATAAAATTGTAGTGACTGTTTGTAATATTGATTTTAATATGTTATATAAACATACGGCACATATACCAAAATAAGATTTTTCACAATTTTTGTCTGTCTGTCTGTTTTTGCCAGTTAATCTGTTAACGGCTGGACTGAATGGACCTGGATTTTGTACGACACAGGCAGATAGCTGATTTAATAAGAAGTAACTTAGGCTACTTTTATTTCAGAATTCCACGCTGACGACGTCGCAGGCACAGCTAGTTTTGTAGATATTTTTTTTTTCTTATTAAAAGAGTTTTATGTACTATAGTAATAGTAGAGAAGAAATAACAGCTATATTTAAATTTAACAAATCTCAAATATGCATCCCCAATAAAACTCACGGTGCTCCACCTGGACCACCACTGGCAGGGACTACAATCTTCTGAACCCTGGCGGATTCTCTGGCTAGCATAGAAAATATAGGACATATATGTGATTAAAACTTATAGAACGCGATTAAAAGAGACGTAAAAGAAACTAGTAATCGTCTCGGCCTACAATATATCAAACAAAAGGACGGGGACGACGTGAACGCAAACTTCACGCACAACTCGAGAAATTGTTTTAACGAACATGCATCTACGATTACAGTATGTAGTATATGTAGTAAAATGGATATGATTTTAATTTAAAAAAAGTATTGGAGGCCACCTTGTCTCTTTGGAACAGTGTCTCACAGTAAACAAGATGGTTGTGGGTTCCATCCTCACCCTGGGTAGTGATCGATATTAAAACTATTTTTATTTCCCTGCTCAGGCAAGACAAAGCACGGTGTTAAGAATCACCATTCAACACGAAATGGACGAATCTCGAATTCCGACGGACAATGGAGTGGCTTGACACTAGGTTCTCTTTACCTACTCTGGCATGCGGCATAAAGTGTAAAGATATAAAAAATATTTAGGATCTTTTTAAGGAGTTATATTCAAAAAAAATCCTTCAATAAAATGCTATTTAAAACATTTTTATTGTTTTTAGAGTAAGAAACTCGTTAGAACTTAGATCATTAATTCAAAATATCTGCATGCCATTACGTAATGTTATTTTATATAAGGGGCATCGTGGTCCAGTGGGACAGCGTCTGAATGCAAACATGATTGGTGTTACTTCGCTTTTTACACGGGGGATGATATGTTCAAATTATGTTAAAGTCGGGCATTGTCTTGACACTATTATCCTCACTAGTAGTACTAGTAGTCACGACAACAATGCTGATTTGTTAGAATCCAAACAATCAAATGTATTTTTCTAATGAAATAAAACCGATACCTTCTCCATTAATTTCTCTCACATAAAACTGTCGCTGGAGAATAAACTGGTCCAACTGGAAACTGTAAATTTTTCTCAAATACGATTGAGATGTGCAGTTAAAAATTTCCACCAACTCTTTGGAACTTCGATGGCAATGCACGAAAAGCAATATTTTAGACATGTCCAGATTAGAAAACTTGATTTCTGTTCCACACAAATACCGTTAAAAACTTATATAGATTTTGTTATTCCAGTTTTCGATCGAATCGGCTGCAGATTGTAAATATTCCTTTGGTTGTTTAGTTCGAGCGCAAACTTTTGATTTGTAAATTTTAAATTGTTTTGGCTATACAAATATGTTAAAATGATTTAGTTTTTAGGAAAGATTATGACCAATCATACCAGACCAATTATAGTTCAATAATATTTAACGTATATGTATTTTTTAGCTTTACACTTTAACCCGCATATCAGGTAACACGACACTGTGTTATTTGCTTTTCGCCTGAATTTAAAACAAAGTATGTTGAGTGACGGAACTCAATGTTGCGCTACGTCTTAAAGGGGCGAACAAATAAATAAAAATGTAAGTATTCCCTCGAATGAGAATCAAATCCATAACTAATCGCGTTTACAGCCAGACGCTGACTGCGACACAATGCCCCTTGTATCTTGACATAACATTAATCATTTCCTAAATTGCTGTGTTAAAAATTGACCTTATAAGAATTTTAAATCAATGGAAAGCAGTCAAATAATATCACGTCGACGTCTTAAATTCTCCGTGGTGGAGAGTGGAGTAAGGAGTGTCTCTCCTCCTCTCCTATATACCTTTCTCAATACCTGCTATATGAAATATATATTTTTATTTCGAATTCACGCCGCTTTTTCACATATAGCAGTGTTTAAACATAACCTAGTGTAAAAACACTCCGTTCTCACATTTCAGCCGAATCCGAGACCCTGCACTGTCACACTGCGCTATGATAGCATCCATTATGAAATAAATTACAAATAATAATTTAATGTCAAAAATAATTTTACCTCTACGTATATCCCTTTACATATTAATTTGCATATTTACTTTGGCTGTTATGTATTGTATAAACGAACATTTTAATACAAATAAATTGTCATTGAGCGTAAAGCTTGCTGCAACAGGACATTATAGACACAGGTGTACAATTGTTTTCAGCCAATGAAATGCACGTAATTGCATAGTTTACGTAATATGGCAAAATAAATAGTTGATTATGCATTTAATGTGTATTTTGTAGAACGTACTATAGCTGTTTCGTATTTTACGAAGTTCCTGGAAAAACTAAACAAAAATTGGAAGAAAAAAGTAGCCTATATTCATCCCAGGATCCGCAAATATTTGTATATAAAATTTCCTAACAATCAGTTCATCGGACGTCACAGACAGACAACACAGAGTTGCTTTCGGATTTGTAACATAACGGTATGGATGTTGTTTTTAATATGTAATTTGGTATTACTCTGTTTCCACCAGAATTCGGATTACGGATTGAGTGGCGGAACTCAACGCCGCGTTTCGTATTACCAGAGCGGGGGAAATTAAATAATTTAAATGTTATTATTACCCCGAGTGGGGATGAATAAAATCATTAACACAAAATCATCAAAAATAAATTTAAAATATTGTATAATATTCAAATTAAAGGCTATTTATTAGCCAATGTAGAGGAAACACATGTTAATTTTAGCAAAATGAAAATCCCTTAAGTCGATTTACAGATCTTGAACCCCTAAAATGTTTTCACTATAATTATTTTATTAGGGCCATTACAATAGCGTTTTTACAATAATTTTTTTTTAACATATAAAAAACTTTAGCATTCCATATAATCACCGTGTTAAGTTTTAATTATCTTTACTCAAAAGTCATAAAACGCAAATAGTCATATTTATAAAATGCATAAAAATTTAAACGCAGCGGGATTTGAAACCGCGCTTCTTGAAAACCGTTCAAGAACGGTTCTTGAACGGTTTTCAAGAGGCACGGGTCTTATAATATGTCTTTTTCAATTTCCTTAGTGTGCGAATAACACTTAAAAAATGTTTTAGAAAAAAAAAGAAAATAGTCATTTTTAAAAGCAGACAGATATCTTATTAATAGTAAGTTCATATTTTATTAATACGTGGCTACACTAAATTTACTTTCAACAGTACAAAAAAAACACGTCAATAATGACAAATTTAGTAATTAATATAAAAATTTAATAAGAAACTTGGTTCGATATAAATAAATTTTAATTTTGTTAGCTTAAAGCTTAAAATATTTTTTTAATATCCTAATAATCCTGGCAAGGACATTGGTTTCACGCTGTAAAAATGTTGTATTGACATTCAACACAAGATTTCAAGATTTTTTTACGAAGTGACTGATAAATAAATACACGTAAAGCTATTAAAAACATGTTAAAAATATATATATTTAGAAAACGTATAAGTGTTCGATTAAAACTTAAATAGATAAAACTATTTAAAAAATATAAGTGTACAATTAAAATTATTTTTTTTGCAGTTTTTAACTTAGTCAGTGAAAATCTAATGTCAATGGAAACAGTTTAAATATAATAATTTCTTCGAGTGGGGATTAAATCCACAAACAATTGCATTTGAAGTCAGAACATGTACCATATTCATCATATACCACCTCTTAGGCTTACAGTCGTATATGATAAGGTAATTTAGCCACAATCTATATTTTCTAATTTCCATACTATTCATATTTACTTTTGGCACGGTTTAAAATGAATGTCAATAGGAAACGATCACAGTTCGAGTTAATGGCCAAACATAGGCTTTAATTATCCACCATATGCCGCCGCGAGCATCTCACCTGCTTAAGTGGCCTGATACATCTCGGAGTAATCTGAAACAGCATCTTAGAAAATTTTTTTCTTATATTTGATTTGGCAACAGTCATGCAAACAAAGACTTTAATTTGTTTAAATTTATTGCGTAATTTGTTATTTGGTTTGAATTTCACAAAGAAATACGTTATTTTTTTTTGATTCTAAACAATATTAAAATTATACGATAATAATAAGTTATAATGTTTAATATTTTAACATTTTTAAAGTGTTATTTACACTCTTAGGAAATTGAAAAACATATTTCTAGAAAACGTATAAAAATTTGAACGCAGCAGGATTTGAACCCGGCCTATTGGATACCGTCCAAGCGCTCTGATCGCTGAGCCATGCGTTCATGCAATGCAATGCGTTGAACGCATGGCTTAGCGGTCAGAGCGTTTATACGTTTTCTAAAAATATGATTATATTTAAGCACACGCAATGTATTGAATTCGAGTGAGCGGAGAGAACGGAGGGTCTTGACAATAAGTTCTATCTGACTACCCTGCTATGCGTGGGGGACAAAGCGTGAAACTGAAAACAAAATTCATTTAAATAACACACGTTTAAATTTCCTTCATCCTCAAGCGACAAGTGCCTCTCATGAATCAGGGGTGCCATTTCTATCACTCAACTCTATTTCGAGGAATGGAATAACAAAACGTAGTAGCGTACTTAACGGCTCTAAGTGTTTTGTTTGGCAACTATATATTAATAGTATATGTACAGACATATACGTTGCTATGACAACGCGAATTTCAATGAAAAATACATATAATAAAAATGTAACGGATCGCTGTAAGATATATGACAAAAATCAATTCAATAGAACCTAAAACAATTATATTTAATTTTCTTTTTTGTTTGTCTGTGTGTCTGTTTGCTTGTGTATGCTAATCTCAGAAACAGCTTAACCAGGTTAAATGCATTTTGACTATTGTATTATGGTAAGCGTCCCTCAACATTTAACAGTATTTCTTTTATTTCAATCAGTTCATCAATAACTAAGTTACAGGCATTAGAATTATACATTGGAGCAACGTTTATGATTTAGGTGGGCGCGGGCGGGCGAAAAACCGAAATGTAGTTTACACAGGTGAAGCCGCGATCGGGTCGCTACTAGTTATTAATTCTTTCTGCACTCCTTCTCCTATATTAAATAGATGTAATAAAATATATAAAATTTGATATTATTTAGTAGAATTGGAAAAGTGGTGATTTTTAATTGATTGAAAAATTATTTGATTTGTACATGGAAGTGCTATTATATAATTTAATATAAATATAGCAAATATCTATTTAGTTATTTAATTTTAAATATTTTTTTATATTTTTTTTTTTTTTTTTTTTTTTTTTTTTTTTTTTTTTTTTTTTTTTTTTTTTTTTTTTTTTTTTTTTTTTTTTTTTTTTTTTTTTTTTTTTTTTTTTATATATATATATATATATATATATATATATATATATATACAAGTTTACTTAAAGGTTAGCCCAGAATTTGAACCTGAGACTTCAAATGAAGTAACCATTATATCAGTGGCAAGAAGAATGTGAATCGATTAGCCGAAAAATGACGTTGAAATAATTTGCAATGAAAAATCACGTATATAAATTGTGGTCTGACCATAAAAAATGGGATCTAAAAGGCAGCAAAACTCAAGTTTTGTTCCTATACATTGATTAATAGCTTGGGACCTTTGAAGGGAGCTTTCCAAAGAATTGCTGGAAGTGATGAAAATGTATACACACTGTATTAACCGACGAGAAAAAGGAAGGTTTTCAATTTTACATGTATATATATTTATTTTTTATTTAAGACCAAGCATAACTTGTTAAAAATTAGACCAATTTTGATAATTCTTTTTTGAATGGATATAGTATACTCGGAAGGTAGTCCCGTTAAAGTTGTGAACAAAAATTCTAATCCTAAGGTTAGAAAGATAGGCGATGATTGTCTATTCGCTTTAATTTTGTTGTGAAAAAGTCTTTCTAATGAAAAAGTTCTTACTCATTTTTACGAGTCAACTGAAATTCTATCCTTATATAATCGTAAAAATATTACTAAACAAATATAATCTAAAACGATTATTATTTACAACCATAAAACTATATTATATATATAAAAGCGTCTGACTGTAACCGCGATTGGTTGTTGGTTCGATTCCCACTTGATGAAATGATCTGGCTACGCCTGCTTTCCGGGATAAAGCGTGAAACTGAAAACAAAATTCCTTTAAATAACACCCGTTTAAAGTTCCTTCACCCGCTAGTTCTCTCTTTTGTTGACCTAAAGTGAACTTTTATATTGATTTTGAAATTTTTTTAGTAGAAAATAATATTTTATATTATTTAAAGTATTTGTTTATATAAATAATTGTATATCACAAAAAGCTATATTTTACAAATTAGTTTGTTTAAAAGTAAACTTACAGTGCTTAGATACTTAACTAAATAAAAAGCTACTTACTACTTACGTAACTTAATATCATAAAATTTAGAAATTCCAATAGACTAAGCTTTTGTATAAATAAAAAACTGAAGAGGGAAATAGCTGTATGTAGGTTTCTCGGCAATATAGTACTCTTTAAAGTACCACCCAAAAATATAAATTGAAATCTGGCTCATAAAACAATAATTGAAGTACAAATTTATTGTTATGATGTCATCGTAGTGTACTTAGGAAGTTTTTACCTAAGCTCGCGAAGGTGATGTGTTCGACTCCCACTCGAAAATATTTGTTCTTATGTACAAATTATGTGTATATTTTCGCATAGGGGGGTAGCCAACCTAACGTCAAGACACACCACTCTCTGCCATTGCGTGCTGAGTAGCGGAACTCAAAGCCGTTGTTCTAACCAGACCGGCGAAATGAAAATAATTTCAATATAAACATTTCTCCGAGTGAGAATCGAACCCACAACCAATCGCGTTAACAGTAGACGTTGGTTAATTTGATAAGATGACCAATTTTTACATATATTTCAAATTATTTTCAATTTTCGATCTTTATGGAGAATATAGTGTACCAAACACACACATTACAAGAAAACGAAAGTTATGTAACAGAGCGAATAAAAGTCAGCTCACGACTCCAATTTACTTGAAACACCTATTTATTTCCCTTTGCCCATATTATCGGGATCCTGAGGGCGAGTTAAATATATCGTTGCACTCTAATGACTTTAACGGTCCACAAGTTATTGAAGCTTTATGGTACTGTTTCTCTACCACAATGACGTTTAAGAAATATCAATTGTATAGAAAATAGCGTTGCTTAGTTGGCGATTGTCTGAACGCGATGGTTGCCGGTTTAATTCTAATCGGATCCAGAATCCTACTTTGATTATACGAGTCTAAATCTATGTAACTAAATAAAATTTTCTATATGTCTGTTTGTTTTGGCTAACTATGGAACGGCTAGACCGATTTCAATAGAACCTTCACTGGCTGATACCTGATGTAATATGGAGTAACTTAGGCTACTTTTATTTTAGGATTCCACGCGAAAGAAGTCGCGGCAACAGCTAGTATATAAGATAAATGTCTAAAAATAAATTTAGGCATAATTAAAAGGGCATAAAAATATTTGAATGTATTTTATTTGGGTTAAAATATGCAAATAAGTGTGTCTATCTATAATCACTAAAGTCTCTTTGTAGATAAAAAAAATGCAAAACGCTGAACTACTTAATTTGATTATCGAAGCGACTGGTGAAGATGTGGACTTCTTTTATATTACGTAATGCAATATTGCCTTTGATGTAGAGTGAGTGAAACTTCTAAGGAGTACCTGTGACTAAGTAAAACTAATTATCTTAGTCCAAGAGTCTGTTACCGTTTATAAGAAGGCAATAGAGAGAAAGCGCGTGCCTAGTGTTAATTTTAGTCTTATGTGTACACTTTAAAATGCAAGTCTTCAAGGCTGCAGATTTCTGCGAAGAAATATCTCTCGAGGCGACGGCGACGAATTATTTTCTTTTTTTAGCTTCACGCATTTTCCCGTATGGTAGGCAGAGAGAATCTGTTGTCAAGACATTTCGTTCTCCACTTTGAGATAGAATCCGAGACATCCGCATAACAATAATAATAATAATAATGTTTTATTGTACAGTTTACAGAGAAAAACAGAAAAAAAATGGCAATAGAACATAAAATGTACAGCAGTACCGCATGTTGAGTGGTAGAGCTAAACGCACCGCTTTATCACCAGAGCCAAAAAAGAAAATTTAATTATTTCCTCCGAGTGGGTAGTAAAACACTGTCCCACTACGCCACATGGCGCAGTTAACTGACTGGTCTTGTCTTTTTAAAGCCTACAAATTGATAAGAAATTTGTTATACATACATATATAAGAAAACATAAGAGCATGTTTCCATGATGTGGATTATATTCAAATTATTTTATTTGGTACCTAAAACAAGGCACGGCGTTGAATTCCGCCACTCAACACGCAATGTCACCATTTTGGGCGGAAAGTCCGAAACTGAGTGTCTTGCATACTATGCGGGAAAAGTGTGAAGCTTCTATGTTCCCACACTGTGCAACACTTAACATGCTAGTCGAGAACGTCTCCAAGTTGAATACAAAAGAACAAACTGTTATTTGTGTCGCGGCCATTAATCGTTGCGGCGTACAATGGCGCTCTGATTGGAAAAGTTTACCTTTTGATCAAAGTTTTCATATTAATTCCGCTTAGTTCACTCCATTATTTGTAACACGATGAGTGTAATAATTCATTATCGGTTTTTTGTCTTTGGTATATGTGAGATATTTGTAAGATACTCGTATATTAAAATGTTACTAGTCAACTATATTATGTAATCTTATAAGTATTTGTCTGTCTTGTTACAGGTGAAGGTCGCTTATTTGTTACTGGATCTCTTTTTAATATGCAATGTATCATATATATAGTGTAACTGTTTCACTTTTTTACCGATTAAGCTCCTTCTCTTCGATTTTAGCTCGTCGAATGCGCAATAAAGACATATACAGAATGACAGGCGGCAGTGAGGATGTTACAATAAAAATGGAGAAGAACGTGCTTAGGTGGCTTGGGCACGTTGAGAGTATGAGTGATGAAAGAACGGTAAGAAAGATATATGCAGCAAAAGTGAACGGTACTACAGGTTGGCGGAGACCTCACTTGACCTTCGAGAAGACTGTATCCATGATACTGAATGTAGAATTGTAAAATATTTTTACTTTACTAGCTGTTTCTCTAGATCTAGCGAAGGCTTTTAACACGCTCTCAATTCCTATACTCATTGGAAAGCTTGAAGGCATGGGTCTACGTGTATCTCCAATCCAATCTGAGAGGAGATTTTTTCTCTCAGATTATCTGTCTAATAGGTACCAGAGTTACGATTGGTCAGTCTGTGAGTGGGGATCTTCTGGTTAACCACGGTGTTCCCCAGGGTAGTCTCTTAGGTAATACTCTTTTTTTACCTACGTCAACAATCTATGTAACCTACAGCTAATAATCAAAAATTCATAGCGTTTATTGACGATACAGCCCTTCTCTTTAGCGCTAACTCATGGAATAGAGCTTACGATAGTGCCCAAATTGGGTCAAACTATCTCCTTGTGGTTATCAAAAAAAAAGAGCTATCAATCTTAATATTGATAAGACGAAATATATTTCTTATCTCTATAAACCCCAATATTACATTTTCTGCGCGTCTGGTCATCCATTAGAAGAATGGATTCTATTAACAACTGCTATTGTCTCTCTCTGGAAAAAGATGTAATCAAGTACTTAGGAGTCCGGATAGTTGTCTATACACGTAGTTTCAAACGCCAAGTAGACCAGCTCGCTGAGAGAATTCGTAAATTGATTAATATTTTTAGAAAATTGCGACTAGTTGCCAATACGCTAGTATTTAAAAGCGTGTGTGTTTTAAACGTTTATCGTTTCAAAATGACTAAACAGGAAAAACATATTGATTAAAAAATTTAAAAGATAAATATTATGTGTAAGCATAGATAATTTTTTGATTATATAATATTTTGTAATATAGTTTGTATATATAGTGTCTTGAGAATAGTATAAGTGTTAGTTCAATAAATGTTACATAGTATGTGCAAACTAAATAATGTATATGGTAATAAGTAGTAAAAAAATTGAACTTTAAAACAATAAATACACTTAAAATTATAACTTGGAAGCTGGCGTAGAGAGATTTATCTTTTCCATTAAAATTTAAGGCACACCAACCTCTTGGTTTCGAAATACTCTTCCATTTCAAATCGGTTCTTTTTGACAAACTGGCGAGCCAGATAGAGTAGATGTCGTGCTTTGACAGTTAATGTAATAATTCAGTCGTAAAAATAGGTCTAGATGAATACGGCAAAGAAATAAGATTTGTCGAAAGTTTGTTATCTTTATTTTTTACCTATTGAAAGTTCTACTCGACTTAAGGTCTATCTATCTATCTTTTGTAATTTGAGATGAGAATTTCACAAAAATTATACTACTTGGAGATTGGTTTGTTTTAACACGACGAACCTTGTATATGTCAGAGCCCTCCACTTTTTTCGTTTCGATATTTTATCGTTTCTCTAGTCGTTTTTACAAGTTTAATTAATGTAGAAGTGTCAGGAAGATATTGGCGAGTAAAAGTTTATAGAAAAAAAGGAGTATTGACGCAAGCGTGGCGTGTAAAAAGGACGCTCGGAAATTTATTAATATTACATTATAAATAATATAAGTCGATATTTAATTATGGCCATATTTTATTATATATATCATAATGCACGGGAATTAAAATATATTTGTTTTAGTGGTATTCTTATCTGATACTAGTATATAAAAGATGTAAAGGTTTAAGCTAGTAAATTTTTCTCTATCGAAAACAAACTAAAACTATTATATATTAACTAAACTAAAAATGAAAAAAAAGTCACAACTATATTGGAACTGTTCCAGAACTTTTCACTATATAATCAAGGTAATCCAAAAATCCAAAGCGTTTCATGAGTAAAATATAAATTACAAACTCAGGTCCGAGTTTACCTGAGTATATCGAAATCGTAATACCATAGCGGCTTTATAATCCCTCGTACATTGCACTTTCGAGATTGTGCAAGATTTAGTCCCAGATTATATCGGATCCTCTAAAATATGCTCTTTTGCATGGTAGCTGCTTGAAACAATTACCATCCATTTATTTATTTTAATAGAAAGTTAATTTATAAATTTCGACACGATTGTAACACAAATGCAGGTTCAAAAATGTGTTGTAAGTTCTATTTATAATTTTGCAAGGGAAGACGCTGGGGCGATGGAACTCATTGCAGACGTCTGTATTTACCTAACCATACATTTATGGGGTCTTCAAAACAAGAGTCAATATGTACCATCTAGGCAAGCACGTGTCGTCATAGGCCACATAAACGCTTAACATCAGTTTTGGTGTGATCAGACGTATCATAATTTATAGATATTTTACTAGTATTTTAACATAAAATTCGATATTAATGTATGTTTCTAAAATAAATTGAGTAACTAACAATAAGGTTCTATATCTATTAGATACGGATGATGTAAAAACAAGATGGAAAAAATATATTTTAGTTTAAATAACAAACCATCTTGTGTTAACACGATACGTTAAACTAACACGTTACGGATATATCTTGGTACTTCAAAAGGTACTTAGAAATACATAGCAAGCTTTGTTGGGCTTAGGCTTTGATGGTTAGTACAAAGGCTCGAATTCTATGCATACAATGACGAAGATAAAATATCTGTATTTATTCTTGGTGACAACCGCTTAAGAAGAATTTAGTGAATCATTACTCTGTCGGCTGGTTTTTCTCAACTCATATTGTAGTAGCAGCTTCACTTTTTTCCCGCATAGAAGAATAGTCAGAGAGGACCTAGTGTCAAAATACTACGTTTTCCACTTTCTTCCGAATTGAAGGTTCAATTTGTAGGTACAACCAATCGTGTTTACAGACAGACGCTGTGCCACCGCGCCCCGATAGATTACTGAGGCTATAAGGTATTGGTTGTAGTGTTCTTATAAAAGGTAGCTAAGCCATAGCATTATAGATTTTATTTCTCCAGTATGTAACGAATATTTACATAGTTACGCGCAAATTTGAATTTGTATTAAATAGTAGAGGTATACATTATTTTTAATACAATTAATAAGAAGCGGTTTCATGCTCTTGTCGCATATTGGGTAGGCAGAGAGAGAACCTAGTATCAAGACAATCTCTCTACACAGATGATAACAACAAATATAAGTAGCATATAATAATTTCAACGTAGCTGGATGTTGAACGCATGGCTTAGCGGTCAGAGCGCTTGAAAGGTTTTCAAGAGGCGCGGGTTCCAATTTCGCTGCGTTCAAGTTTTTATACGTTTTCTAAATATGTCTTTTTCAATTTCCTTAGTGTGCGAATAACACTTTAAAAAAAGTTAAAAAATATATATATTTCCATATGATGTTTCTGGGTTTTGAATGGCAGAACTCAAGACCCAGTTCAAAAACAACAGGTTATTGATTATAGGTTTATTTATTATTATTAAAAACATTTACATGTCACTTACTTGTAACATGTGGTTTCTGCCTTGTCCTTGTTGAGACGCGTCTAGCGATGGTTTTAGGTTTAAATTTCATTTGTATGAATGTAAATGAAATGTATGTAAATTAGTTTAAGACAAAGCATTTTGGCGAGCATGTTAGATTTCTCCACTCAGCACGCAATGTTTTTATATGAGCGGCAAGTCTAGAGCCAAATAACTTCTATATATTTTATCTTTACCTATCATATGAACAATATGTTAAGAAAAAATAGTAATATAAAGTCGAATGTATTTATTTTCTCGTGATGTCTTACATGTCACAAAAAGACTGAATATACATGAATATGAATATTAAAATATTTTATTTCTTGCCAAAACTTTTTTAAGATATCAGTAATATCAAACAATTTTAGAAAACGCATAAAAGTTTGAAATCAGCGGGATTTAAAAAATAAGAAAAATAAAATAAGCGTATAAAAATTTTGACGTAGCCAAAAGAAGACCGCTTAGCTTAGCGGTCAAAGCGCTTGGTTTCCAAGAGGCGAGAGAGGGTTTGAATCCCGCTGCTTTCAAGTTTTAATACGTTATCTAAAGTTAAAAGTTTTTCAATTTCCTAAATGTGTGAAAGTGTGTTCCTTTAAAAATATTACTATATCAATATTATCCTATATTAACGAATTAAAATTGTATTATTTTTGTTTTGTTTGTATTACTTGCTTTCTAGAAGACATAGCTACAAGTAATGGTTGAAAATATTAGCCTTGTGACAGGAAGATGGATGGACGGACGACCAACAGCTAATGGGGTTTCTTCCACCCTAGTCTAAAGAACTTTAAAAGGTCATATTAAAATATATCGTACACAAATAACATTTTGTTAATATCGAAATTGAAATTCAAATATATATTTCTATTTGAAAAAAGAACGCCGTTAAACTACGAATGTATTTACTTTGATATTTATTATAGTACATATAATATAGATTTTATTTCTCAAATATGTTCTCAAGTAATAAATAATTAATTAACCGGTTTCTTTTTAGCTTAACATAGAAAAAATAATAAATTAATTGGCGCATATATCAAAATATGACTTTTCTATGTAAAATTTTGAGCAGAACTTCTAAACGCTAAGCTATACGATCAACGTATTCCTTGATGGTTTTTGAACGTATGACTATGGTCAGAACGCTGGGACAGTTTCCAAGAAGCGTGGGTTCAAATCCCGCTTCGTTTAAAATTTTTATCGTTTTCTAATAATGATTTGTTTTATTGTCACCAGTACTAGTATCACTTAACCATCTAAATTTTTATCATATCCTAAGTGTGAAAAACACTTTAAAAATGCTAAAATAAAATGTATATGTACATTGTACATAAACGAATGATTGCCTCCCCGTAAAATTCATAAAGAAAACCTATATCTTAAACAATAAGGATTTTTTTAATAATTCTGGTAAATGTGAACCTATCGTGAAATTACATATTTATTTATAAAGGAGGGATGCGGAACCAAATAACAGGTGGCGAGTTACCGCTAACGATCCGCATTGCGTCAGGACCTTTTGTCTCGTAAAATTGCCGTAGCTGTAGGGTGCCTTTGGTTTTGGTTAAGACGAGTCCCATCTTGAAACTTGTTGAAGTGTCTAGTTTTTGTTAGAGGAATGTTATGGGTACGCGAAGTCATAGCAGTGCACCTGTGGGTATATGTTACAAGTAAAATTGAATGAATTTAGTAAAATTGAATGTATATATATTTTGAGACGATCTTGTACAACCCGTAATGGATACATTTGAATTAATTTTTTTTAGCTCAATTTTGCCTGTATTTGAATAAAATAAATATACGATATAAACATGTATATATCTGTTGCTTGGATTCTTAATAGATGTGAAAAACCAACAACAACCAACTAACCAACCAATTTTAATATAAAAATGTGATATTTCTTTTTTTTATAATAAAATTCTAAGTTATAAGTTTTCACTTGTACTGGCTGTCCCGGCGACTGCCAGTTTTTTGTGTCATAATTAGTTCAAAGAAATATAAGGTGCAATTACATGGTAATATGAAAACATTATGTGTAATTAGGTTATGAATTGTTATTTTTGTTTTGATCACTTTAGTCCCTACTTATATGATAAATGCAAAAGTAGCTCTGTCTATCTGTTGTGCTCTTGCCCAAAAACACTGAACCAATTTTAATGGTTAATTTTATATCGAGATAAACTTGATATTGGAACAGGATGTAGTCTACTTATATTGAAAAAAAGGATGTATATGGAATATATCGTATGCAAGTCCGTCAGTTTTAAGGTTTAAGTATGCAGGTTTATTCTGGGTTACTGGTCAAAACTAGTAAATACCTGTTTCAACAATTATGGAATATCTACTTCTAAGATACTCATAGCTTACTACAAATACGATTAAGAATATTTTAACGTTTTTAAAGTGTAGTATGAGGTAAGTGTTATTCACACACTTAGGACATGAATAAGGAACAGAAGACCACAAGTACGAATCCTGTTGCGTTCAAAATTTTATTCCGTTTTCTAATAAAATACTTTTAAAATCATTATTAAAAATCACAAAATTTACTTATCGTTGGATTTATAATGGACTTTACTTGTTTTTTGTAAGTGTAAGTGGAAGGAAGATCGACCCTTTATTACAAAATCTTAAAGAACATTTAAAACATGATATTAATTTGAGAATTTTCTTATTCTTGGTATTATTTTCTAAATTATTGTCACAGTAGCGACAACCGCGTAAGGACGGTCTCCATACGTGCAAAGACTCGACCCGCCTTGATGCTGTTCATAAACATTTATGATGGAATCGTAAACATAGATATTAGTGGATTTAATCATTCATTAATCTGTTTATATAAATGTATATCATTACTTAGTGTATAGCTTTATGGGGTTTTCTTTTATTTTATTTTACTTTACGCATTTATGGCTTTTTCTCTTGAAGTCTAGAAGAAATAACATGTAGTTCCGCCATTTTTAAACACCGCTCGTTAAAAAATTTTTCATATTCAAATATAATACTTTGTGTAAACAAACTGTAACGTGATAGCAATTTTGCTTCGAAGCTGCCGTTTTTGCTGCCGAACGGGTTAGTAAATATGTCCTGTTGCAGAATACACCGTTCTCCACTTTCCATCTGAAATCTAAATATTGTGTATTAAGTAGCGGAATTTAACGCCGCGCTTTGTCTTACCGGAGCGGAGAAATTTATTTTTAACATTTTAAAGTGTAAGCTAAAAGAAAATGCACCCCTACATTCCCAAGAAACCCAAATATTTTTGTTTTTTATTACTTACGTCTAGTATTTCCGACGTGTAAATATAATAATTCCTCCTAGTGGGAATGGAACCCACAACCAATCATGCTTAAACACTGCGCCACGATGCTGTCATACGTATTGATAACTTTTTGTCAGCATATTTTTGGCAATCCTTTAAATAAATATATTATATGTACATGGAAGTTATACGAAAAAAAATATTATAAGGAGCAATTATGAATATAATAGAACCCAAAACAATGATTTATAATTTTCTTTTCTGTTTGTCAGTTTGTGTGTCTGTGCACGCTAATCTCAGAAACGGCTAAAACGCTTCGAATGCACTTTGACTGTTGCATTGTGGTAAACTTCTCTTAAAATTTAGTGTTTATTTCATTTCAAACAGTTTCTTAAAAAGTAACATTCATCTAAATTATAAAATTTAGCAAAGTTTGTGATTTAAGTGAAAACGCGAAATAGTTTACGCAGAAGCCGCGAACGGGTCGCAAGTTATAATATAATTTAAAAAAAATCGATTAATCAGTCAAATTCCAAACTCTAAATGAGTACTTTTGTAGTTCCCCTTAATTTTCCATATCAGAAGAGTTACCTATAAAACATCATCACTTACTGTTAGCAATTTTCGTTCATAAAGCTCCATATAAAATATTTATTATTTTATCATTCGTTGTGGCGTCATTAAAGCATATAAACCGAAAAATAAACCAAGCAGTATAAGCTCGTAAGAATTTTACGTGAATATTAAAAGAGTTGTGTTGTACTCAATTTTGTCGATAAACCTTTAGTAATATCCGACGTGGGATTACTATCGCTTTTAAATTACCTGTGTGTATGAAAAATGGGAACAAGAATGATTAATTTAATGAATAATTATATACTTCAGTGCATATGAGGTTTGTGGGTTTAAATAGGAGTAGGCGGTGTTTATATGCATTTAATATACATACATATATAGAGATTAAGGTGCAGTGGGACAGTGTTTGACTGTTAACACGTTTGGTCGTGGGCTCCGTTCCCATTCGGGAGAATATATTTTTATTTCTTTGCTTTGGTACCTAAGATAAAGATCGGCGTTCAGTTTCGCCACTCACCATACAATGTCTTTAAAACATTTTTAAAGTGTTATTCACACACTTAGGAAATTACAAAATATAAAGAAACGTATAAAGATAGGAACGCAGCTGGATTCGAAGCCGCGCCTTTTGAAAATCGTCCAAGAGATGCAGGTTTGAATTTCACTGCGTTAAAAATGTTATACTTTTCCTAATAATGTTATACAATGTCTTCTTGGCTTCAATGTCTTGAACCTAGGTTCCATCTGACTATCCTGCTATGCGGGAAAAAGCGTGAAGCTATAAAAAAAAGGGATTGCACGAGATGAATAAAACAAAGGTTTTACACACTTGAGTTTGAGATACACTTTTCTATGAAGTGCTAAAAATACACAAGACGTGTTTTACACGTGAAGCTACTAGCATGTCTGACGAGACAAACAAATTGAGTACATATAAATTGGCTATAAATAGGCTTTGCTAAAAACAGTCTTAACGTTTTTACAATATTATGTCTCACAACTCCACCCTTTTATCTCAGTGGTTACAAATAAAATTTGTACGAGATATGAAGTGAGCGCGAAAGTAATTTGCCTCTGAGAACTCCGTAATGGCCACTGGTGTACATTGCCTAGGTATTTGCGGATGTGGTGTGTAAAAATAAGCTTTTTTACTTAATTTTTGTATTAATTTTCGTAATTTGATTTACTTAAATCCATCCGGTGAGTTCCGCTACGGGTGGAAGTGGAGAATGGCACTCCATTCTCCATTTTCCACCTCAATACACTTCTTGACTACCCTGCTATGTAGGAAAAAGCGAAACTCAAATAAGTCCATAATTTTTTTTTTAAATTACCGTACAAGTTTATGACTAGATAAAGTTTTAACATTTGTTTATAAGTTTTTTTAGACATAGCTACTAATAGTCCGGGATATGTCATTCATGTTTAGGGTTTATTATTTTAAATCTAATCTATCGTTGAAACGAAACTATTTCACAGGTACCTGTGACCACGGACTACTGTAAAGTGTTCGAAACGTCGAATTCTAAAAATTTCCAATATTATACGCGATTAATCCGGTTAAAAATGGTTTCATTTCAAAATGTGTAATAATCGTGAAAATAAAAGAACTAACTAATCTATCGTTATTAGCTTCGTTTCGAGGACACACCAACAGGTCTTCTCTCGATCAACGATTGTTTATAGAATAATCTTTGGGTAGTAGAAATTTGTACAGAGTTGCTTACAATAAAAAAAAATGGTAATAAGTGTTTAATAATATCGACGTAGCCGGATGTAGAACGCATGTCGTAGCGGTCAGAGCGTTTAGACGATTTCAAAGAAGCGCCGCTTCGAATCCTGATGCGTTCAAATTTTTATACGTTTGCCAAAAATGTTTTTCATTTTCCTAAGTGTGTGCAAAAACTCTTTAAAATTCTTAAAAAGTTATCTAAAATATCCCTAAAAATATAATATGTCATACAAAATATATAATTTAATTAAAGAGGTACTCTTTCAACACTTTATTTTTACATACGTACGTGTACACAGTTTCATACATTCAAGTCTTGCGGTTGGCACTCAGTGGGCTTCGCAGAAAATTGCGCATACCTAGCTTCCTGTGCTTGTTTTAATTTTAGACTTGATTTTCAACTTATTTTTATTCATAACCTTGTTTACTTTAGATTGTGATTCGAAAATATAAACTAGATTACTATGTAATATGGCCTCGATTACCACATTAGGTAATTGAGACCATCGTGGTGCAGTGGAACAGCGTCTGCAGGTAAAAGTGATTGCTTGTGGGTTCGATAATTTAATTGTTTTCATTTCTCCGCTATGGTGTACAAGACAGCGCGGGGTTGAGGTCCACAACTCAATACGTAATGTAAATGTAATGCCCTCGAGGTCGGTTTCGGAAATCGGTAATAATGAGGTATCTTTAAATAAGAGAGTTTGAAAGAAGGTAACGTATTGTGGGGCGTTGTGTTCCGTCATTTCATATATAATATTTTTAACATTGTTAATCACACACTTAGAAAATAAAAATATGTATTTTTAGAAAACGTATAACAATACAGCGGATTCTCAGGTTCCGCTCTTGGAAATCGTGCAAGCACTCTGACCGCTAAGCCATGCTTTCAACGTTGAATGTTGAACGGGTTCGAATCCCGCGGCGTTCAAAATTTTAAACGTATTTCAATTGAAATGGAGAACGGAGTATCAAAGTACTATGGTCTCAGTCTACATTGCCTTTTTAAATATGTTTTTTACGTGAAGCTAAAACACTGAGAGTGGAGAATTTACACAAACTTACTTATGTTAATTTCAGGTTATTGAGATATTATCTCCAAATGACATGAAACCATTGTGCACTAACATTTTATAGCACTGACTAAATCGAAAATGTTTGTTTGTAATATACAAGCGTTTTTCGATTCTCCTATTTGAACAAAGAACATTTAGATTTTTTATATTAAAACCAAACACCGTACTTTTTATACTCCGTACCACCATTTTTTGGGTTATACCCTAAATGAAATTGATTCTACAGTCATCACACAAACATACAAACGCTATTAAATTTAGTAAAAATTTTAATAAATAAACACACTAGTCTGAATAGCACTTGAAAGGATTTTTTCGTTGTCCTGGTTATCCTGGCAATAGCTCCGAAAACGTGTGTAAATTTCAGAGATATCACGTAATGGGTCAACAACCTTCAAAAACCTTATATGTATCAATAAAAAGAAGACTGGCAAGATTTTATTATATTAATAGATATATGAGTTAATCTAATATTAAGCGTTTAAAAATTAAGTATTGAAAATAATATATTCATCCATAAGGTCAATGTGACAACATCAGACCATCATTCAATTCGATTCCTACTCGGGACTTATTAGTCCGCAGCGGAGAAATTAACCCCGAGTGAACTTAGTCGTGACTAAAGGCGGCGTTGAGTTATCCCCTACCTGCTATGGGGGAAAAAGCTTCAAGCTGAACTTAAAAACTACTTACTTCAGGATGTAGAGGTAAAGAAAATTTACGAGTAAGTTTTTAAAGACATTTTAAGAGAGACGGTTTTCAAAATGTGAGTTCTGAATTTAATATATGAGTAGAATTATAATATTTATAATATAAGTGTTGTTCAAGTGTAGAAAAATATTGACCTTCCTAGATTTAAGTTGAGAAGCTTGATTATTATATTCTAAGTATAATATAGTTTTACTAGCGACAAGCTCGCGACTTCGCCTGCGTACACTACGTGACTAACTTTGCCCAAGTTCATAAAATTGTTGAATTATGAAAATAAAAATGTGTTATTTGATAAAATATAACATGTTTAACTAGTAGAAGACCACTAAACTTTCAATTTCTGAATCATACTACCGAACTCAAAATGAATTGCAGGACAGCTTATTATTTTGTAATTGTATCCTATATAACTTATATTTTTTACTGTGGATCATTTTTAAGAGACATAATTCCATAATATATTATTTTGTGCAACAAACAAAACTGAACAAATATATATTTTATGATTAGAATTCTCGGTTTTACTCTACTAAAATATGTTAGTACTATGTTTATAAACTTTTCTCATTAAACAGCCTATCTATTAATAAAAATCACATAAAATTCGTTTCGTGATTTGAAAGATCTAAGCGTACGCAGCGGAGACAATTTTGTGTTATATTATGTAATGACAATATACTGTAATGTGAAATTTGACTTAAATAATTCAGGCTTTCCACCATTACCGTATCTCTTCAAATTGATATGCCATTTAGAAATGTATAACAAAGGAGCTTTGTGTTCTTTTTTCATAATAATAAATATTTACCAGTGTTATTACTGTAATTATACTGTAAAAAAGCTTGCTGAAGCAAACCTTTTTACATTACAATTTAGTAATCGATGTAATTAGAATGAGCCTGTTTTTTTATCTACTACCCCACGCGATATTAATAAATTATCTTAGTAGGATAGTTAGTTATTTTCATCCTCGTCACTATAAAGTATAAAATATATATATTTTTTTTTTCATAGAAATTTTTCGTGTAGATTTGTGAAGCTTAGCGGAAATCCGACGTCAGTCGTTCCAAGTAAATTTTTCGGAGAATTTTGCGTAAACCCTCAGATTATAATTTAATTTAGGGACGAGTCTTACATTTATTGTATTTATGAAAAAGTATATTTGCTAGAAATATATTAATTTGCTAGAAGTATATTAATAATTGTCTCTATTATTTTCGTTCCATTACTGACTGAGGC
Organism: Podotricha telesiphe; assembly: GCA_038994665.1. NCBI lineage: Eukaryota > Metazoa > Arthropoda > Insecta > Lepidoptera > Nymphalidae > Podotricha > Podotricha telesiphe. The sequence continues at coordinate 175,305 of JAOYRR010000422.1, read as the reverse complement.
AGAGGACGGTGAGGAACCATAATGGCTGACAAGACAAAGCCCGGCGTTTAGTTCCGCCACTTAACACGCAATTTGGGCCTGAAAATGGAAAATCTCGTCATCCTCGCGCCCTTAGTTTTCATATATTTTTTATTTCTTGTTATCAAAAAAATGAATAGTAAAAACAATGTCGAGACGTGGTATAAAGTTATTCAGAATAAGCTTCCTCAGATCCCATGGTTTGGTGAAAAAAAAATGACACGTGAACAAATTGTTACTGCTCTTAGGTTGCGTGCTGGGCATATTCCGTTAAAGAAATTCAGTTTTCTCATGAAGAAAGTAAATTCTAATAACTGTGAATTGTGCGGAGTGGAGGATGATATTCACCATTTCTTAGTGGAATGTGTCCGTAATGCCGGGGCCCGTCAAGACTTAATTCGTCGATATAATTTAAATTTAAGAGATGTAGGTGTTTTCCAATGTTTATTGTCTGAACCTTGTTCTGTGGTAACTAAGATGTTGTATAAATTTAAGTATAAATAGTGTTCTTAGAAGATTAAGAAAATGCTATAATTGTGTGTTTGAAGACTGTTTTAGGGAACGATGAGGCTGTCATTTTTGTATTATTACATAAAAAGACCCTAAATCAAAAAAAGATTAAAAAAATAAAAAAAAAAATGTCGGGACCTATGAGCTTATATAGATATTTTTTTCTTTTAAAAACGTATAAAAATTTGAACGCATAGGGTTTTAAACCTGCGTGAATTTGGTTCACCCCGCTGCGTTCGACTTTTAATACGTTTGTTATAAATATATATTATATTTTTCAATATCCTACGTGTGTGATTAGCACTTTAAATGTTAAGAATATTTATAAGCTATTTCATTTTTTCTTGCTCTGGTGACAGGAAAAAAACGCAGCGTTGTGTTCCACGACTTTGCACGCTATGTCTGAAATTCGGGCGAAAAGTGAAAAACGTCTTAACACTTGTTTCTCTCTGCCTACGCTTGCTATATAGGAAAATGGGTGAAATTAAAAAAAAAATACATTCTAAATGATACCTCAAAATAGCTATTCTGCTGAATCACGTTTTACATTATAAGATGACAAGACCATCTTAATTAAGCTCGAGCCCTACAATAAACTAACCTACAACACTAAAGATTTTTTTTTTACATTTTTTAGTGTTATTCGCACGCTTACCGGTCAGAGCGCTTGAACGGTTTTCCAGAGGCGCGGGTTCAAATCTCGCTGCATTAAACGTTTTGTACGTTTTTATATCTATAGAATTTTCTTAAAAAAATACAAATTTGTGAAAATATGCTAGTTACATTTGAAGACTAATTTTTTTAACATTTTTTTAAAGTGTTATTCGCACACTTAGGAAATTCAAACGACATATTTAGAAAACGTATAAAAATTTGAACGCAGCGGGATATGAATCCGCGCGTTCTGAAAACCGTTTACGTGCTCTGACTGCTCAAGGTCCGCCATTCAACACGCTTTTAAAGTCCGGGATTCTGGTGGAAAGCGATGAGCCGGGTGTATATAATGAAACTAGGTTCAGGTAAAGTGTGAAAGTGAAAAAAATATTAAAAATAAACTACGCCCGTGTATACAACAATATTATGTTACCTTTAAGAATATTTGTAGCTAACTCAAGCGTTGGTAGTAAAAAAATTCTATCGCACTTTGCTAATTAAATTGAAACCCAAGAGGATATTTAATTAGAAAATTTCCATTTTAAATTCGATTTAGTTAAATTTTCAAGTTATCAATACTATACTATTATTATAAATGCGAAAGTGACTCTGTCTGTCTATCTGTGACGTCATCACGGCTAAACTGCTGAATCGATTGTGATGAAATTTGATATAGAGTTACTTGAGGATTTTAGGATGATCATAAACTACTTTTTCTCTCATATTTTAGGTATTCCAGGGATTTAAATGTTTTACGAAAAAGCTGCCGAAAATACGAAACAGCTACAGCTCACGCGGGCGAAGCCGCGAGCGGTTTGCTAGTTTAATATAAGAGGATAGTATAAAGTTATGTAACTGGAAAGGCTTTACTGCCATGTTCTTGCAAAAACAAAGTCCACTGTACGCGCCTCTAAATGCGGAACGAATCGGACAAGTAAATATAAAAGCGCTATACTTAAATTCTACTTAGCAAAGGTTGCCAAATTATAAATATTTGTAATAAATATCTTTTTCCTGTCTATAGTTTAATTTCTTCACTTTGTTAGGACAAAGTACGCCGTTGATTTCCGCCAAGTCGGTGTCGGGTAACGGAGTGTTTCATTTTGACATTTATTATGTTTGTAATGCATTTTTATAAAATAAAACATTGACTGCACTTCTATAAAAATATTAAAGATACCAACCTTCATACCCCATCATTACATTCGTTTGTTCTTTTAAAAAAGGAGTCTAAAGATTTTCTTTTACATATTATTATCACGACACTGTCTCTACTCTAAAGTCTAACGTTGCGAGACAAATCAAAAAATTACAATATCTAAAACTACATGCAAAATTATTGGACTAAATATAGTTTTATAATGGATTTAGGTTCATCGTATGTAAAATGAAATGTAAATATATCCCAATTGTGTTTTTAGCAATCATAACTGTAGCTCAGAAATTGTGTATAACAAATGTAATATTTAAATGAATACTAGATAACTGTACCGTTTTATAAGTGTAACTTACAAAATACTATTCCATACTACTTCCTAAATAATAGCTTTATTTGCTTAATTTTCACTAGTAGTTTTAAATCTGGATATAAATATTACATTAGATTGATATTTTGTATGTTGAAACACCTTTTAAAGAAGCTGTGATCGATATTGTGTTTAAAAATCTATCCTTCTGGTGGCGACGATAACGACTGATAATTGGCTTTCTTAACAGGGCCGCGAAATTGTCTTTGGCCGGACACGCAAGATACATTAAGAGAAATTCAGCGTCTGCGTCTGCGTCTGGGCCTGGGTCTGCATCTGCGTTTGCGTCTGCGACTGTATCAGTGTTCAGTGTCCGTTTTAGTTTCATTTACAGCAGCATACAATCATAGGATTTTCCTTAAATAGAATATGGCAATAAATCCTCAATCCTCAAATCCTTCAAAAAATTAAAACAACATTAATAATAATAAAATTATTCTTCTATCATTGCTATTATTAAAGAAATAAATGCTAAGTAACTTTGTACATTTGGAAATATGAGAGAGTGTTAAAAAGTCAAGACAAGTGGTATATTAAAAACTATTTTCTATAAAAATGTTAGAATTTCAATCATCTGAAGCACACGCCAAAAAATGATATAATATATCTTATACATACTTATTTAAATTTAATACTATTGACAACCCTACACACAAGCAGATAAAATTAAACACATAGAAAATATTTGTTTCACCGGTCCCAAGCCTGAGGCTTTTGGCAGTCGAGATCGATACATAATTTGTTTTACCATTTTGTTACTTACATCATTGTGATAAGGATCTCGGGTACCTAGCAGAAGAGTTTGCGGAGGGTTCAATTTACCAATCTTAATTGACTTTGTTGGCTTTCATCCAAATTTCTTTGAGATATAATAGACGTATCTCGAGCTACTATAATATTCCATGGAATGCATAAGAAAATATTATTTAGTGGTTTTCTCATTTACATTTAAACTTTTTTAACATGTTTCTATAAGTTCCAGCAGTGTCTAAAAATCGATTTATAAAATCTTGCAATGCTATATTGAGTTACTTCTTATTGTTCGATTTTCTTGAAAACTTGCACACGAGTCCGGACCTGAAAACGTGTAAACATTTAAACGCAGTGGAATTTGGCCCCCGCCTCTTGGAAGCCGTCAAGAGGCGCAGGTTGGAATCCCGCTGCGTTCAAATGTTTATACGTTTTCCAAAAATGTTTTTCAATTTTCTAAGACTAAGAATAACTTTTCTAAAATGTTAAAGCATTTTTAAAGCCCAAACCTGATATAGTAGACGTTAAAGGGCGCGCTGGACCAAATAAAAAGCAACAAAAGCGTGTTGAAGCAACGTTAGGTATTGGACTGGTATCAAAACCTTGGTAAATCTATTCCGTCAAGCATGGGATAGAGCAGAGTTCAGAAAGCTAGCGGCCAACCTTTAGGATTGAAGATGCTCCCCGACCTGAAGAAGAAACCTGATGCCCTTGTCGGAGCGAACACGAATAAGAAATTAACTATCAAGGTGCTCCTTGTAGTTTCATTTTTAAACTTATTTATTATTATATTTTGCACTTCTGTTAAAAGATTAACAAAGCTTACCTTCTCGTGACAGTGAGATATTAAAATATTCTTACCTACATAGGAGCACAGTTAGGCATTGTATATAAAGGCGACAGTTGTGGGTTCGATTCCCACTCGGGGTATGATTATATTTAAATTGTCCTAACTTCACCGCTCTGGTACGATAAAGCGTGACGAACGCAGTGACTTGACACTGGGGTCCTATTTCTCATCTTGAAGCTGAAGTAGAGTATAAAAGCGGGTCACAACAAAAAATAAATCTTTCAAAATTATTATTGCGCTGTAAACTTTGCAATAGACCGTTCTCATTTACCGACTTCTGTCCTTAAATGGGCTTTAATAGACCATCTCAGTTTACGACACTTGGAATATTTAAATTCTAAAATGTAAGTATAAGTGTAACATTTTTATAACAAGATATTTTCACTTTGCGAAATTGGAGGACAAAGCGGTGAACTCAACTGTGACGATAAGTTTGCTCAAGCTTTCTTCACCTTTTAACTAATATGTTCAATATATAAAAAGGTTGTTATTTCAATGGTTTAGTTGTTCTAAATATTTGTGAAGAATTTTTTTTTTTCATTTATCCCACTTCATTTTTTAATTTTATATTTCATTTTGTTCAGCCTCACGTTTTTTCGTACTCAGAGAGAACCTAGTGTTAAAACACTCCGTTCTTTTCTCGCCACTTAAATTTGAAACATTGCGTCTTATTCACCAGAGTGAAGAAATTAAAATAATTTGAATATAATCAATCCCCCGAGGGGCTACGCTGTAAGCGAGTAGTACCTTAAGATACCAGAAATTCATCTTAAACCTTATTTTAAACACGAGTATATTTTTTTAAATATCATAGCATGTTATTAGTTGCAATATTTGATCCCGCTTCTCTTCAAAGCCGCCCAAGTGCTGTAATTAATTAAACTGTACTATCTCAACAAGTCACTTCGAGATTCTTATGTTATGTTAAAATTTTACAGTGTTGTACCAAGTTCGTGCGTGTTGAAATCGTGCAACGTTAATACTTTCATGATTTCTAAAAAAAATTCTTAAAAATATTTTTCTAATAAGATATAATATTGTCGCCATTACTACACATTTTGAAATGAAATTATTTTTAACCGGATTAAATTGGTATTCGAAAATACATTTTAGAACCCGACGTTTGGAACACTTTACAGTAGGTCCGTGGTCACAGGTAGACTGAGGTGGTATTTGTCTGTCATTTGATACAATTATTATATCAAACTACGGCACACGAGTTCTTAGTTCGCGTACTGCCCTGGATTCTTGCGAGTTTCTAAAATGTATTTTCGAATACCATTAATATACGCGATTAATCCGTTTAAAAATTGTTTCATTTCAAAATATTCTTGTTATTGTAGGTTAAATGAGGACCAAATATATAGATTATTTAAGTACATACTTTTATACTTTTAAAGCATATGTAAATTTTGAATTAAACTTTGATTTTATAACTTTATCTTCTTATTTATAATTTTGACGCTATTTCTCGCATATAGTCACACAGTGTCAAGACACTCCGTTTTCCGCTTTTCGTTCGATACTAAGACATTGCGTCTTGAGTGGTAAGTAAAAAATAATTCCCCGAGAAGGGATCGAACCGACAATCATCGCGTTTACAACAAGACACAACAGACTAAATGATATGATAATTTGTAATTCATACAAATTATCATATCATTTAGTAAAACCTAAGTTAAGTTCAAGCATAATAGGTACATGTAAGTCCCTGAAATTTACGGTCACATTAATTTCAACCGCAACGAAATTTAGATTAATGTGCAGAGGGCTTATAAATGTAAAGGAATTCTAGTGGAAACCGATGAAAGTATAGAAATTAAATTCAGCTTCTCGCTTGTACCCTAGCAAGGCAGGCAGACAGAATCTAGTGTCGAGACACTACCATCTCCATTTACCGCCAAAATCAAATTGCTTCATGAGTGGTGAAGCTCAACACCGTGCTTTAGCTTACCAGAGCAGAGAAATGAAAATAATTTATTTGTAATATTCCCCCGATTCCGGAATCGAACCCGAGTTCCGCCGCTCAACACGCAATGTCTAGGTTCTCTCTGACTACCCTACTATACGGGCTATGTTGTATTTGTGTAAATACTTAATACACATACTAAACGTTTGCTTCAAAGTAGGAAGTTACTGTACTGTCCGAGCGCTAAACTCAACAAATTTTATAAAAAAAATCAGTATCCAAAAGCCTTATTTTGTTTTTATTTTCTAATAGCTTTTACAAAATATATTACGGTAGGTACTATAGTAAAGGAACGGTAGCCTGATCGCAATAGAATGCGACGGTTCTACTTTACTTGCTCCCTTCAGGACAAGCTGCAATCCAGTTGTTTCTTTTTAAATGAAAAATTTTGCTATTATTATTTTTTTTTAGCTTCACGCTTTTTCTGCATAGCCAAAGAGAAATTAGTGTCAATACACTCTGTGTAAAATTAATTGTTAATCTGTAACAAATTACCAAATAGTTACAATACTTGGCGCTGATTACTCGATTTTACTATCGATTTTTTTGTAACACCACTCGGTGTTGTCATTACAATATATAAATGTGAGTTATTCGGTTACGTAAATTTAAAAACGAGATACGAGTTTTATTCACATTATTATCGAATGTTATTACTTGTTTCTAACACACTCTCCACTTTTCACTTTAATACAAGACATTGCGTCTTCAGTGGTGGATCTCAACGCCGCGCTTTGTCTTACCTGATTAGACGAATTAAAATATAATTGAAATAAAATTATTCCCCCTAGTGGAAATTGAAACTACACTAACAGTGTTTACAGTCAGACGCTGGCCCACTGCACCACGATAGCCTCCAAGCTTTATTTTACTATATTCTTTAATTATATTAAATGGAAATATTTATATTCAGTTAATTAAATGGAAACGTCTTTATAATCAAACGTTAAGTAAATTAAAAACACAATCATTTTTAATATTACTAGTGATAATAATGGTCTCATAGTGTTCTAATTTTTTAAATACAATTAATCTTATGTTACATTTTGCAACAAAATTATGTTCAAAATTTTCATACATTCTAATTTATCACTAGTTGTCGCTCACAGCTTCGTTTCTGTCAATTTAAGAAAATAGTTTCGGATGTAAAACGGTAAATAAGCGCGAAGACTGTAGGTTGAATTTCCACTCGGAGTAATATCAAAATGATATTGGTCAGCTCTTGCAAGACAAAGCGCGGGGTTGAGTTGCGCCACTAAGCAGGTAACGTCTATACTTCATTCGGAAAGTCTTGAACCACAGTTCTCTTTGACTACTATCCTGGCAATGCTAGTATGTAAGTAAGAAAGATATGATTGTGAGTTTAATTTGCACTGCCAGTATTTTTATTAAATATAATATGGGATAGGAATAGTATGGGATTGTCTCCCCTATTCTGTTTGTTATTTTAGTTTTGTCCGATATTCGGCCGTCTTTTATTTTATTTTAACTAAAGCTTTTTATGGATCATTTTATATTTATTACGTTCTTAACTTATAAGCTTAATATAATAATATGTATTAATTCTGTAAAACTAACATTTTTAGTGATATCAATTAAAAAAAATTATTTTATACAATTAAAAAGAACTAAAAAATAATTTCCAAGTGACCATATCACAGTACAATCATAAAACTTTCCACTCAGAGATCCACAGCATCCCATCTCAAGAGCACGTGTGTATAATTTCCATATAATATTGAAGAACATTTTATACTACAAACTTCATTTACATACAAAAAGACTTTAAAAGAGGCGCCCAAAATGGATTTACAAGTGACTGAGCAAAACGTATTGTTGATACCTGCATAGGCTGAAAGCGTGGAAGATATTTCAGCTTTTATCCTACTTTCTATCAACAATATAGCTGAGTGGTTGCCGTACATTAAACAATTCTCAACAAGAACGTTATATTCAAAAGAATTTAAATTTTATTGTCAAGTTTTAATAGAACGATAAAAAGTCCAACTCAAACTGAAATAGTGCTACGTTCTGTTATGGAATATCATATTAAAAATGTAATTTTAAAAAAAAATCTATTTTATGAAAAACTTAAAAATAACAAGATTACAATTTAATTTTGATTTTATTGTTAACTAGCGACCCGCTTGCAGCTTCGCGTAATGCAACTGCACTAAACTATTTTGTTTTTTCACCCGCCCGCGTTCCCACTTAAGTCACAAACTTGGCTTAAATTTATCATTTAAATAGTAATTATTTTATTTATAGACCGATTGAAATAAAATAAACACTATAACTGGATAGCGTAAAATTAGCATGCACAAACGTACAGACAAACAGAAAAAAAAATTGTTTTGAGTTCTTTTATTGCATTGTTAATGCCCCGTATAATATTTTATCTCACACATTAGTCAATTATATTCTCAGCGGAACTGCCTCCGGTGCCAGTGGTAGCTTCCTGTAAGACTGACGATACAGATTTTTTAAGGTATTTGACAAATGAAAAGTGGTTGTATTAAGGAAATAGGCATATTTTTGGAATAAAGAATATTTTGAGCCCATTGAGGTACTGTGTAAGCAAGTCCGGTTCAGGGTGCTGGAATAGGAAGGATTGATTATATTTAAAAAAAATCATTTCATTTCTTTATTTCCTATTAGTTACTAAGATAAAGTGCAGTGTTGAGTTCCGCCACTCGATGTCAGGCAGAAAGTGGACAACGGAGTGTCTTGACTCTAGAATTTCTCTGACTATGCTATGCCGGAAAAAAGTGTAGAGTAAAAAATAAAGAAATTAATATTTGTAACATCTTTTAAGTGTTATTCACACTTAGGAAATAGAAAAATATTTTTAGAAAACGTATAAAAATTTGAACGCATGGCTTAGCGGTCAGAGCGCTTGAGCGGTTTCCAACAGGCGCAGGTTCAATTTTGTATGAGTTTTCTAAAAATATTTTTTTAAGAAAGTAATATTTTGATTTTGATTCCTATCACAATCACCTTACCTTTATTTTTTATTAGGCAAACCCTTAATTTAGGCAATGACTCTACAGATCAAATACTAGGAAATACTAACAAAGGAATATTCTCAAATAGGACATATACAGTCATCATTGTTTTAGTATTATTTGATTGCCAACGGTAATGTGGAATGTCGTAAAATCTAAGTGTTTCTTTGGAAGCGTGTTCATAGTGGACTCTATAACGTCTACGGAACACGAGAAAGGAGTTTGTCAAACATTATTGGTTTAAAATAATATATTTTTTACTATGTAATTTACTAAGTTAGAAGGCTAAGGCTTAGAGAAAACTGATGGAACTACAACACATATCGTGTATGGCTCTCCATACTGGCCATTGAGGACCCCTGTCCTCATGGAAACAGTGGGATGAAGATATTAATTGATAATGAAGATATGAAGATTTAATCACCGGCACCAATTGGAACCTAAACCTAGTCTGGGGAATGGTCCATAATTAAGTATATAGAATATAAAATTACTTTTTTAAGGGAGTTTTAAGTTATAATGCCAAATTGGTTAATAAATGCTTTTTTATTTTATTTTTTATTATTTCATTTTATATTTTACTAAGTTTTGATGGTCTTAAGACATTTTCTGTTCCTTCAGTCCTTACGTACTAAATATTATCTAGTTCATTTTTGTATGTTGTTTTTTCTTTGTATGTTTATTATTCATCATTACAATGATATGAATATGACAAGGTTGGCTGGGACAGAATGCTTTTAGTGTTAAGCCCACCTTCTGTGCATATTTACTGTTAAATTGTGTAAAATACAATATAAATAAATAAATAGGTCCTACAGTTTTGATTACAAATAGGCCTTCCAGTTACTTTAAAACTCACTCCAATCATAAGATACTTAATCATGTTTTTTAACATTTTTGTTTAAAGTGTTAATCGCACACTTAGGAAATTGAAAAAAACATATTTAGAAAACGTTTAAATTAAAAAATATTTAATAAATAGTATTCTCTCTTGCCAAACGATTGTTCGTAGAATAATCTTTGGGTAGCAGAAATTTGTAAAAATCTCTCTACAGAAATGCTAACAACAAAAATGATTTGTAATAAGCGTATAAGAATTTCAACGTAGCTAGATGTAGAACGTATGGCTTAGCAGTCAGAGAGCTTGAACAGTTTTCAAAAAGCGCGGGTTCAAATACTGCTGAGTTCAAATTTTTATACGTTTTCTAAATATGTCTTACTTAATCATGGGTCGTAAATATAAAATAGAAATATAGAAAAGTATAGATGCCAGCAACAAAATAATTGTAACAAGTGTATAAGAGTTTCGACGTAGCAAGCGTAGCGTATAACTTAGTTTGTTAATTCGTCCATCCAATTTTTTATACGTTTTTTTTAATTATTCATTTTGAAGTATTTACTTAGAGAATTGTTAGATACAATAAAACTATTTAATTTTCGTATACATTTTATTTTCGCTTCACGCTGTATATCAGGGTAATCAGAGAGCTACGCTTTCCGCCTGAATTCGAGACTTTGCGTGTGGTGGAACTCAACGCCGCGCATTGTCTTGGGATGGAGAAATGAAAATAATATAAATATCTTTTAGTGGGAATCTGACCCACAACTAATCGTGTTTACAATCAAAACCTGTCCCACTGCGCCCCATTTAATCATAGTTAATTACTAATTGACATAATAAGTTCTTTGATTTTCACGATTATTCCACATTTTGATATTTTCGAATACTAAAATTATACGCTATTAATCCGGTTAAAATAGTTTCATTTCAAAATACTAATTGCCATCTCTAAGAGCGATGCAACAGATCGGCAAGCTCAATTTTATCACCGTATGTTTCCAGCACTACGTGTGACATAAAACACGTTCTTACAACGATAAAATATAGTGCCGTGAAGTAGATTGTGAGTTGCAACGCAAATAATATCACTTGGTACACTGTACTACATTATAGTCGGAGTTTAAGTGACGTCATAAAGTTACAATTTAATTTCTTTATTTATACTTTATTTTACACCACAATATATGTTAATAATGAAGAAACAGACAATTTTAAAAAGACAATTTCAAATATGTCTAGTACAAAATAGCTATCTCTCCCAGCTATATAGCTTAAAGGTTAGGAGATTTGTAAACTTATCTATATGGTGTAAATATATATCTTATATATATATTATATTATTTAAATAGTGTGAAAAAAAGTAGTAATAAAAATCAAAATAAAATAAAGCACAAATAAATATATATATATATATATATCTATAAAATAAATGCTAAAATAATAAACTAGTATATATATCATAGTATAATTTACGTAAATAATATGCTAGAGAAAATGGTATTTAGATTTTTTTGTAGCTTCATACTACTTTCCTTATTGCAGGGTACCAGGGTAGACCGAGAGAATTTATTGTCAAGATCATTCAAGACATTGCGTGTTGACTGCTAGAACTGAACGCGTTTTGTGTTTTCAGACCAAATTCTGAAAATGTGAAAAAAAAAAAATTCAATCATTGATCATGGTGAAATTAGAACATACAACTATTTGGTACAGTCACTTATTCCACTGTGCCACGAGGCCTCAATAACTTATAACACATAAGAAAAAAATACTAATTAAAATTGGAAATAAAAATTATTTGACCTACCTTATTAGTTTCTGGCGTAAAATTCTATCGCTAGTTAACTTAGCTTATAAAATTTCCACATAAAACTCCAAGTGGTCTGGCATAAATGGAATCGTAAATATAAGATTCAGTTTTATTAGTATTGATCATCTGTAATATATATAGGCCATCGTGGCGAAGTGGGACCGCTTGTGACTGTTAACGCCGTCGGTTGTGGGTTCGATGTATACTCGGGAGAATGGTTATATTTAAAATATTTTTATTTTTATTTCTAAGTACTTTAGCTCCGCCTCTCACCATGCAATGTCATGAGAAAAAGTGTGAAACTCCTTTAATTGACATAAACGAAGTTGCTGCCCACAACAAGTATTACATATGTCGGTTTGTACGTAGTGGTAACCACACTATTTGTAAAGTTTTTTGTTTTTCTTTAGAAAAAAAATATTTAAATTTAATAATAAATCCAGTAGCGAAGTCTTAGAGCTATATACGTATTGTTTTAGAACACGAGTTTTAGACGATGTTAATTATGTTCTTACTCCAGGAATATATACATATGCCCCAAACCAATCACTCCCTCCGTACTCCACTTTCCGTTCGAAAGTGGAGTACGGAGGGAGTGTGGAGTAGCGGAAACCATTGCCGCGCTCTGTCCTAGGTCACTGCGATATGATTCTATTAAAAATATAATTTAAATTCTATTAAAAATATCTAAGAAGAAGAGTTCTTTGAAAATTGTATATTTAATTTGTTGTACAGTTTCTTTGTGCCATAATTAAGGACTGAAGGCTAGTTGCAGTAAAAGCATTCACTACAATCTATTCTTAGACGCAACAAAGTGAAAAATCAAAGAAGATATTAATTATATAACAGTGTCTTTTTGTTCTTTTTTTTACTATTTTACTAATTAACACGTATATCATGGTTTATAGGTTTTGAACTTCAACTTCAATAATTGAAATCTATTTTTATTCAAAATCAACTATTTTGTATCATTTTCATGTTATTGAGTTTCAAATTCAATAAATAATAATGCAATAAATATAAATTTTAAAAACCGCTCATAATACAATATGTCGGATTCGGGCAAAAAGAGGAGAACGGAGTATTTTATTATGCTGGAAGAAATATGAAACAAATTTTAGATTTTTAATTCTTTGATAACTTACATGAACGCACCTGATACTTGTAAACCATACCGTACATTCCAGATGTACGTTTTATTTGAAATATATGAAGGCATTTATAATTAAGTTGAGCAGTAGAATTTCTCAAGAGTCCACCACGGCGCAGTAGCACAGCGCCTTACTGGAAACGCAGTTGTGGGTTCGATTCCCACGGAGAAATGAATATAATTCAATTATTTTCATTTCTCTGCTCTGGTACCTATGACAAAGCGTGGCGATGAGTCACTGAACATGCAACGTCTTGATTTTCGGCGGAAAATGGAGATCGGAAAATTTCTCTTTTTTCTGATTAAAAAAAGTAGTATAGTCGTATGTATAGCTTATTCAGTTAGATTGCTGTTATTAGCCATCCAAGAGGGCTTGCGCTTGCTCAAATTTCGCTTATCTGCTTGTCTAAAGCAAATTATCTATCTATTTAAAGTCAATTTCATTAAACACAAATTGAGAATCGTTATGCACTAATATAGCTAATATATCATAATATATTCATACAACCATATTCATAGTATATACCAAATATGCATATTTTATAGAATAGAATAGAATAGAAAAGCACAAAATTGGCTTGTTAAGGTAGAAGGAACGCCAAACTGATATCAAAATGCAAATTATCTTAAAATATCTAGTCTGCATCACGAGCGACCACCGTCTGCTCCTGTCTTAGCTACCCCCTCTTTCTCTTTGAAAACCATCGGTAACCACTATCGTATAAAATTTAAGCTTTATATATGAGATGATAAGGTAATATTTCGATTAAAATGCATTATCGAACTGTAAATTTAGTTTTGTATTTAAAACCTTTACCGATTTTGAAATTCTTATGCATTCCCATCGGAAACGACAAAGTAAACCTTATTCGTTTGTGATAAAGTTACTTTTTAGTTAATCATTATTTTATCTTTACGATAAGGTCTAGATAGGTTAGTTAGAATGCAGGTGAATTGAAATTAAATACCTATTCAAGACTTAGGCTTACAGCGATGTTTATGTAAATCAGCCTCGACGGTCGCTTTTGAAATTATACGCCTTATCTAACTTAGACTATTTTGTATAAAGCTTTTCTCTAATATAGTTGATTATTTATTTACATAAAGTATTGATTAAAAATATATACTTGAATAGGAAATAGAAGTGGTTTAACAAAATGTTTTTTTTTGGTTTGGAGACCTAGGGAGAAAATCATCAAATTAGTTCCATGGTGATGGAAGTGCGCTTCAGATGAGATTAGAACCTCGACTTGCGACACCATTTGTCATGGGGACTTTCCTTCGCTCAGCCCGAGCTGGGCCTACTGGACCGAGCTGGGGGTACTGGGCCGAGCACTATTAACTTATATTAACGTTTTTTATAGTGTTATTCCCACACTAAGGAAATTGAAAAAGACATATTTAGAAAACGTATAAAAATTTGAACGCAGCGGGATTTGAACGATTTGCGTTAAATTTTTTATACGTTTTCTAAATATGTCTTTCACTATTAACTTATTAGAAAGAAAATAGAATATTTAAAGAAACGTAATAAATAATGCAGTGTTGCAATTTACCTACCAAAGACAAGGGATAGAATGTAAAAGGTTCTTATGTAAACATAATAAATCATGCAGGGTTGCAATAAACAATGACAAGGGATTCGAGTTCAGAGAGTATGTGTGCGTTATTATATACTGATTATTTTGGTATGTTTAAAAAAAAAATTGTCTTTATTTTCTGGTGGAAAGTAACGAATGTAATGTCTTGACGCTAGGTCCTCTCTAACAACCCTGATATTCGGAATAACGTGTGAAGCTGTTTTTTGTCGTGAGGTTGCGAGATCGAAGAAAAGATAATTTTGTTTATCATTTAAGGTTATTGACACATAAGGAGCTAATTCGAAGTTAAGAACCGATAAATAAATAAGTTTTCTAAAAATAATTTTAATTTCCTAAATGTGTGAATTACTCTTTAAAAAAATGTTAAAAATATTTAATAAAAAGCATTCTCTCTTGCCAAACGATTATTCGTAGAATAATTTTCGGGTAGCAGAAATTTGTATAAAAATGCACTTTCTATATGCGTGGAAAGCATGGCTTAGTAGTCAAAGCGGTTGGACGGTTTACAAATGGTGCAGGTTCGAATTCCGCTGCGTCCCGATTTTTATTTGTTTTTAAAAAAAATCTTTCAATTTTCTAAGTGTGTGAAAAGCGATTGCTACTCGGAGGAATGATTATATTTATATTTATTTTTTTATATCTTGGTTCTGGAAGGGCAAAGCTCAACACACAATGTCTCGCTTTCGAGCAAAAGTGGAGACCGGTTTATTTAAGATACTGAAAAAAGCGTGAAGTTGTAAAAAATATATATATGGATTATAGGAAAGAGAATATTGTTTGAAAATTGTAAAGGAAAAGTTAAGTGAAGATCTAACAATTATACTGTAAAATCTAACCACAAATTGATACAAAGAGATACTAATACTGCAATATATCAAAAAGTCATACTGTAGTGGCCATTCGTAATTGCAATTAATTACAGTTATCGCTTATCATCCATCGTTAGGCTGATTGACAATTAATTTGTGACGGTCGATTAATTAATCTTGTACAGCGTGTTTAATTAGTTATAAAGCTTGGTAGTAATGTTTCACTAAAAAACTACAAAGTGGACAGAACGTACAATTTCAGTAATAAAATAAATTAAAATTCAGTTTATGTTATAAAATATGTTGTACCAAGCGAATGTTAATTTCGACGTGGTTACATAGAACGTAGAGCATAGTGGTCTTGGACGGTCCGCAAGAGTTGCGGGTTCGAGTCCTGTTGCGTTCAATTTCTTGTACATTTTCTTATAAACTTTCTATTATTTTAAGTGTTTGGATAATACTTTAAAAATATATATACAATCAAATGTTAAAGACTATATATTTTTTTTATAAATTCATCAAAACGTCAATGTGACAGCGAACCAAGTTCAATATCAGGTTCTCTTGTGACACGACAAAGCGCGGTGTTGAGCTCCATACACTGTCTCGGTCCAACTTACAAGTGCGTTATGTAACGAAAGCCAATGTCCCAATTGCCTGACCATGGCCGTTATATTATTAAATGAATTTATTTCCCCGTATAGAGATTGCATTCATGATTATTTCTTTCTCTTTAACAATGTTTGTCTAAAGTAAAACCTTTTCTTTCAAGAATAAAAGCTTCTAAGCGCACATAATCTACTTATTAAATTAAAAGTATTATTAGAATCAAAATCATTGCAAATTTAATATTATTATTAACAAGTTAAAATGTGTGAAGCGGAGTGTTTTTTTAAGTGAGTTTTAAGTAAAAAAATATTAATGTCGAAAAGTTATTTTGAAATGTCATTCAATATTTGATAAAAATATTACTTTTAAAGTAAATTTTGTCCTTTTATATAGTTTATGTTTATTGGAATTTTATATTGTTGAAATCATTGTTAGCGAACACTATGTGTCTATATAAAACGTAACGTAATATCGTCCCTTAGCAAATGACGCCACAGACAGAAAAAACACAGACAAACAGAAAAAAGTTTATATGTAGATAAGCAGTACTTGTTACAATAATCTATTAGATATATATTAATTTACCATGTGTTTGACTTACACTTATGATTCGAATTTGGTGCAGATTAGCTACCACTGTATTAAATGATAAAATTGTAACTTTTGTATTTGAAAAGAGCAACTGTTGAGTTTCTCAATGGCTCTTCTCAGCAGAACTGCCTTCCGAGCCGGTGGTAGCTTTATGCTCTTTCAACAATTCCAAAGTGCTTGCAGTAGACTATTTGAATAAAAGAAATTTTTAATATGAATTAAATTTGAATTTGTTTAAAGTGACATACACGTTGCTAAGACAACGCGTATTGTTCGTTTTAACTCTAGTTTATATTATTAGATTATTTCAGCAGTCTTTGAAGTAGAAAAATCGCAAAATATATGCGATTTTTGCGTTATATGTAGTTTTTTTAGTATTTTCCACATATCTGAATGCATATACTATATTTAAGTAATACATTCCTTTAAAAAATTACGTATAATGTGATTTTTTGGCTTTATATTTTATCTCACATAGACCAGATATATAACCAGAGAGAACCTGGTTCTCCGCTCTCGCCTCAATTTAAAACATTGTATCTTGAGTGACGGAAATCAACGTCGATCTTTGTCTTTCCATTGTGGGAAAATTATTTAAACATAATCATTCTTCCAAATGGGTCTACCCCAAAACCATCGCATTTGCATCCAGATGTTGCAACACGAAAGCCTTTTAGGTCTGCGCCAAGGATCAATAGAGTTATATATAATAAATTTCACATAAAAATGTATTCACTTTTAAAGTAGTCAACGAAGGAAAGTACGTTCTATTTTAGCCTTTTCGAAACCTGTAATTTTTCATAAGCGTATCTTATAAATGCTCTAAGTTGGGCACTTAAACTTTTAGTTTATTTCATTATTATTTCACCGTTGTACCGATCATTATATAAAAAAGTGATAAAATAAAAAAAACATCGTAAGCTTTTAACTTTCAACTTTCGTTATAATTTTATACGATTTTCAGCAAGTTGCAGTTATATGAAAGCAATTAATTTTCAAATCCATAAAAGAAACATCAAAATAACAAGCAGCTTTTTCCATATAGCAGATTTGTTTTATCACACCGGGAATGTGGGAATAAAAGAGATATAACAAAGAATTTCTTATTTTTCTCACATTCCCTATTCCCTAATATAGAGATCGAACCCACAACCATTATGTGCTCACGCAGATCCTGCCCTTCGCATCGATAACATCTAAGACATAATCTATACATATAAAAAAACGTAATTGATCGCTATCTGTCTATCTAAATAAAAAGTTACAACCATTTAAATTGTAAATTTAAGCATAGTTTGTGATTAAGTATTAAGTTAAGTATAGTCGTGTAGTTTACGCAGATGAAACTGCGTGCAGGTCGCTAGTGTTATATAATTTTTATATTTAATCTTCAAATAAGTTATATTTGGTCTTCTAATTTAATCTCTGTAGTAAGACGTTTCAAAGTTTCCGACTTCCGCTCGTTATGCAAAGTAAATTTAAAAAGTGCCAAAGCTTACTGGAAAATGCCTTAAGGCTTCGTTCGTTACGGTTTAAAATTTACATACATAGACATATATGAAGTGAATGCAGACGACGAATTTAATAAGATCCTTTTTAATGTGTTGAGCGAAACTTTTAATTTATTTTAACAGTTCAGTGAACGATATCAATGTGTATTTTTTTTCATATGTACATAGGACACAAAATTTTTGTTTCCATTTTTGTACTATGAATATAATAACAGTAGTTTTTTAAACTGGTACTCTAGTAAGTAGTTTTCTTGAATAAAACACGTTTAGCCACGTCACAAGCGATATCAAATGTTATATAGAATTTTTATATTTAAATTTTTATCTGAAACTCTACTTATTTTTACTTTTTATATCGGTTTTCAAATTCAATTTTATACATTTTCACATATATTCAGTCATATTCAAATATATGTTTTATCAAATTAATTTATTTTGTTAATTTCAGTTCAAAAACTTATCTATAGGTCTACATAGGGAATGTCACGAAGAGAGTTTATATTGCAAAAGGATATGGCATTATCTCATTTCATACGCACAAAAGTAATTACGTGTCATATCAAAAATATGATGATAGATGATGATTGATATGTTGATAAGAACTTTATAATAACTTGAGAAAATGACAAAGCTCTATGAGGGAACTCGACGGCATACTTATATACAAACTTTTACGTCGGTACGTATAATATCCTAAGAGTCACCTTAATCAAAATTTCGAAGTAACAGTAGGTTCTTATTTAGCTTACAATAATAATAAATTAGTTTAAAACTCATTCATTCACTATCTTATCACAAAACTTACCTAGTTTTAGGTTGTAGTTTGTAGTTTGTAGTTCGTAATCGATTCGCCCCCTCAGGCCACCTTCCCTGACACTCAGAACCCAGAACTCAGAACCCAGAACTCCTGTAGCATACGCCGGTTACAAGAATATTTATGAGCCCTAACCTAAAGCCAGGCCAAAGGCCCCGTGTTGATTGTCTTATGTTCTGCCGCTGCACTCACCAATAGATAGGACAATAATACACTTACACTTTGATTCTTTCTCTTGGTCTCAGTCACACAAATAACATCCAGATCTCTATCATCCATCTGTTATTCATTCATCTTCTGTTACACGTAGCTATTTGTAGCCCATTCCTTCACTTCCCGCCGTCTCCGATATGACGTACTGGATGGCGGCAACAACGGCGCAATCGTCTCCACTTCTTACACCAGCGGGGAGGCACTGGTGCTAGTCGCCTTGGGGGGACGTCCTAGCATCGTGCGCACTAGGGTTCATGGTGGAAAGAATGTTGCAGCCCCACCATCGCTGCGAGCAAGCCTTTCATTGTAGAACCCTCTTGTAACTGGGATTATATCTAAATTATTTTGTTTTCCCTCTCTTGTAAGACAAAGTGCATCATTGAGTTTTGCCACTCAACACGCACTCTCGTCATTTCAGACGCTAAGTGGAAAAAAGAGTCTCAATAAGTTCTATCTAAGTACACTGTTATGCAAGAATAAGCATAAAACTGTATTAATGAAACAAAGGATCGGACTAGTCTAAACATAACATTCGAAAGAAAATACAATGTAAAAATAATTAAAAAAATAACAAATAATTAAAGCAAGAATTGTAAAATAAATTTTGATTGAATCAAATATATGGTACTTTCGTCGGGGGAACGAACTTGGCAATATTAGTTTTCACCCTTGTAAAGAGATTAGATCTTAATTCTAGGTACTTCAGTTTAAATTATGACAATATAAACAGTACATATACCTCGCAACAGTCGTCCGTAGTACAATAGAAATAAAAAAAAAATATTATTCTTTACAGGGTTATATAATATATAAACTGGATTATAACTCTACTTCATTACTTATATATTGACACGTGACGGCGAAGCTTTGTATTTATCTATGCGAAAGTTATAAAAGCATGCCATATTTTCAATAATAATTATAAAGAGCAGAAGCTCAATATTTTTATATAAGAATGCAATTGCAAATACATTAAATTAATAAAATCTTTGTGTTTATGACGTAACATGTCACTTTAGGTAATTACAAATATTTTTTTTGTCTTTTCCACAGATTTACAAACAGAAAATTACAAGTTATTTAAAAAAAAAAATCTATTTTGAACGTTTCTCATATACGATTACAGTCAGCGAGTCCATTCACAAAATAATTTAACTGATAAATTACGTCGGACAGTGTTATGGCACGTTAGGAAATTTGTGACTGTAGACACGATAGTTATCAGTTCGATTACCACTCAGAGTATATATATATTTTATTTTGCTAAAACATATGAAACAATATTTTTGTTATAATAAATAAGTTGTAATAAGCGTATAAGAATTTCCACATAGCCTGATGCAGAACCCATGGCTTAGCGACCACAGCGCTATCTAAGAGATGCGGGTTCAAATACCGCAGTGTTCAAATTTTTATACGTTTTCTAAAAATATGTTTTTAATTACCTCGAGGTGAATTATCTCTCTTCTTGGCATTAATCCCGTCCTAGCCAGGGTCTGCCTTCGTACTCAATCTCCTCCACTTTGCACGAACTTGTGTAAAATACGTCTCTCTGTGAAATATGTAGGTATCTAAATATTTGAATTTGTTATTATTAGTGAGATATTAAGCGAAATAAATGTTTCTAATCAAAAAAAACTTTGTCTTTTTATATAAACCTTAATAACAACAAATACACACATTCAGTTATTAAACTCTAAATTATTTATATTCTAGACCGACGTTATTTGCACATTTATCGTAATACGGCCATTAAGTTCACATTTCGCTACGCTTTGTTGGAATCCCTCGATTGTTTCGTTAACTAGAAATCACTACGAACGACTACGAATTTATGTTTTTTTTTAATATATTTATATGTTCGAATATGTTTGCCTTTTAAATTTTTGATTGAGAACAAAAAACAACGCCTGCAATATTCTTTTTATTTTACTTAGTCCTTTGCCATACTACTTTTTAATTTTATCAGTAGTTTCGAAATTGAAATCGGAATCTCCATCCATGGCATATGTCCTTTCATAAACGCTGGTGCGCGGTAAAACTAGGATGAGTTTATGATGGCACCTTAAATTTGCATTCTTCTACGTAAAAATTTGTTACTTAAATAAATAATAAAAAAAATAACGTTGGCATTTGTATTACAGTCTTTTTTTACCTTTTTAGTACTTAAAACTAGGTTTGGCTTATAAGATTCATAGAGTTCTTAGTTAGTGCAAAGAGGCTCTATGTGCTCCTTAATGGAATCCAGTTTCATAGCTTACGCATAACAGGGTAGTCATAGAGTCCTAAGAAAGTCCAGTATTTGTAATTAGTTGCCGTTGTTATGTACAATTATTCATTTAAATAAAACATATATTCTAAGATTCATACATTGATTTAGAGGTGGTTGAATCGTGTATTAGTAACTAGCGGTTTTACCATACAACTAGAAGCCAGCCATAAATATGATTTGTGTCGGTCCTGGTTTCATTAGTTTATATTTAATACAAGATGAATGTGTTCTAAGCTTGGTTGGAATGTTTTGAACTGTTGTTTGTGAATATAGATCTAGAATTTTCATATATTAAATTTGTTTTTTTTTGACTGTATCACCTATTTTTTTTTATTCCATAGGAAGGCAAATGAGCGTTCGGGTCACCTGATGGTAAGTGATCACCGCCCACGACCCCATGCAAGACCAGACGAGCTACAGTAGTGGAAATAGATGCGCTTTTTGAAGGTACCCATGTCGATTCGCTACTGATAGGCCATTCTACAGTTGAGTGGCACGTAGAGGGAAGTTCCTACGAAACCCCCAAACTAGTAGGGTGCCACGTATCCAGATAGTAAGGATGACATTTTAGTTGGTTACGTACTGTGCGGTTGAAAAATTCTGCGGCAGGAATCATGTCAAACAGTTCCCCAGAATACTCCCCACGATAAATGCGGTAGTGAACGCATAAACTTCACTGGCAGTCAATCTAGACCTTAAGGCCCAATATGCTGATTCTGGGAGTGGCTTTAATAGGAATGTTCTCGAAAACTGGCGACACGACAAATGGTTTTTTTTTAGTGGTCAACGCGCAAACTTGTGTCTTCCGGGGGTTACCCGGCCCAGATAAAATTTATAATTACTGGCTAAAATATTTCACATCCACACATGAACCAATAGCTAAGGCCTTTAATGATCTCATTCTTGATCCACACAGCATTCCTATCTTTTTAACCCACGGACACACATGTCTTAAACCAAAGGACGCAGATACAAAAAATCCAGATAATTAAGGACCCAACTGTAGTTTCAGACAAATGTAGATTATGTAACACAAACCAAGAGACAATAGAGCATATAACCGGTGGATATCCATTTTTAGCAAATAAGCAATATACTGAACGACATAACAATGTAGCGAAGCAAATACATAGACTCCTTGCATTAAAGTATAAGCTAATAGATGAAGCAGAGCCATATTATAAATATAAACCTAAGAATGTACTAGATAATCAACACACTAAACTTTATTGGGACCGGGATATTATAACTGATAAAACTACAACAAACAATAGACCTGACATTACATTAATTCTAAAAAAGGAACAAATAACCTACTTGGTAGACATATCCATACCCAATGCCGAAAATATAAGGAAGAAATACACGGAGAAAATACAAAAATACATCCCACTGGCAGACGAAATCCGACAAATGTGGCACCAGCATACATTTAAAATCATACCCAACATTCTATAGTCCACAGGGCTCATTCCGAAATCTTTACATACATCCTTAAAAGCCTACACTTTCATCCCTTTACAAAAGCACTTGCATCCCTTTACAAAAGTCAGTAATTATAGACACTTTCTCTATAGTTCGGCGATTCCTGACATCTACAACTCAAACGCCCACAGCCATACACAATGAACTGACCCACTTGGCTTAGCCCGTGACAGGTTCACACCACCAGCTTCTTGCTGAGATCCGTAAGGAAAATAAATCACAATATTAATAATATATATAGTAGAGACCTCTTTCAAAATATGTAAAAATCAATATGTAAAAATGAAGAAACGAAGTATAAAACAACTCACAATAACCATATAAAAGAATTATTTAACATATTAATAAAACAGTGTAATAAAAAGCATATAATCATTAACTTAAGCTGCATTTAAATTATACTATATTTCCTTTAAACTGTGTAAAATATTCTATTTCACCAGATCGGATATAGAAAATGGCCGGATTCTGGATATCAAATGACATTGAAGTGAGTAGGGTAGTAACAGCTGGGACAGTAATGCCTTCTTAGACGAGGTTATATTAGTACACGCCATACATATTTGTTTAATACGATATAATGTTAGGCCATAGTGCAATTGACTGTGGGTTCGATCCCCACTCTGAGAGTTAATAAAATATAAGCTAATCTAAACTATCATTTCTTCTATAGTGACAAAATATAGCGCGGCGTTAAGTCACGCCACTCAACATTCAATGTCTCAGATTCGGGTAGAAACTGGAAAAGCAAGTGTCCTGACAACGGGTTCTCTTAGCCTGCACTGCTCCACGGGAGAAAGCGTAAAGCTGAAGTTAATTTCAATTTTTTCTTTGGATTCTATTAAAGTTCCTTTAGATTTATAAGCCATGTGTACATTACCTACGAGAAAGCACGGTTGAGCTTTGCCACCCAACATGCAAAGTCTCGAGTTTGGGCGTTTGGAGAAAGAAGTGTCGTGGTACTAGGTTTTATTTGACTAGCCTACTACGTGGGAAAAGGAACCGAAACTGCCGTCTCCAACAGAAATTGAAGAGAAGTTAGTGACTCGTCACTTTACCTTTTGCATCTCTTTACCTTTACAAGGTATTATGTAGACTTAATGTATGCGGATTCAAAATTCGAAGTGGATTGAGGAAAATGTTTGCATAATTATTAAAGGAAATAATGTATTGTTAGGTTCTTATTAAGTGTTGTTTTAAAAAATAAGTCACTAGCGACCCGCCGGCTTTTCCGCTACTGCTGTTTGTTTAGTATTTTTCGCATTTTTGTATAGCAATTAAATTCCTGTAAAAAAATAATAAAATCGAATAAAAAAGAAGCTTATGTTCATCCCAAGACACTCAAGTATCTCTAGAAAATTTTCATCACTATCAGTTCAGCGGTATTGCCGTGATGACGTCACAGACAGATACCGTTACATTCGCATTAATAATATTAGTATGGATTCCTGGAACCTGAAAACCTGGACTCGGTCTTTTAAAGACTTTTGTTAATCACCTCTTAAAAAGTTAAAAACTATATATTGTTAAAGCATAATGAAATGACTATCATTTAAAATTTCTTTAAAACCATTTTTGAAAGTATAAAACTCCATTTTTTCTTAACTGCAAAAGCTCATATAACTTTAACTTAGCATTGCAGTACACCAATTTCCGGAAGCTGAAAAACTCTAATAAGTAAAATAACGTAACTTATCAACCGGATGTCAACACCATTTTAAAGACAGACATTAGAAAAATATTTAATATTACTTTAAGTGTACAGTTTTACATGTACTTGTGATACACCAGTTTAGACCTCTGATTGTTAGATTTTGTCCCTCTCTCATACAAGCTATATTGGAAAGTGGAGAAGTAAGTCTTTGAGTAGATTAACAGCTTTAAGCTGTTTCACATAGCAGGGTTTAGTGAATCTAGTGTCAAAACACGTTCCGTTCTCTATTTGCCAAATTCAGGACGTTATTATAATAATAATAATTCTGAATTCGAGAACTATTTCGAGAGATACATAATATTAATAGTATACTTTATTGTAGACCACAAAAGAGAAAAACAGAAAAAATGGCAAAAGAAAAGAAAATGTACAGCAGGCTGCCTGATCGCTAAAAGATATCTCTGCCAGGCAACCTTAAGATATAGGTGTAGTAAAAGCGGATATTGAGTGGCGGAACTCAACGCAGCACTTTATTCGGAATACGAAGATAAACAAACAAATACCATAACGTGAGCAGACAAATCTTTTCACCTTATATAAGAATATATATATTTGGAAAATAAATAACTTCCTGCAAATGTTTATTCGTATCTGCAGTGAGTCTGAAACATCAAGATTATAAGACACGGTAGTTCCAAAGCGCCATCACGTAGCCGTGCTGAGTTTGTTATTAATTCCGATACACTCGTATTTGGCATCGTGCCGGGGAATAAAACTTTAGAAAAATAGCGTATGACTTAGATAACATATAAATTCGGTTTAAGATAAATGCGTTTGGTTTTTTTTTACAGTAATAAAAGGTGAGAAATAAAAGACATATTTAGAAAACGTATAAAAATTTGAACGCAGCGGGATTTATCCCCCGGGACCTCCCCCCCCCCAGACTCCTGAGCTGCTGCCACGGTCGCTGATTGTCTAGCTGGGCCTCCCTTGAGGAATCAAGGGTCTCACCCGGCTGGGCTGATCGCCCGGGCAGCATACTAGCTCATTCCTATCCTTCATCCCGTTTCCCGCATGGGAACAAACCCCCGGCCACATTAGGCCAACCCGACTCCCATCCATATTTAAAGATGGCACATACATCCACTTCCAGAGGACCAGGCCCTGAAGAAGTTGCCCCTCTCTCCGCAAGGAGTAGAGAGAAAAAAGCAAGGTAGTAGATTTAAATCCGCGCCTCTTAAAACCCGTTCAATTTACTTAATGTGCGAATAACACTTTAAAAAATGGTAAAAAAAAGGTGAGAAATAATTGATCTTTTCATTACATTTCTTTGTGAGATAGCTTAATAAGAACAACTTGTAATTTTAAACATATTACTTAACCGCGTGTAGAGTGGCGGAACCGAATGCCGCTTTTTGTTTACTAGAGCTGAGGTAAGAAGTACTTTAAATATAATCATTCCCCCAAGTGGGAATCGAACCTACAAGCAATCGCGCTTACAGCCTGACACTATCCCAATGCGGCACATGGCTTTTTATATAATATTTTTATAAATTCTTAAAGAAATTTCAAATAATAATATATATTAGTATTTTTTTATGTTTTAACAACGTCAAGGTTTTTAATTCTTGAGCCGATTAATAAAAGTCACTAAAGGTCCAAACCCATATTTCCTATTCTATGACACAACAATTATAAAATATAAATTACAGATACAATTTCAGGCTGTAAATATTCATAATCCGGCAAATTAGATTAAACTTGCGTAAATTGAACTCAGTCAAAATATACAATACAATAAAGTAATTATAAATTAAAAATATATCAAAATATATGTGATTCAAAATTTAAACCATTTCAAAAACTATTGTGTCGCCCGTATCCAATCCCGAAGACAATATGTAGAATGTAGGACTGTTAAAAAAAAGGATACAATTTCAGGCAAAAGATTGGTGTTACTATTCATATATTGTAAAAATCTTAGACAGAGGCAGTTATTCAGCTATCTATTTAGAAGTTATTTTGCAGTTTCAAACGTTTTCGAGCTTAGCAGGGCCTTCTGAGAGAATCTCGTGGCATGACACGTCGTTCTCCATTTTCCGCCCCAATTCTACACATTGTGTGTTGAATGGCGGAACTCAACTCTCCGTCTAACTGCAGCAGACAAATGAAAATAGTTTAAATATTTATAAGCATTTACCCGAGCGGGAATCGAATCCAAACTACCAATCGCGTTTACAGTCAGACTGTTTACCTGCTATACCAGGACGATTGCCTCAAAACTACACTAGTTTTTAGTATTAGTTTAGTTAAATATCGTATAATATAATGATAATCAATCCAAAAGAAAAAAGTTATTAGGTTATCTTTTAATCCACGAGACGCAGTCGATGCTTAAATGATTTATAAAAACGACTAACATTTTTGGATAATAGATCGAGGATACGATGGCTTTTATCGTCAAATACTCACGAATCCAGGACGAAACGTGCTAAGTAGTCGGTATAATTTTCATAAAATAGGACACGTGCTCAAGAGCCTGTAAGCTGAAGGCAATTCCACTTTGTAACGATTTCTTGATTCGGTATTAGATTTTTCTATTCTACTGCTTTTGGAATATTATTTTTAAAGTTTTAACATTTACTTATATTTTGATATGTTCATATTTCTTATATAAACAAGTTGGTGCCTGCTACTTCGTTTGCGAGCATTTCATGACATATTTCCATTTGTTTCTATGACCATTTACAATATTCACATTTAAATGTTAATAATGAAACATCATTCAAATGACGAAATTCAATGACTAGGCTGTTTGTCTGTAAACGGATTGTTGTGGGTTCGATTCCCACTCGGAGGAATGATTATATTTAAATTAGTTTTACTGCTCCGCTTTGGTAAAGTGGCAAGCACGGCGTTGAGTTCCGCCACTCAATTGTTCCGCCACACATTGTGTCAATGTCCGGATTTCGGGCGACAAGTGGAGAACAGCGGGTCGTGATACAAGGTTTTCTTTGACTTCCCTGCTGCGCGGGGAAAGTAGTGGAGCTGTACATAAATATTATCAAAGAATACCTATTATAAAAAACGACTAGCGAATGAATGTATGTAGTCCCACTACAAACGTACCAAATAACGCATGATCAAAATAAAACAGACAAGTGTGATCCTGATTGATACCGGTTTGTTGAATGTACTTAATATTTATTCTCTTTAAAATTTTGTGACAGTAAAATATCGTTGCTGGATTAATTTTTGCTGGATTTTTTTTATTTTCACGTTATTTCCCTCATTGCAGGGTAGTCAGAAAGAGCCTAGTGTCATAACACTCCGTTCTCCACTTTCCGCCTGAATCAGAGACATTGCGTTTTGAGTTGTGGAACAGATTCTATGATTTTATGTCTATTTCGTTTCATGAATATTTTTGTCGTTTTTCTTTTCTGGCCATTTTTCTGTATATTATATAATAAACAAATATTTTTTTTAAGACCATTCGATTACATGGATATATAAAATTGATGTGTTTTTCTGTTAACGGATTTTATATTAACTTAAAAGTTTCCAGTTTACGTCCTGAATTCCGCTTCTAAGCTTGCGTTTGAGATCCTTTGTAAGGTGTTATAAAATAAGTTACATTGTAATGTAAATTTTAATCAGAGTATGTTCTTGCGAGATGATAGTATATCTTGGATTTGAATTCTCTACCACTAACTAGACTAGTCAAGGCCATTGTGGCATGGTGTGACAGCATCTGAATATATACGAGATGGTTGTCGATTCCTATTCGTGGGGAATGATAATGTTTAATTTATTTCCATTTATCCGCTCCATTGAGTTTCGCTATTTAACACACGATTTTTCAGATTTGGACGGAAAGTGGAGAAAGAAGTGTCTTTATACTAGGTTCTCTTCTACCCCCCTCTGCAGAAGGTAAATAAAATTATCAATTAAAAAAAAATCTTGAAAACTATTCTATAAGTTTCAATAATCTTAAAATCAAGTTTAATTATATTTTCAATATTCCTTATAATAAAATAGCGTTACTTTTTACGTCTGTCTAAATATACAGAAACCTACGTACGGAAGTAATTAAGTAATTTTCTAGGCGTACAATGTGTTCTTTTATACCTCTGGTTTCAAGTCTAAATTGAAAATGCCAATTTTCATGTTCAGATACCAGTATGTAGATTGTTGGAACAAAGTAAATGGTTATTCGTTTCATATTGCACTTTTATTTCAAAACAAACGACATGGATTGATGGGATATCGAAAATTGAAAGGGAATTGAAAATTTGGTGCCGAAACATTGCGCCTGTCGACAAATATGTTTCTTTGTAAGCTTCGTTTTTATATGGACAAGAATATTTGTCTATAAAACTTTAGAAAAAAATATGTTAGCCGCACCCTTTTTATTACTTGTAAAAGATTTTTTAATAATTTTACAATTAAGATAAATTTAGTTAAAATATTAAATTCACTGAATTAATGCCGTTCTATTTGAATTTTCAGTGTTGAGATATACCTCATAGGGTAGGGCTTAAATATAAGCGTAAGAGTTTACAAATATTGAATTGGTGAACCTAGTCGTTTCTTTTTGCAGCGAATGGCTTTATCCTAAGGGTATATGGCATAGCAGGGTCAGGTCAGAGAACCTGATGTCAAGACACTCCGTTCTTCACTTGCCACCCAAAATCAAGACATTACCTATTGAGTGGCGAGTCTTATCAATTTAGAAGGGAATTCATAGGAAATAAAGGAGTAAAAATATGAAAATCACAAACATGAACCAAAAGTTTAATTTTGTACTGGAATTAATAATTTCTAATTAGGCTTTCGGTCAGAAAGAGGGGACGTCATTCAAAATACTTCCTGTCTGTAACCGGATTACGCTATAATTCCGGATCGGCATGGCCTTCGAGCGAAATGGCCGAAGTGCTCTGAATGAGTCCTAAGTTTGCTCTACTTCAAAACTATTATTCTAATGAAAAATGAACCTTAAACCACAGGTTTTAGGTTGTAATTTGTAATTTTTATCCATGAATAACTTTCCTTGGCTGTTTACATAATGTGTTGGATATCATTCTTGAGTTAATTCGAATGGTCGATACTAGTATGTTGGAATAGTTGGGGCTGGTTATTGTTAGCAGATTGGTTATATTTCAATGCTCTTTATCGGAGACCATCTGTGGCAGACTGTATACGCGATAAATTTAAATTATATACATTTTCTCCATTTCGGTGACAAGACAAAGCGCAGCGTTGAGTCCTGGCACTCAACACGCAATGTCTTGATTTTAGACGACGATGTTTACGTTTTTATAAGTTGTATTTAATATCTTAATTTGGTGCATAATAAGTTCTTTGATTTTCACGATTATTACACATTTTGAAATGAAACTATTTTTAACCGGATTAATCGCGTATAATATTGGTATTCGAAAATACATTTTTGAACCCATTCAGTCTACCTGTGACCACGGACTACTGTAAAGTGTTCGAAACGTCGGGTTCTAAAATGTATTTTCGAATACCAATATTATACGCGATTAATCCGGTAAAAAAATAGTTTCATTTCAAAATTCCTTTGGTGCAGTTAAATTTAAAATAAGTCAAAAACAAATTAGTTCACTTTTACATTAAAAATAAAATGGTTTCAGACAATTTTCATTTGTCAGACAAATGCAAACGTTCGGAGGAGTATTTTAGCAATTTTATATATTGAATAAATTTCTTTTATTTGGTATTAAACACACAACTTGTAGGGCAAGTATAATTTATATAAACAAATCAGAATTTTAGAAAGTGACGAATTCAAGTTATTACACTCACTATAAACTTATATTCTGTTTATATATAATAGGTCATCGTGGCGCTGTGTACAACCTCTAATGGTAATCTCTATTGGTTGTGGGTTCGAATATCACCAGATGGATGGATCACAATTTATTTGATTTTCATGTCTTCGCTCCAGTGAATAAGGCAAAGCGCAGCATTGAGGTTCGACTCTTAACAAGCAATGTCTCAAATGTGGGTGAAAAGTTTAGAACAGAGTGTCTTGACACTAAGTTCTCTCTTTCGGCCCGATGTGCGGGAAAAAGCGTGAAGAAAAACGTATAATATATATTATATAAACACTTCACTCTTTAACTGCTTTATATAAAAAGTAGCTAAAGAATAAAATATAAAATTAGCCACTTCAGCCACTGTCTCAAAAATTCAACCTTGACAAATTTGCAGGTGTACATAATAATGTACACCTGCAAATTGTACAGCCACCGAAAACGGGACGTCGTTTCCTTTGAAAGAAACACGTCTGTCTTTGCAAGAGTAATTAGTTGGTATAATTCACCTATTACGTCCGCGACCTCTGGCCTGCCTTTTAATAATTTGTAGTGTTTATTTCGGCGCTGCGTGTCAATGTTGATTTTTCGGCATTACTTTAGTTTGGTTAATGTTTTTTGTGGGTACCGTTGCGTTGAGTATTTGAAATTTTAATGACTTTCGCAACTTTTGTATTATTAATATGTTTTTTTTTAAAGAGTCTATTAGAGCTTGACGTATTTACGATGGTTGTGGATTCGATTCCGACGTGTGGAAATGGTTATATATTTTTGTTTCGGAATTTATTTATTTCTCATACAAAATTTACAATTTACTTACTGTAAAAAAAAATGTTACATGTAATGCCGTCCAGCGTATTTTATATATATATTTTTAAGTTCACGCTTTTTCCCGCATAGCATCGGTAAGAACCTAATGTTAAGACAGGCTAAGTTCCCCGCTTTCTTCGTGTATTTGAGACATCACAGGTTGAGTTGCAGAAATAAATACCGCGCTTTATCTTGTACCAGAGTGATGAAAAGAAAATAATTTTAATATAATCATTGCTCCACTCGAGAACCGAACCCGATAATACTCCCTCCTATTAAAATCACTTCATGTTTTCCAAGCTTAAAAGACTTAAAATAGTACAAAAAATTCGATAATACTCCCTCCTATTAAAATCACTTCATATTTTCCAAGCTTAAAAAATTAAAATAGTACAAAAAATCCGATAATACTCCCTCCTATTAATTAAAAAATTAAAATAGTACAAAAAATCCGATAATACTCCCTCCTATTAAAATCACTTCATATTTTCCAAGCTTAAAAGACTTAAAATAGTACAAAAAATCGGGGCCCAAAAAACATTTCTCCTATTTCTATTTGTTCTTATGGCTCTAATCTTATTTCACTTTTACTGCTGATATATAAAATTCCTTGCAGACCGGAGAGTTCCCTACGTAATGGATAGAAACTAAAATAGTTTGTTCCAATATATAAGGCTCGAAATGAAACATTAGTCAATAACTACCAACTGCGTTTCATTTTATCTCAATTTTCCAAGATTTTTGAATCAATAATATGCCCTTTAATTAATTATCACTTTTAAACCGTAATAAGCCCTAACCAAGATGGTTTTGCATATGCACTGTCAGTTCATTGGACGTCATCATCTCTGTTGCAAAATGACTTATTACAGTTTTCTATTTGGTGCCAAAAGAACCAGATGGATTTGAATATAAGCATTTACTGAAATTTGTGGTGAATTTAATATATTTACAAATCTAGAATAAGACATATTTAGAAAACGTATAAACATTTGAACGCAGCGGGATTTGAACCCGCACCTCTCGCAAACCGTTTAAGCGCTCTGACCGCTACGCCATGCGTTCTACATCCAGCTACGTTGAAATTCTTATACGCTTATTACAGCTTATATTTGTTGTTTTCAAGAGGTGAAGGTGGTTTTCAAGAGGCGCGATTTTAAATCCCGCTGCGTACAATTTTTTATACGTTTTCTAAATATATCTTTTTCAATTTCCTTAGTGTGGGAATAACACTTTAAAAAATGTTAAATATAAATCTAGAATAATTAAAATTTTATCCAATCTGCATATTAATGACATTCAACTGCTCACTTCTTGAAGTAAGTACAATTAAAGATAAGGGCGTTTACTCTAGACGAACGAACGGAACTTAACTTTTCTGCTCCATATTGATAGAGTAATAAAAAAAAGGCTTCGAAATTTTTTGGTTTCATTATTCGTATAACAAAAAGAGTGTTTGCGCCATCAACAAAAATATTGTTATATAAAAGTGTGCTTAGGAGTATATTAGGGTACGGGCGTATCGCTTGGCGACCACACTATTTGTACTACTCGTTCTCTTAGAATTGAACTTGTGCAGACACGTTTTATATGGCATCTTGTATATTCGACGGGTGTAATAAGCTTCCTAGAAACAAATGACAAGAGAAAAAATTATACCACTTAGTACTAGAAGAGATGTTCTAGATTTAGTGTTTCTATACAAACTTTTCATTGACAAGACAAGACAAGACATTGACTTGCCACAACTTCTGCAGATGTTTAATTTCTACATCTCGCCTCGCTTCCCACGGGGTGTTATCAAACCGTTACAAGTTCCACTATATAGAACTCTGCTGTACCACGAATAAGCAAACTTTTTAACCGATGCAGTGGCTCAATAACATATTTAGCGTCTCTATTCACATATTTAAAAAGAACTGTTTGCAATGTCCCTTTGCAAATTAACCAATTACTTTTATTTTATATTTCAAATAAATAAAACTTAAACAAATTAAACAGAAACCTTGCGTAGCTTTTATTTATAACACTTCTTGTACTTACTACAATTTGAATTTCAAATTTATAACTTTTAATATTTATATTTTAAACATAGTTTATTGCAAATACATGAATAATTATATAGTAAAATAAAACCGAATGTAAACTGAAGAGGTTTTATCTCGAAATTACCTTTTTCATTCAACCAATTTACTATTATAAAGTAAATAGAGTTAAATTATTTCACAATTTTATGGCTTGAACTATACAAGACTGTTCAAAGTCCTTTGATCCTAAAGAATTGCATTAAAATTTGGTACATAGAATTATTTAAAGATATTTATATGTACATATATATATATATATATAAGAGCAACAAAAGCAGAATCCGCCTCATACCGATGTTGAAAAAGCCTTTAGTCCTAATTTCTGTAGGCATCTTTAATATTTTTACTATTATATGATTATATAAAGTTTGATAAGTCAGCCTTTTTTGTAAAAATAATTGAAGAAATGACTACAACCTTGGCATTACTTTAAAAAAACTAAACAAATATTCCAAGGCACAGCTCCTGAATTGTCTAACAGCAACGTTTTCTGCTAACCCTCCACGTACCCAATAAACTTAATGGGTGAACTGTAATGACAAGGGCGCCGTAAGTCGCATTCCAGTTTTGATTACATACGTACCTACATTGTACAGTAACGTCTGAATCACCGTCCGGTCTAATTCCGAGGTAAAATTTTTACATAATTAGTTGCGGCGACCCGAGTTCTGGGCTAGTGGTGGGCTATTGTAATTTAGAAAACGACATGTGTTTGTGGATTTTTATTATATAGTAGCAACCCGCTCGGCTTCGCCTGCGTAAGGTACTCGATTACAACTAATTCGACTATAATAATATAGTTTTGTAGCCCGCTAGCGTTCCCACTTAATATACAAGATTTACCTAAAATTATAATTTAAATTCTTGTAACTTTTTTATTCATTAACCAATTTACAACACCATTACCAACTAAATGTTAAGACAAATTTACCAAAATATAATAGTCAAAACCTCATTTAAATTGGTTTAGCTATTTCTCATATGAGCGTGTACAAACGCACGGACAAACAGAAATTGAATAAAAAACAATATTTTGGGTTCTATTTCATTGATACATGTACATACAGCGATCAGTTAGATTTTATTATATGTATAGATTTACATTGAAAGAGATGATTTATTTGTGAGATTTTTGTAACCGAAAATATTTGTCTTTTCAAATTTGAAATACATATTTATTGTCAATCAAAATTACACAGCAGGAGTTTTGCTAGTCTGGTTACAAGAACCGTGATACTAAGTCAGCCATTCGATATACTATATCATTAAGTTACGTTAAGTTATTCAAATAGCACCGATTACCTAGGTAGTTAAAATAAAGTGTTGATAGAAATATTTCCCTATCATTTGTGATTTGAAACTTCAGTTATTATATATGCGCTACATGACACCGAATTACACCTAAACAAATTCAAATTCACAAACAAAAATCCCTCTGAAAATAACTAAACGCTGAATGCAGTACCTTCAAACACTCTACAATGAATCTTACACGGTCGTTGAAATTGTCCCTGTAAGAAACTTGCCTAAGTAAATTTATTTAGGGCGTCTTGTCATGCCTTAAAGTTTTATCAAAATCGATCAGTAGGTACCGGTGAATTTCTGTTATAGCGTAGTTAGATTGTGCTTAAATACGAACATATACTGTAGATATAGGTTCGAATTCCGCTGGGGCTTGTTGACACGAAGAAGACGATTCGTCCTGTTAAATTTTTCATTCTTTTTAAATTATGGAAAAAGCTTTTACAAACTTACTTAGTTTCATTTGAATATAGCATTATAAGGATCTTCTTATAAGAAATGTATGACAAAAGAAAAAGCTTATAAGTAGTTTATATATTTTACCTTCATTCTAGTCGCCTTTTCTATATATATTTTATAATTTTTAGTTTAGACTAAATAGATTTTAATATCGGTTGTTTTGAGAGTTAGGTTTATAACTAGCCGTAGGCAATTATGTTGCAACCTGCATAAATATATAAGATAACCTGTGAAATCTCTGTATGATACAAAGGCTTCGTAGCAGGCCCGCGTAGCAGGGTCTTCAGAGAGAACCTAGTGACACTCCGTTCTCCACTTTGATATAAAGGCGGCTTATTTTTTTCTATCAACGACGGTTTTTAGTTTTTCTAGAATAGGTTGATTTTCAGATTTCTAACTAGCCATAGGTAAGAAACTGTAGAATATCTTGATATAATTAAGACATCCTATGAGCTAAGTAAATTTCGGTACAATGTATTTTCATTCCTAGTGTCGGGACACTGCATTCTCCAAGTTCCGCCCAAATTTGCTTTTGGGAGAAATTGCTTATTTAGTGGCGGAACTCAACGCCGCGTTTTCTTTTGCGAGATGAGAAAATGCAAATTAGTGTAAATGGGAATGATAAGTAACTCGAGTGGATATCGTCGAATGTATGTAGTTACAATTCTATAAGTCTACTAGTCATAATTTAAATAACATACAGCAAAAATGATAAAAACGTTTACGAATGTACATACAATTAAATTTTGTTTAATATACATAATTTTCTATTAAATTAATTCTGATTGTAATTGAATTTACTGCATATATGTTAGTAGTCAAGTGGAAATGAAATAGATGTGAATCAACGGACGTGTTTAATAAGGATATATATATATAGTTTTTTTTTTATTTTTACCGCATTTTTCTTATTAAGTCCTTCATTTCTTCTCCGCTATGAAAAAATATATCTTGTACTATAGTAACAGATTTTTTTGTATAGTACGATAGGCAGAGAGAACCTAGTGTCAAGACACTCTGTACTCCGCTTTCCCACCATTTTGGTTTGTACACCAGAGCGGAATCAAAATAATTTCAATATAAATATTCCCCCGAGTGGGAATCGAGTCCACAGCCATCGCGTATCCATTCAAACGCTGTCACACTGCTCCATGATGGTCTCATTAACATTGTGTGAATACAGCTTTCAATATGTATACACCTAAGTTAGGTACACTTATAATGGAATCTAATCAAAATGCGTACAGTAGCTCATCTAGATAGACATAACTCGGTCTAGATAGGCATATCTAACGAATTCACCTCAAATAATTAGCGTGCATACGGTGCCGATGTCCGGTTGCGACGCATACTAGATTTTGTGAGACGAGCAATGCTCCAGCATCCAGCCTGTAATATATTGAATGAAGTTTCTGAATGCGGCGAAGTTTCGAGCTTCTTGAAGTCATATTTCATGTTCGCTAGACTTTATTTTTTATATTCTTTAATTGGCTAAGACAATATGTTAAATATATTTTTTAATATTTTAATATTTTTTAAAGTGTTATTCGCACACTAAGGAAATTAAAAATATATATTTAGAAAACGTATAAAAATTTGAACGCAGCAAGATTTGAAGTCGCCCCTTTTGAAAACCGTTCAAGACGTTCGTTCGTGCTTAAACGGTTCTCAAGAGGCGCGGGTTCAAATCCCGCTGCGTTCAAATTTTTATACGTTTTCTAAATTAAATATATTAAATATATTTTTTTCATGGTCATTTATATATTATAATAAATTATATAATCATATATTATTATTATATAATTAATCCATGGTGGCGCATTTGGTCTTTGTCGGACTGTAAACGCGTTTGGTTGTGGGTTCAATTCCCATTCGAGGGAATAATTATATTTAAAATGTTTTCATTCCTCTGCTCTAGTATCTAACACTAAGCGATACGTTGAGTTCCGCCACTCAGCGAGCATGTCTCGATTTCAGACGGAAAGTGGAGTACGGAGTGTCTTGACACTAGATTCTTTCAGACTATGCTATGCTATGTAATATTATATTAAATAAATAAATATATTTACATTTCCGTTTTGTAGGCTAGACTTAATAACAGGCATTTTTAATTAACAGTTATATGCGGTGTTACACCATTGCTCTTTATTATATAACTAACGGTCAATTAGTCCGTTACAGTGATATCATAGAATGATCATTAATTACGGTATCATTAGTTTTTAGTTTTAGTTTGCGGTTATTATTAAACTAATTATGTGCAATCATTCAGTAAGTTTCATTAATTTAAGATTTTACACATTAGTATTTAACAGTCTAACTGTGAACACATACCACTGTAAAGTGTTCGAAATGTTGGGGTTTATAAAATGTATTTTCTAATACTAATATTATATGTGATTAATCCGGTTAAAAATAGTTTCATTTTAAAATTTTAATAATAAACTTTTTTTAGTTACACCCTTTTCCCGTATACCAAATTAGGCAGAAAAAACCTAGTGTTCATCACTTACTGTTCGATATCAAGCCATTTAGGTGACAGTGGCGGAACTTAGCGTGCTTTGTCTGACGAGTGCGGTGGAACGAAAGTTATCTAAGTAAAGTCATTTCAAATAGGAGGATGGAACCCGCAACCATAGCGCTTAAAGACTGATGCTGGTCCATGCACCTTGACCACATTGCACCTCGACTGGTTTCAGTTAGGTATAGATATATTATAGAAGGATCGTTTATTGTTAAGTTTGATTATTTTTTTATATTACTTTATGGTTATTTTAAAGTAAATTCAATTTTACAAAGAATTGTGTAATAATGTTATATTTATGTAGGGAAGGCAGAGAGAATCAGCCATCAAAACCCTCCGTTCTTCACTTTTTATATATTGCGTGGTTTTTACGCAGTTATTAGGAAATTCGCTAGTTTTAATTTTTTAAGTTATATTATCTGTTATGTTCTTTTTTCTGATCAGGTTACACAAAATATAGACTTAGCTTTCACAACGTAGCGTACAATATCTAAATAAACCATAAGTTACAAAAATAAGATTTCTCACGAAATTCCCATTGTGGCGCAGTGGGTCAGCGTCAGACTGTAAATGCGTTTGGTTGTGGGTTCGATTCTCACTCGGGGCATTATATTTAAATTATTTGCATTCCCTCGCACTGGTGACAAGCAAGACACAGCGCAACGTTGAGTTTCTCAACTAAACCCGCATTAGCTCTAATTAAGGCGGAAAGTGGGGAACGCAGTGTCTTGAAACGAAAAAAGGTTATATAAACTGAATTTTAAATCCATGCATTAACTTACGTAAAACAGTGAATTTCATGTTCAATACAATACAATATAAACTTCATAAGTCTACAGTAATTTCCCAATTGGAGGAATTATTATATTTAAAATATTTCGATTTCTCCGCTTGTACGACAAAGCGAGGCGTTGTGTTTTCCCACTCATCTCAAAATGTTTCAATTTTAGGCGGTGAGTAGAGAATGGCGAGTCTTGACACTAGGTTTCTCTGGCTACCCTGGTACGCTAAAATATATACATATTACATACACTTTTGTTTATATTACAGTGTCTTATATCAATGTCTTATAAGGACTGACCCAAATTGCTTCAGGTCAAATATCTAGCATTAGCTTGACAAGAGTAAACAGTTGCAGTACATTACATAGTGAACTCATGATATTATCACGATAAGTATTTACCAAAACTGTTTGGTTATTTATAAAAAACTAGCGTGAACTATAAGCGTGCTAGCGTGACGTATGTCTTTTACAATTGCCTAAGTGTGCGAATAACGTTTCAAAAAATTTTAAAAAATATTTAATAATTAGCATTCTCTCTTGCCAAACGATTGTTCGTAGAATAATCTTTGGGTAGCAGAAATTTGTATAATTCACTCTACAGAGACTGTGATAAGCGTATAAGATTTTCGAAGTAGCGGAATATAGAACGCATGGCTTAGTGGTCAGAGCGCTTGAACGGGTTACAAGAGGCGCGGGTTCAAATCCCGCTGCGTTCAAATTTTTACACGTTTTCTGAATATGTATAAATTGAAATATTTCCACGAGTAGGTATCGAACTGTCAAACAGTCGTGTTGACAATCAGACGCGATTTCACTGCACCGCAAAGATCTTATATTATATACTCTAAAGTGTATTAATTTTAGAAATTTCAACAAACTTTCACATTTTTAATACCAATACAATTATTCTTTGCAATCTGAGCACTCACGAAATTAGTTATTGTGGCTTTCCACATAAAAGGCGTCTATAAAGAAGCTCATATTTCGCCTTGAGCCAGTCGGAGTCTAAAATTAATTACTCTCAAGCGTTGCAAACGGCAATAAAGGTTTACAGAAGAATTTATCGTTGTAACGAGAAAAACTGCAGTATTGCTGAAGCGATAGCGTTTAGTAGATTTTGTATGTAATAAAAATATATAGAATGGTTGTATGTTCGATTCTCGTTTGAGGAAATTGTATGTTTAAAAGACGTAGAAATAAATTAACAAGCATATGGACTAACAGATATTTAGAAACATATAGATTTAAGCTTTTTGAAAAGTTACACTGTTTTGAAATCTCGAATATATATACTCGTACTCGTACTCTCGAATATATATACAGAGTGAGAGTAAGTAATATTTAATGGATAATATTTTGTTTACAGCTTCACGGTTTTTCCCGCCGTTCTCGCTCGAATTCGAGACATAAGGTGTTGAGTAACATATTGGAGAAATGAAAATGTTTTAAATATAATCATTCACCCGAGTGGGTATCGGAAAAAAACCCACAACCATAGGCGTTTACAGTCAGACGCTGTACCACTGCGCTACCACGACCTCATGTATAATCTGTTTATATGAACTTAGTCGCAGTTACTAACTCCCACCTAACAAGCGAAAGTTAAATAAAGTATTGTGAATTTAGTTAAAGCAAACTTTCCTTCAACTTTGCAATAGTATTAAGACGAGTTGTAATATCTATAATACCTCATTACTTATAATATATGCTGAAAGGAAAAAAGTTTTACTTAAATCCAAGATTATTTGAATTTAAGTAATTAAATTCAAATAATTTCCCAGAGTGGGAATCGTATCCACATCCATAGCGTATTCAGTCAGAATCTGTCACACTGCACCACGGTGTCATTAAGTTGTGATACCTTAAAATTTGGAACGATATGTTACAATTGCAAAAGAAAATACATCAGTACAGTTCAGCCCATTATCTAGTGGACATCGTGGCGCAGTGTGACAACATTCAACTGTAAACGCGATGGGTTGTAGGTTCGATTTCCATTCGGGGGAATTATTATATTTAAAACAATCTGTGCCAGCGACTACGTCCACATGGCATTCTAAAATAAAAATATCATAAATTACTCATTATTACATCAGATTTCTGCCAGGGAAAGTCTCAGAATCGATTCTGAATATTAACCGGTACAAACAGATAGACAGACAGCCAAAAAAATGTAATGTAATGTAAAAAATTTTATTTATTATATATGTACAGTGAATATATGCATTTAGTAAAAAGGAGACAAAAAAGTAACACTATATTCTATGTGAAAAAGTTGTTCAAATTTTAAATATTTTCTTCTCCCAAATGTTAACTAAACTCACAAACATAAGCATCACTTTTGTAACAAATAAGTCCTAAACGCATTTCCAACTGAAATCGATATGAAATCTTATTAGATTTCTTACTCGGCCTGGTGCCAGGACCGAGTGGCAACATTCTTGAGTGATTCATCTTATGCTTTACACTTTTGTAGATTGCTTGATATGTTAAAATGAAAATCTTAATAATGTTTATTTAAGTCTTTGAATAATCAATTTCATAAACATAAAACTAAAAGTTAAAAGAGTTTATTTTTTATATTCATCTTATTAAGCGTCCAGCCACAACCAATCGAAACAGTCAGGTGTAAACGCAATTGGTGGTGGACTCGATCCTTTCTATGTATTTCTCCGCTCTAGTATCTAAAACAAAGTACGGCGTTGAGCTCCGCCAATCAACACGCAATGTCTGGAATGATTTCGGGAGGCAAGTAGAGAACGTAGTGTCTTGATATTACGTCCTCAGTGACTATCCTGTTTTGCGTAAAAAAGCGTAAAGCTGTTTTTTTGTCTTTTTGGTTTTATTCTTTACATATCTCAGTTTTAGGCTCAAATATAGTATCTAGTAAAATATAACTCAACAAATGATGGATTTGGAAGTTATCACAGAGCTATGGGATGATATTTGACAGTACACGCGGTAGCAACAATAAATTTTCTGATTTGGTAAGACAGACCTTGACATTGGGTTCCGCCATTTACCAAGTTATGCCTAATCTTTTACCTACATCAAATGCCTAAAGCAATTCGTTAACTATCAAAAAATCCTATATTAAAGTCGGATTTATAAAGTAAAATGTATTCAATAAAAGCTTTCTACATATAAGCCTTCAGGTGTTTCAAAGCGGCAGGACTCAATATACTTTTGTAGATAGAAGTTGGATACTTTGAATAAATATTTGAAACTGATCGCCTTAGCAGTCTAAATACTACTTTGAGTCTCGATATTATAAATCTCGATCCAAACATGCAATGCATGCAATCTATTGAAGTTATCTATTGCTCATTGGATGTTATATTTTTGGTTATAATTTGTTTACAGTTTGATTTTTGAATAATCTTTTTAGAATCTTTTTACATTTGGTACTTTTTACATTAGTAGTATATAATATATAGTTAAAATGGTATTTTCTGTAAAAAAATTTATTTTAACACACCCTCTATTTTAATTATGTAATATGTATATTTAAATGAAATTGACGCCCCGGAATGTGGATTAAAATGGGGTAAATACTTTATTGTAGCTTTATTCATCGTATATGGAGGTAGTCATAGAGAACCTAGTGTCAAAGCTCTCCGTTCTATATTTTCTACTCGAAATCAAGAGTTTGTGTTAAGTGGTGAAGTTAGCTCTGGACTTTATTTTACCAGAGTGGAAAAATCCAAATAATTTTAATATAAATTCCTAACTCCTCCAATCCTCCTACTCCTCTCGTGGAGTTTAAACTGTCTTCCCGGTTATCAGGATTAGTACATAGAATGTAACACCAAGACACTTCAATCGGGAATTTGCGCCCGAATCCGATACATTGGGTATTTAGTGACGGAACTCAACACCACGCCTCTTGTCACCAACACGAAAATACTAATATAATTTAGATATAATCATTTCTCCGAGAGGGAGTGGAACACATAACCATCGCGCCACACTGCGCCCAGTGGATGCACGCCGAAAAAAATATGTATGTACAAATCTACTATTACACACGCACGACTGTCACTTGGATTAAACAAGTGACGGATTGAACTTTGTATATTACACGACTTTTTGTCTTAGTCACGCTTATTTATTCCTTGACTTTATTTTACTACGAGTTTTGTATTAATATGTTTTGATTGCGAGAAATTTCGTTTTTTAATTGAGTGTTTACTACAGTTATGTCGTATATGGAAATAAATAGCTTTTAATTTATGATTAAATTTAATTTTTTTTAAACTTTCATTTCTATCACGTATATCTAAGGCGACATTAGTAAGGTCGTTTCGAGGTTGGTTATATTTGGTATAGAGAAGGGCTCGGATAGTGGAGGCGAGTTTTAATGCACATTTTTAACTTAACCCACGTGTAGGGGGTAGCAAGTCCCAGACACTCCTCTGAGCTTCTAGCTAGAAACTAAATATAGAATTATATTAACTTTGTAAATAAGAAGTTATTTTGTTTATAGGATTATTATAAAATTTAAAAAACAAAATTAGAAACCGCGGCGTTTTGTTTAGCCACTCAACACGCACTGTCTCGATCTCCGGTGGGAAGTGGAGATAGGAG
The DNA here is from genome assembly GCA_038994665.1 of Podotricha telesiphe. Lineage (NCBI taxonomy): Eukaryota > Metazoa > Arthropoda > Insecta > Lepidoptera > Nymphalidae > Podotricha > Podotricha telesiphe. The sequence goes on along the minus strand of JAOYRR010000422.1, from coordinate 132,270 downwards.
TGTCTTGACACTAGGTTTTCTCTGAATACCCACCCTATGCTATGCAGAAAAAAAGTATATTTACTACAGTACACGCTAATACGTTAACAAGTGTAGTAACGTACAATTATATCACGGTTTACGGTAGTAATATTAATATTATAGGGACAGCTGACAATTTCAGGCAATTTCGTAGAACAAAATATTACACGAGCTTTGTAACCAAGACTAATGTTAACAGATTGATCTCAATACAAATGTAACGTTTTTGTTAGACAAAATAGGATTTTCTTCATTAATTCGAAGCAAAAACTACATACATTGGGTCTGCGTTTGAGAAATATTAAGAGTACATTTTTTTTCCTGCAAACCCAAAGAGAATCTAGTGTCGAGAAATGCCACTCTTCACTTAGCGCCCGAATTCGAGTCTCTGAGTGTTGAGTAGCGAAACTTAATGCCGCGGTTTGCCTTGTTCACCAGAGGGGCGAAATGAAATAATTAAATAATGATCATTCAACCAAGTGGGAATCAAACCCACCGCCAATCGCGATTACAGTCGGACGCTGCCCCACTGGCTGCCCCACAATGGCCTCAAAAATATTTCAGATTCTATTATTATCATTTCTTGACATGTTTTAAGTTAGAAAATAGTTTTTGTTTGTGTTTTTTCTTTTACTTCATTAGACACTGCGTTTTGGGATCCAGACATTTGCTTTAATATATTCGTGTGACAATAACAAATATTTTAATTTTAGCTTCACTACTCATCACGATTAGCAGTTAGAGAGAACTGAGTGTCAAGACACTCCGTTCTGCACTTTCCGCTTGATATTGAAATATTGCGAGTGGCAGAATTTAAAACCGTGTTTTGTCTTACCACAGAGAGAAAATGGGAAAAAAATAAAATCATAATCATTAATCGTATGGCGATTGAACTAAAATTTAAAGGCTCTTTCACTTAGAGACAGTGTGGTTTGCGCTCCGAGAGTCCCGTAAATATCGTTTATGTATATATCAAATCATTTCAGAATCATAATGTATATGCATGCATAAATAAATTCTTTTTCAATTTTAATAAATTATTATCAATTCTTTATTGTCTTTAATTACCTATACTTGTGGCGGCCGGCCCGCCATCAGTTCATGATTTGCTAGAGTGGCCCCTAGTCTTAATAAGTCTGTGTAACCCTGACTTAGAGACAGTATGCTTTACGCTCTGAGAGCCCCATAAATATAGTATATATCAAATCATTACCAAATTATGTCATTTCATAATCATAATGTACTAAAGCATGCATAAATAAAGGGCAGTATTAAGGTCAACGTTCACGTCCGAAACGGACATGTAATGTAAATTCTGGCACTAACATAAATTATACGCCGGGCTTTCCTCAACAACGTCAAGTGAATTCGCTTTGAATTAGGGGCTAAATAAATCTTTGAGGGTGGGAAAATAGAATGATATACGAGTACAATGCTTTCCTACACGATGGAAAACGTTTTGAATATGTAGAGTTTTGAATATGTATATGTAGAGTTTATTTTTACATGTCTTTTAAATAGGGGCCTAAGATCGTAGCGATTGAGTTTTTAGCGGGCGTCTTCTACCTATAATCTAGCTACTGGACAAATTTCATCTGTATACATCAAGCGGTTTTTGATATTTCATGACGAGCCTTTCGCTTGTTTATATATAAATAGAGACAATTACATAGAAAGCTGTGTTAAAATTGACATATTTATGTTTAAAGCGTTTTATGTAATTGTTTAAGTTCAAATGCAATCTCGTTCTAATCTCAATAATAGAAAACCATGTTTTACCATATACGTTGGTAGGCAGAGAGAATCTAATGTCATGACATTTGACTTTCTGCCTGAAATCATGACAATTTGTGTTAAGCGGTGGATATCAAGACTTATAGAGTCTTATGGATTGAATATATAAGTATCGAGCTTAATAGAGTCAAGATACTCTCCTTTCCTATAAACTCTCTTCTATATGTCAAGGCATTTAACGGATTTCATCTTACCAAAATGGCAAATGATAATATTATTATTCATTCGAGAGCGGATCGAACCTACAAGCATTCCCTTTACAGTCAGACGTTGTCCCACTGTTACATCATGGCTTTAATCATATTCTAAAATATCAATACTTATCTGCTCTGAAGTTGAGATTAGGAGTGAACGTGAGTTCGGTGTTCAAATTTTAACCAAATAACTTCTAAATTTGATCAGTAAAGCTGTGTGGTTTTTACAATATTAATGCATATTCTGCAATAGTATATTCAGAGATATTACAATAAAATAACTAAACGAAAAATCTTCCATAGGTTTTTTAATCTTAACAATTCTTTTAGATACACCTGAGAACATCACTATGTTAGAGTTCATAACGGGCCTCTATTACCTATAAACTACTTATCGGACAAATATTATCTGTATAAATAAAGCGGTTTTCGATATTTCGTGACGAGCTTTTCACTTCCTTATATATAAATAAGGACAAAAACATAGAAAGCTGCACTAAAGTCAACATACTTTTGAGCTTTTATCATTCTTCCACATAAGCTTACAGAGCAATGCAAAATTGAATCCCTATATTATGATCGTTAATTGTACATCAGAACACTTCATTAGCGTTAAAACGTTCGAGCCCCGAAATTAATTATAATTCTTAAGGCCTTTCACACATCACTCGCATAAAAATAACTGCTGAAATTACTGAAGAAGGCAAATTACACTACTACAACTATATACTAGAGTATATTTTGATAATGAATAGTGAGTATGATCAAGTTCTCTATAGGGAAATACCTATACAGAATTATATACAATTACTATGAACGTAGCATGAGATGCCAATTATCATTCAAATATATGTCATCTTGCCTCAGGATCGTTGTCAATTCAACTTCAATATGAAATTTACAATACTCGTATGTAACTGAATATCAATATCTATAGAAATAATCCGTAAAAGCTTTAATATTAATTAAATTTAATACAGTTTAAACTATATAAAAGGTATGATAAAAATGTAATAGTATCAGATGTTACAAAAATACCTTCTTAGTACCGTACCTTTCTGAAGAAGTGTCAGTTGTTGTTCAGTTACGAGTTCAAATTTGTGTGTGCATTTCTGTTTAGTTTAGGCAACAATAGCACTATTATACCCTATTTATGGCATACATGTGCAGTCTGTAACGGAGTACTTAGTGCAAGATTTCCTAGACCTCGTTATATCGCAATCTTGTTGGTAATTTCCTTAGATAAACCTTTCCACTTTTCCTTGTATAACAAACCGTTTGAAAATTACATTCATTGTAAGCAATGTGTATTTTGTTCAATCTAAGAAAGTCTTTGTTTGCGGAAGTATTTTAGAATTGAGGATGTTAATTCAGAGGATGATCAGTACTCATCAAGTGCCTCCAGCACAGTCTTGAGGCCTTCAATATTGTTTCGAGATTCTGATGAATATATCCGTTTTTTTTTGCCAAAGAGGTAATATTAGTTAGTTTCGCTTATGTAACTATAGTTAAGCTAAAGAAATATGCAATGTGTGTTATCCATATACATATAAAAATAAAGATCCCAGTTTCCGTTAACATATATTCATAAATGTCAAAAGAAAACATTTGTAAATTTTTTCGGTACTTTTTACACTTCTTACATACATACATGTAAGTGAGCAAAGAAGGAAGGAAGAAATTGTTAAAAGTAGTGACAAATCACTATATTTTTAAATTAAAAGTACTTATTTTATGAAACTACCACTGTGCAACATGCCTTACCATAAGTGTATATTTTTAGAAGATTAACAAAGCTGTAAATTTTGTTAGCTATATTAAATGACATTCAATAGCAGAGTGTGTCATTAAAAACACATTAGGTACGCAAATCGGGGTTCATAGGTCATTAACTTAACTTGTATTGTATAAAACCAAAGGGAGGGGTGGGGGGTGGTTGATATGGAAGGGAGGATATGGAACAAGTAAATATTCTATACGTCTGTAGCTGTTCTAAGTATTGTGTGAGTCTTTGTTGTAATTTTATATGATTTTATTGAAAGGCTTACATGAAAATTATGAATATACTAGGGTTTCTTATATCTTTTCAGAAGCCGCGTGACTTCTGAATTCGAATAAAGAAGTGTCTATTATATAGAATTACGTCTATTATATAGAATTCTAATATTCATTTATACTTTATTGTAGTTTAATATTAAAATAACAAATATGTTAAGTACAAAAGGCAGTCTTATCGCTAAACAGCGACCTTTTCGACAAAACCTTAAGATTAGGAGATTTGTACCCTTATACATGGTGTAAATATATATCATATATATATTCTACTGCACTCTTATATATAGATAGAATACACAGACTTCATTAAAACACTAACTAATTTGAAATACTAATAGTAATACAATATTCAATAATTATATATATAATTAATATTCAATAATATAATATCAAACAATTTTGAACATTATTTTATAGAACCATTAGAAGGAACGGAGAGGAATGAAGTATTTTTTTAACAAAAAATACATGGTATATTTATTATTCATATGCTGCTTGTTAGCTGCTAAGGGAAGCTAACCATCAAAAGCTATAAAAGCAAACGTATAGCGCAGTAACTGGTCCCGCACGCTCGACAGTCACAAGTCGAGGTTCGTGATCCGCAAGGGGCGCCATTGTAACCGACGATACACTCTCAAGCAGCCAAATAGTGTTTGCATTCTCCAAGGACTGAGTTCCCTCTTCCCTCACCTATTTGGTGTTGCTGTCAAGACCAACAGGGTCATCAGCATTAACCTCAAAATCAAAAAAAAATGAAAAGACTCGCCACATGGTTGTTTCATCATGTCCCGTTAATAGTTTTGGTTATCTATACTAATATTATTAATGCGAAAGTAAAGTCTGCCTGTCTGTCTGCGCTGAACCGATTGCGATGAAATTTTATATAGAGATCCTTGTGGGTCTTGGGATGAATATAGGCAACGTTCTTGCCACATGGTGTTTAATTTATCTACGAATTTCATTGTTTTATGAAAATGCCGCCGAAATTACAAAGCAGTTCACACAGGCGAAGCAGAGAGCGGGTGGTTAATTATTTCTGTAAATTCAATATAATTTATACAAATAAGTTTTAATAAGCTGAAAGCTGGATACCCATGCGTTCTGTATGGCTTAGCGATCAGGGCGCTTGAACGGTTTTTAAAAGATGCGAGTTCGAGTCCCGCTACGTTTAAGCTTTTACACTTTTACGTTTAAAAAATGTTTCCATATCCTGTGTGAAAAACATATTGCAAATATAAGAAAATATTATCTATTTTACATACAACTACTATTCTAGTACTATGATTAATTCTATTAACTATATAGTTTGTGTTTGACGCGTTCTGCACAATTAAGCGATAATATGCAATATAAACTATAGTATGTTATTTATAAACAATGTAGATATATCACCAATAAAATATATGTGTAACGGTTTGATCAAACTAACAGTACAAAATTCAATTTCAATTCACCTTATTCTGGCGCAGTGGCACAGTGTCTGATTGTAAATCTGATAGGTTGTGAGTTCGATCCCACTCCTCCTCTCAACTACGCAATGGAATAGAATTCGGGCAGAAAGTGGAGCAATGAGTGTTTTGACAGGTTCCCTCAGTTATATACGGTTATATATAATATATATAAATAATAAAATTTCGATAAAGTTTTGTCAATATAAGTGTCTCGAAAATTAGGCGAAGAAGGCGGAGAATAGACTGTCTTAAAACTAGGTTATTTTTGCCTATACTGGTATAAGCAACTCACGCTTTGTTGATCCAGACTAAGGAAAAGTCAAAAGACATACTCACACACATAAATATTGTTAGAAAGAAAACTTTTTTTAAAGTACGTTATTTTTATTACGATTACAATGTGTTAGCTTAATACATTAATATAAAACTATTAAAATAATATATAAAGCTAATTCGAGTTGGTCTCCATTTGCATAGATATTTATGTCGCTGTTGTATATTGTTTGTATTATCGCTGTCTGTACATGGAAAATATATTATTAGGGCATTTATTAATATAATGAGACCCAAAACAATGATTTTAAATTTTCTTTTCTGTTTGTCTGCTTATTTGTTTGTCTGTGTGTTTGTGCATCTAATCTCAGTAACACCTTAACCGATTTAAATGCACTTTACCTATTATATTTTTTAACTATTGTATTTTGGTAAGCTACCCTAAACATTGTGTGTCATTCATTTTAATCATTCATAACTAAAAAAGTTACAAGCATTTAAATTATAAATTTTAGAGAAGTTTGTGATTTAAATGAGAGCGTGGGCAAAATAACGAAACGTTTAGTAGTGTAGTTTACACAGGCGAAACCGAGAGCGGGTCGCTTGTAATAAATGATACGAGCATGTTCCCTCAATTGAGAATCAAATCTTGGACTATCAGTTACTTAGCAACGATTTAATCTCACTACAGTGGCATCCTTAAATATTATATTTAACATTTACAAATATTTCATTGCGGACTTTTTGCTTGAGGCAACAGGCCGATCCAATGGAGAACAATATTCACAGTTTTGAATCCGTGGTATTTAATATTTAAAACGGTCATTATAAATAAGGCTAAACACATAATAGGTTTTTGGTTTCTATATTTTATAATATTTTAAAGTGCTTTAGAATTATGAAATTTATGAATTTGGCTTAAAATTTGTAACATTGGAGTATTTGTAGCTTTAGAGTACTGGAGGGCATTGTGGTACGTCGGTTGTGGTGTCGAATCCCACAGGTGACATATAACTTATCTCTCTTGGCCTTAATTTTTCATTCAATTTAATTTAATAAGTTGGACGGTTGCCAAGAGACGCGGGTTTAAGTACCGCTACACAATCATTTACAAATTTCTAAATATTATTTTTCTTTCCTTTGTCCGTTAACACTTAAGCTTGACGATTTTTCCCGCATAGCAGGGGAGCCAGAGAGAACCTAGTGTCATCTGATAACCAGCGATGAGTGAGATGAAAGCCTCAGCCAAAAGTTTGTTATTAATAAATATTTTCGCATGCTATGTTTATTTTCTTATGGCAATAAATGTGTTTTATTATTTTCATTAAGAGATTTCTCAACTTTCAGCCCAAAAACGAGATCGCAGACCTGAACGACCTGCTTTGTCTTGTACACCAACGTGGTGAAAGTAATGAAACTATGATCATTCCACAGAGTGGGAATAGAACCAGCAACCAATAGCGCTTAGAGTTAGCCGCTGTCCCATTGTGTCATAATGGCCTCAACAATGCTTTAATTCAGCAAGAATACTTTTTAACCTAAAACACAATATCTTTTCACATTCAATATCAATGAACCATTACGTTATTGAGCAACAAACTCTGAAGTTTATTTAATATATATAAGTTGAAACTAAAACTGCATTGCGGTACAGCACTTGTATTCCCATGTTGTACCATTTGAAATATCTAACGTGAGAAATGTCTAGTATTGAATATCATTTGCAGCTCAATATTAGTTCGTAGTAGTAAAATAAATTTTCACGCTTTTTTTTATATTTTTTAAAATGTTATTCGCACACTGAGAAAATTGAAAAAGACATGTTTAGAAAACGTATAAAAAATTTAACGCAGCAGGATTTGAACCCGCACCTCTTGAACGGTTTTCAAGAGGCGTGGGTTCTAATATTACTTACTTCTAGCTATTGCACGTAACAACTCGACAATGTTCTCTACTCTATTAAATTTAATTTTTAGGAAAGAAAGTAATAATATTTTAAAGTTTTAATGGTGTTTTATGTGGAAATAGAAACACATATAGTATAAAATAAAATCCAATTTCCATATTATATAATCTAATTCCACTCTTTTTCTACCATATCAGGGTAGTCAGAGAGAGAGAGAGTCCAGTATCGAGACACTCCGTTCTCCACTTTCCACTGAAATTGCTTGTTCAGTGTACGCCACGATTTTTCTTTGTTAAGCAGACCGTAGAAATGAAAATAACTATATTATGATCAGTCCTCCGAATAAAATCGAACTCACACCCAATTTTGATAACAGCCTCACACCGCCACAATAGACTCCGCTTAAATTTTCTCAATAATATACGAAAAATAAATATTGTTTATTTGTACCTCAAAAAAATAAGCAATTTTCTTTAATAACAACAAACACAAAGATGTAAAATAAAATATTGCCAGAATAAAAGTATAGAAGCCCATTAGGAAGTTACAACCTATAACATTGCCCCTAAGAGATTAACGCAAAAACAAGAACGTATTTTTATGGCAGTTTATGAACAATTTCCATTTATTTCTTCTTGAAGCCTAAATTACTGTCGAACGGTAACTTTTGCTTATGTATCTTGAACTGAACTTATAATAGTTTGGCAATTATTAGTTTAACTAAATCCCCTAGAAAATTATATTTATGCATATCAAATAGCTTGTAGATTATATTGCTTCAGCTTAGAAGTTTTGAAGAAAATCCTATGTATATATATTATATTATAAACATCAAAATTAATAGATGGCTAATTAATATTAGGATACACAAATCATAGTTCAATATTCTAGTATATACTTAAGTAAACATATGATGTATAATGTCCCTCTTAAAAATTACTTCCCTTTAGATAATCTCAAAATAGATAATTATGAAAAACCCAACAAAAGGTAAGGACAACGTGTCCGTAGTGTTCAGAGAAAATCATTCAAAATAGCCTAATTAGCTACACCTGACGGAATGACTGACTAAGTGTAACCTTAATTAAAATAAAATATAGACTAGCTTAGACTAGCTATCATAGAGGATTTGTCAAGTTCGATATGTTTATTTAAGGGTTGGCCGTTTTTGTGTACTTCGTACTTGAAAGGGTAAGGCCTAAATTATTCAAGACATTTTTTTAGTTTACATTAATATTCCCTGGATAGACCTTCTGTATCATGCAATCGTAGTGCTTTGATAACATCTCTCCATGTTCCTTTATCTACTGTAGACAGTAGACTAGAGACTAACAATGTCACACAAGACATTAGAATGTCTTACACATTGTTAGTTAATAAGTGAAACCCAATATCACGTCAGGGCTTCTTTCAGCTTCACGCCTTTTCCTGTATATCAGGGTACCCAGAAAGAATCTTATGTCAAAACATTTTTTAGGAAAAGGGCAAACACATATTTAGGCTGAAGTTCCATTGATAAAAAAATGGATGCTTTTCTAATATAAATTTTGTGATAATATTGTTGAAAAACGCAGATTGACGTTTCATTTCATTTTTCCCGCATCGCAGATACCTCAGTTCTCCACTCTTTGACTAATTTGAGTCACAGGCAATGTCAGGCGTTTTACTTAATAAAATTTTATTAAAATCTTCACTTATAACTTTATGGTATACTATTCTACTGCGTGTTAAGGCAAATACAATACTAATAAGTATAGTAATAATACACTTCTGGGCTGCACCACTATGGCGTCTACACTATATTTTATCAAATACGTTTCCCATACAATAAAAATCTCTATAAACAGTCAATTCTTAGTATACAATTAGTAAAACATAAGCGACGAAACGCATGAACTGTGGAACTCCCAGAGGGCGTATAGCTTATGGCAGTGGACGAGACAAATTAGAGGATAACTCAAATAAGTGTACATAAGTACATACGTATTAAATACAGTTACGTCACAACTCGCTATTTTGGCAAAATATCTGTGTGTGAACTGTCACACAAAGACATTTTTCATTTGGTCGTTTAAAATCAAGGTATACTCGTAATGTCTACACCACAAAATCACTGCAGTATTAATTATATAGGTAACTGGTAAATCCTCCCTTTATATATCACATGCTTAACGGCTTTTTAATTTCATAACGCTGTGTGGAAAATAATGTAGAGCCAATATTATAATAGTGGTTAATTGACGCCAATGTAGCGTAGTGACACTGACTATAAATGACTATAAATGAGATGGTAGTAGATTCATTTTGCAATTTGGGGAATTATTATATTTTAATTATTTGAATTGCGCCAATACGGTTAGACTGAGCGCACCGTTACGTTCGGCCATTCAATGGCTGTAGTGAAGTACAATGTCTGAAATGTCTCTAACTAGGTTCTCTCTAATAAGTGTGTTGTGTAAAGTGTAAATTGTGTTAAGCTAAAAAAAGCATATCTAAGTATGAGACGATTGATTGAAAACAGCTTATGGTTAAGAAATTATATCGAACGTAGACCCTCTACGAAAGTCGTAGAGGTCATTAATTCAAATTACTAATCTACTAGCTATATATATATAACTCATGGGTAACTAAATAACTAACAGACACCGAACAGCAGAAATTAGTGGTTGTGAAAAGCTGAAATTTGACATGTGGAACGTACATGAGATATACATACACAGATATGATACACAAAGAGTGTAAGGGAGCACTAAAATAAGATTTTTTAAGATTTCCTTATAAGATTTTTTAATATCTAAAATCTTTAATATCTAAAAGAAGGTTATCTACGCATTACGACTATCGTGACAGAGTGTGACAGCAACTCTATACGCAATGGATATGGATTCAATTCCATTTGGTAGAATAATTATATTTAAATTATTTTTATTTCTCTCATTTCTTTGGTGAGAAGAAAAAAGCACTTTGTCTTTCTTGTCACCCGAGTTGGAAAACTTAAATAACTTAAATATAATCCCTAAAGTGGGAATCGAACCCACAACCATAGCGTTTGCAGTCACACTGCTCCGATTTGAACCGAATTTGAAGCTCACACTGTAGAAACATTAACATTCTACGAGGAAGACGTAAATGAAGAAGTATTATAATTAAACGGATGTTACATTCCCTTTATTTTCCTTCGTATTTTTTAATGGTGAATGATAAATGTTAGAAAATTCCCAAGACTTGTTAAAGTGAGTTTCATGCGAACAATATTATATGGCATCTTCCTTTGAGCTGTTGGAAGGTTTTATATTAAAATAAACTAGTTAAAGGAAGCTAAACAATATTTGTTTTACAGCATTTCTTGATGACTTTAAAAATGGCTTCTATACTATATATATATATATAAAACAATATATGAAACGTTTATCTCACTCATTTTAATGGTTGTCGTTGGTTAGAAATATACCTAAGCCAAATTATTAGTTAATATAAAGCATATGATGGAGTTTTTTTTTACATTTGTTTTTAAAGAGTTATTCGCACACTTAGTAAATGGAAAAAGACATATTTAGAAAACTATGTTAACAACAAAAATAAGTTGTAATAAGCGTATAAGAATTTTGACGAAGCTGGATGTAGAACGCATGGCTTAACGGTCATAGCGCTTAAACAGTTTTCAAGAGGCGCGGGTTCAAATCCCACTGCGTTCAAATTTTTATACATTTTCTAAATATATGATGGAATTCTTATTAAATATAAAATTTTATTAGATTAAACGGTATGTAAACGCAGGAGACGACTTCAAGTCCGGACGGTGTCATTTATCTTAAACATAATTTGAATTCATAGATCTTAAGCGTAGAAATAATTTGAAACGCTATATTATAGTTATATATATATATATAGTTTAGTAAATTAAAGTATCCTTGCTCCCCTTTAACTTCCCTTACTCCCCTATACCTGACAGCATTAAGATGAATTAAAATATGAATGAATCTCATATACCATTAGTCTTATTAGAGCCAGAAAAATAATAATTTACAATTAAACTGTATTAGTGTTCATTTTAAAGATATAAGAAAATTGTTTAAATAATAATCCATAACAACTCGGAGACACATCGTGGCGCAATGTGACTGTTATCGCGTTATGGGTTTGATTCCCACTTGTTGGAATAATCATCAAGACGCAGTGTCTCGAACTTGGGCGGAAATTGAAAAACGTAGTTTTGACCTGAAACCTAGTGTTCTCTCTGTCTTAGGTAAGTTTGTTGTACGTTGTACAACCATGCAGGAAAAATGTGAAGCTTAAAAAGACATAGAAATGATTTGTCCTACTAAGACTAGGTACCTACCTACCTTAATTATTCTTAATATGTTATTTTTTATGTTTTTTTTTATATCCTTAGTTTTGTGTACAAAAATATATATTTAACTAGCAACCCGCTCGCGGCTTTGCCTGCGTAAATTACACGACTAAACTATTCACGGCTTTTCCCCCGCCGGCGTTCTCATTTAAATCACTAACTGACTGACAGCCTGAAACCAAACCGTACTACCTGTAGAAAACTGCTATGTAAGTTTCTTAGGTCATATAGAAGAGTACTAAGAATAAATCAACCAAAATTATAAAGTCCTCACAAATGAACTTGTGATAACTCGTAATCAATATAAACCTTTTATGCTGGACAGCGAAAACTAATTCAATTGCTTTTTAATATCAACCGGCTATGTTGATCTCAATTTATACTTTGAAACTATACTAGATTTGTAGAATAGCGATCTTTGGTTTTGGTTCAATTTTTACTCGTGAATCGTGTCCACATGCATTAGTTTTGATGTTAAAAATAGTTTGCTTTACTTCCGTTTCTGAACAAATCTTCAAATTTGTAAATTGAGAATTGTTTTCGAGAATTTTTTCCTCGTAAAGTCTAATATATTCTGTATTGCCTGGCACATTTAAGAAGAAGTCGTTAATTTCCTCGTCATTATGGATATGTTGGGGAATATTATCTTCAACGTTACCAATAGATGTTACTAATCGTTTAAGATATAAACACATTTTTTTAGATACTTTACATTTGAATTAACACAGAAGGTAAAAAAAATGCTTTCTTTTATTGATAAATTGCTCCATTAATATAATTTTAAATTTTTTTTCGAATAATCAAATGACACTCTAGAACTTGACTTTCTTGCTCGCAACAATGCCGAATACCTCAGAGACATCATCAATTTAATAGTATTTGTTACTAATGGAGAAGTTCGATGTAATTATTTATCTATCTGTAATTATTAGATCTAATATTGAAACTGTGCTATCCGTGATAAGCCCTCTTAACTAATTGTTCTAAAATATATAGCCTTAGAAAAACCAGGAAGCCGGCTACCTTATTACTTGAAGAATCCAACATATTTATATTAAAGTCAGCTAATAAAAACATGTGATTGTAACTTACTCTTATCTAAATGCGGTACCGATTACAACTGAGTTTATAACCGGTTGTTTGAATTCAACCAACATTTGTTTTTATCATAGGCAATCAATAATTGAACAGCCCGACTCAGATATCTCAAGTGGCTTATAACTGATGTTAAAACAGAATAAAACTAAGTCAGCATATATTTATATCGGCTCAAGTTCAGACACAACTGTTAAGTTGAGGCCATCGTGGCGCGGTGAGATGGCGCTGAGGGTAGAATGGTAGCACCACTTAGGATTTGATTATATTTCAATTATTTTTAATTCACTGCTCTCAATATACAAAGCCCAACGATGAGTTCCGCCACTTAACTCACAATGTCTCGAATTCGGGCAGAAAGCGGAGAACAAAGTGTTCTAACACTAGTTCTTTAGCTACCCTGCTGATGTGTAGAAAGAAGCGTGAATTTGTAATGTTAGTTAAGCTCTAATCAATGTATTTGGTTCCACTGGCAGTATTTCTTGAAAAAAATCATATAGTTAGACATATTTAGAAAACGTATAAAAATTTGAACGCAACGGGAAACCTGTTCAAGGGCTCTGACCGCTAAGCCATGTGTTGAACTTGAACGGTTTTCAAGAGGCGTAAGTTTAAATCCCGCTGCATTCAATTTTTTATACATTTTTTAAATATATGTTTTACAATTGCCTTAGTGTGCGAATAACACTTTACAAAATGTTAAAAAAAATCATATAGTTATCAGTTTTTATTTTACGATTCAATAGGAAACGTTGTAGCTACGAACGTATGTTACTGGCTCATTGAGGGTTCTGTATTATTTTCTTAATAGAGTATATTATATCGTGGATGTTTAGTATAATTGACATTAATTTCATGAAACCGTCAATCCTACGACATGGTCACTATCACATAGTGACAGTAGTAGAGCATAACAATAGTTTTATTTGACAAATACTTTGTAGTTGTTCTAAAATTCCGTGTGTTAAGTTTAAAACAAGAATTATGTATATGTTTTTTTTACATAACAAATATGTAATAATATAAAAAAGGCATATTCAGAAAACGTATAAAAATTTGAACGCAGCGAGATTTGAACCCGCGCCTCTTGAAATTTTCTAAATATGTCTTTTTAAATTTACTAAATGTGCGAATAACAGTTTAAAACATGTTAAAAAATATATATATGTAATAATATGTTAAGTTTATTGGTTTATTCTTTTTTTTTAAATTTACAAGATTTTTCCTAGCAGGGCAGTTAGAGGATACTCATCGAGATTATTCTTAATTGTGAATACGAAAGTTATCGAAGACAATCGCAATATATTTACTGTTTTCCTCATTTTGATTCTCGAGTAAGTAAAGACTATATTAAAATTTTTAAAATCAATAATTTTTTAAAACTTTACAAGTCTAGGTCTAGCCACTAAATGTACCTCCGAGAGGAAACTGAACCTACAGTCGTTGATTTTATACTCACACTTTCCCAACTAATGCAATATCTGATTTTCACTTACAGAGCTCTAAAAAGTAACAATATTAACAATAGGCGTTAAAGCTGCGGTCACATTGGCAGCGGGTGAATGGGCAACACTAATTGAAAGCTGCGGTCGGTATAGAGCAGCTGTATGATTATGAAACTACTGTAAAATATTGCTATTGTTATTTTTTATTAATTACTAGCGACCCGCACGCGGCTTCACCCGCGTGCACTATAGCCGTTTCGTATTTTAGGCGGCCTTTTCGTAAAATTATGAAATTTCTAGAAAAACTAAAAAAAAATTAGATTTTTTAAACATTTTTTAAAGTGTTATTTACACACTTAGACAATTGAAAAACATCACAATCACAATCGGTTCAGCGATTTGGCTACCATAAGTTAGCTACCATTGTACTAAATAATAAAATTATAACTTTTATATTTGAAAATCACTTCTTAGCAGAACTGTTTTCCGAGCCGGTGGTAACTTTATGTTTATTCGACGATTCTAAAGTGCTTAATCAAGTCTATTTGAATAAAGGATATTTTGAACTTGAATATTCAATTTTATGGACATAGTCATGACATGTGGGTTCATTTCGCGTTTTGTCTAATTATTTTTGGTAACTCGTTGTATTAAATATAAATAGTACCCTGAGCACGATATTAACGCAATATCGTCGTGTGCTTTAAGATATTATTACTATCGTGAGTTTTTTTACAACGCGTCTTTATATTGATAGACACTGTACAACAATTAGGCCTGGTGTGACTGACTCACTAACATAATTTTAAGAAACAATAAAGAAATAGGTAAAATACATTCATATTATATAAATTCAATAATACACAAACTAAATACTATTACATACAATAGATACATATATAAATTGTATATTATAATCAATACATTCACGGATTTCGAATAGGAATTTAACGATGAGCTCGATAGCGTTGTTGCTGCGCACGCGCACCGCTCGCCGCGACCGCCTGTCGAGATCGAGACGGTCGACGCTAAGCCCATGCTATTAGAATTAAACTCAATTGCTTTCAAGCTTACGCTTTATGTATAACATTAGACTTTTTGTCTTTATGTTACTTGAACTTTTATCCTAAGTGCTGTACTTGTAC
The DNA here is from genome assembly GCA_038994665.1 of Podotricha telesiphe. Taxonomy (NCBI): domain Eukaryota; kingdom Metazoa; phylum Arthropoda; class Insecta; order Lepidoptera; family Nymphalidae; genus Podotricha; species Podotricha telesiphe. Next base: position 116,540 of record JAOYRR010000422.1, on the reverse strand, counting down.
TTTGGTATGCACTATCCTTTGCTCTCTTCTCCTTCTATATTTTGTGTTTTGTAGTGATAAATAAAAATTGTGAACTTGGATGTAAATATATAATTTATCTCACACACATCGCAACATTCCCCACACATAGGTATGTGTGGTAGGCATGTGTGGTAGGTTTGGTTGGTAGGCAATGTCAAAATGTCACTCAGGTAGCATTCATTACACACACTTTATTCTCTATCTGAAGTAAAGCACTTTAAAGATCCTGATCTTGAAGCAGTATTGGCCTAGAAGCTACGTTTTAATATACACATAAATAGTATTTATCATAACACCCTTGAAACACTTGCTTTTCATTTACGTAATTTTAAGGAACATAGGAAACCTAATCTTAAAGTTTGTTTATATAACGCACTAGTTCATAATATTTTAGAATAATGCTTAGAATCCACATTAAAAAATATATATAAATAGAAAAACATTTTCTGAAAAACTTATAAATATTGAACGCAACGAGGTTCGTACCCGCGCCTTGGAAACCGTCTAAGCGCTCTGACCGCTAAGCCGTGCGTTCTACAGCCGTGTTTGACAAAATTCTTATACGCTTATTACAACTGTTGCAATCTATCCAATCACTGTGGGACTGTTAAGGGTATTATTGGATATGAGGACCGTTTGAAACACTAACATCCAATCTTTATCTGATCTAAGATATTTGCTTGAAAACCTTTGTCTTTTTAAACTTGAGAGAATTACACTTAATTTTAAATGCCTCGTATCCCAAATAGATTGTTTATACCATCAAGATTTCCTAGAACGCAAATATCAACATTATTACATGTAAAATTCTATATATACGATCTTTTAAAAAATTATCCACACAAGTACAATAATATATAAAATATTGATATTTTCCGTTTCACTTTATAATTTTAAGAAAAAAATAATAATTAAGCTTGCTTGTAATTCAGCCTACTATAAATTTAACCTACAATATTATTTATTCCTAATTAAAGTATTTCATTATTTGTCCTATTAAAACTTTAACGCTAACAGTTAAGGCATCATTTACTTTATATCCGATCACGTAAAAAAAAAAACAATAACACGCGGAGTTTCTACAGGCTACCACAAAATACGCCGCTTTGTCTTGGTTTCTTACGAAATGTCTATAAGTATTTATAAAATCCAAGAATGTGCTTGACATTTTAAAAAAATGTTTATGCCAAAATTCAATATTTCCGTTCACCTTATATCGCAATCATTAGAGTTAAGCTTCGCAACGTATGCACCCTTGAAACTTAAATGAAACGTAAGCATAAGGTCGCCGCTCCCTTAATCTTTTCTCACCCTGTATAACCAATTCTGAGCTTACTAATATCACTATCGTCGGTACTTACATTGTAGGTGGTATAAGATTAACATTTTACTAAGAAAAACATCTACGAAAATGTTTTTTTTTGTTATACTTAAACATTAAATTGATTAATTGAGCTTTATGGTTTTGGATATATTTTATCTCCTGTTATATATTACTAAAGACATTAAGCATCTTTTTTTTACTAAAATAGCGGTTTTTTTTACACACACACTGTGCTTGCAAAATATGAAGGGAGAATAAAGTGTTCCATCACTCATTTTTATCAAAATAAAACAACATTAAAGTGCAAAACTATCGACTACCTCGTAATTTCCTTAATATATTTCCCACCTGAAGTCAAAACATTGCGTGTGAGTCGCGGAACTCAATGTCGCAATTTGTCTTGGGTACCAGAGTTACAGAAAAAATGTAACAATTTAAATATAATCATTCTGAGGCATCATATTTACGACCATCTACGCTTACAGTCGACTGCTCAACTAAGTCACGATGGCCTCTACGTATCATGGAGCCACTTTTCAATTATAATTATAAGAAAATTACTATTTGAATTTCTTGCTTTGAACTACTCATATTATAACTGGGATGTAAGCTGGGTGTAAGCAGACGACAAATAAACCGTAATGCCGCAGCCAAAAGGTATCTCTCTCGTTTCTTGTACTTGTGTTGTCGTCGACCTCTTCAAACATATTAGTAAATATTAAAACAAATAAGTGATACTAAACAAACAATTAATTATTTCTCATTTATGCTACGCAGATGATAAAGCTGCTATAAAATTACACCTAGAAAGCAAATATATTGACGTGGCATGAAATAAGAAAAAATATATACAATAATATTAGTCTATCACTTCCAGGTAACCTTTAGTGTTGAAAGAGAAGTTAATGAATTTGGTAACAATATATATATAAAATGGGTAATAATAGTTATACTAAATATATAAATATATAAAAAAAAAAAAAAAAAAAAAAAAAAAAGTTTCATAATTTGAAAGGGGTTCACAAAGTAATACAAACATACATATATATATTACATGCATATACATAATTAAACTTTATAATGAAGACAAATAAAAAAACGATATAAATCTATAATTAAAGTGTGAAATAATAACCTTTTAGTCTTTTTTTTTTAATTTTGCAGATTTAACTTGTTTAACTATAAGATAAGGGCATCTAGAAACGGATATATTTGACAGAGAAGGAATTTATATAGAAGGAAGAAGAATGGCAAGGAATATTGATGTATCTGTACTAAAAACGCTCTCGCCTACAACTTAAGTCGTATACCATTTCACCGGTATGGAGTAGAAATTAATTAGAAGAGGTTGGCAAACTTGGGCGTACCGTCGCTTATTGGGCTCTAACAGAATATATACGACGCGACGTACTGAAGCTGCGGCTCTTTGATAACCTAAATATACGTGTGAATGTTGATTTTTTTATTTATAACTATTACTATATATATACAATTTATTAAAATATAATAAATCTCATCTCATATCGATGGATTGGAATGGAATAGACTTAGCTTAGCAGCCTTCTCGTGGGAATTTCTGGAAATCTAAGTGCTCCAAATTTCATAATTTTTTCATAATAATTGCAGTAATTTCATCTATGCGTTAGTCTGCCACTTTCTGAGAAACGGAAAATTTTTACTTATTACGTATACATATTGATATTTTCGTTCTCCGTTTTCCACCTTCCGCCCGATATCGAGAAATTGCGTGTCAAGTCGCGGACTCAACGCTGCACTTTGTCTTAGGTACCGGAGCGGAGAAATGAATGAATATCATTTCCCCGAGTGTGAATCGAACCCACCATCAATCGCATTTACAGTCAGACGCTGCCATTGAATCAATTAAAACGCACCAAATATCTTTTGATTTGTTTCAAAGTAAAATTGTCTACTCACCGTGACGTTACCGATTTGAAACATGGATATGGAAAAGAATATTTTGGCATTTTGCCGGAGTTTACACGATTCCGTAGCTTGAGGCATTGAAATTCAGCTGAATTTTGACACATAAATGTTTCAAATATGAATATTCATGCGACATTTTTGTGTTTCGTTTGTTATTTATGAATGTGTATTTCTACTTATTTGTAGCTATTATTTGTATAGTATAGTACGCTTTTTCACGCATGACAGCAAGAGGGAACCTAGTGTCAAGACACTCCGTTCTCCACTTTCCGTCTGAAATCGAGACATTGCGTGTTAAGTAGCGGAAGTAAATGCTGCGCTTTGTCCATTGGTCATTGGTATGATAATATATATATGATAAAATATAAATGATAATATATATATATATATATTTTAATATAATGAACTCCCGAGTGGGAATCAAACTCACAACTAATCGCGCTTACAGTCGGACGCTGTCTCATTGCACCACAATACCCTCTATTTTTAGCTACAAAAGCTTTGTTTAAAGTGATGGTCGTCATAGTAATATTAATAGCACCATAAGTATTTATAGAAATTTAATATTACTTATATGTTGATATTAATTATTTCACTGTTCTCAGTTAACTCATGAAAATTGCCCAAATTTATATTTTAAATGATTGTTATTTTTTTACTTATGAACCGATTGAAATGAAATAAGCACTAAATGTTAAGTTAAGCTCACTAAAATACAATAGTCAAAACTGCATCAAAATCGGTTAAGCTGTTTCTGAGATTAGCGTGCACAAACGCACAGATTAAGAGAAATGTAAATGAAGCAATTTTTTTTTGGGTTCTAGTACATTAATATAAGCCCCCAATATATAGACATCAATCAGTTATATTTTTATTATATGTACAGATTTTCCATATTATTTCTTCAGTGATACATAAAACGCTTAGACTTGAACGATCATCTACTATGATAAATTCAAAATAATATGTATTTCGTACAATAACAAATAAATTTATTATCGTCTAAATTAATACTGAATAATTATTTATAGATTTTTTTATGAACTTGTCGTATATTTTTATCAACTTTTAAAGCTTAAATATAACTGGTAGTAAGTAAATCAAAGAACCTAATAGAGAACGTAGAAAATAGTGGCACAGTCAGAATGAGTGGGTGTTTCGCGCTCTTAGGTCGCGATATCTCAAGCGAACAGACGCCATTAAGTTCTTAGGACAACCGCATAGACAATGCTGGCAGCGATTATTTGACACAGTAACTCAAATAAATATATGCTTGTGTCCGGAATGAACCTGTTACTATCGCTGATGAACTGTATAGTACTTTATTATGCTATACTTAGAGAACGAAACTCCTAAGCATTCCATACTGTGCCCGCGGCGTTACAGGGAGAGGAGCTTGGAGCAGTGCTTGGGATTTAAGACTCAAGTGTTTGCTTAAGGAGGCACCTTTTAAATGTGCATTGATTGATAAAATTTTATTATATTGCAGCTGTAGCTTGTATTCCAGTTTTAAATTCTTACAGTTGTATTGAATATCGATTTTGGCAAGTAATATATCACACTATATTTTACATCCATAATAATCTTCTAATAGCCATCAATTTGACTAAACGCTGACCATACTCCTCACAGACTATTGAGAGTACATGAGTCAAGAAAACAATAACAAATCATGTTAGAAACACTTTATATTAAATTTGACATTAAAATGTTTGCATAAATGTTGCATATTTTATGCATTACGCATTTCATTTTTACATTTTTGCTGTGGTTTTCGTAAAACATGCTGCATGCATGCATATGATGCTACTTAGTAACAAAGTAGGCTTCTTCATGTCTCTTAGCCTTTTTAACATTCCATATTACTGTAAATTATCAAGTATATATATTAACTTAAATGCAATAGCTTGATAGCTAATTTAATTTTAATAGTGTTTTGATTAGAAATAGTATTTGGATTTTCTTTTTCGGTTTGGATCAAATTTGGGTAACTTCATGTATAAAACATTTCTGCAGAATATAAAATAACGATTTCATTAGAAATTTAAATTCACGAAGCCTTAATTCGATGTACTAATTGACAAGATTCTTGTAAATGTAAGGTGGGAATTTCTAGCACTTCAGCGCCCTTTAAGTACGTTAGAGGGAAGTGAAATACTAATATTAGCTATCACTTACATTATAGTTGGATTTGTTTCGCAACAAAATATTTAAATTCAAAACTACCGACCCGCTCACGGCTTCGTCGGCGTAAATTACATGACTAAACCATTTTGTTTTTTCGCCTGCACCCGCGTTCTTACTTAAATCACAAACTTTGCTGAAATTTATAATTTAAATGCTTGTAAGTTTTTTATTTATGAACCGATCAACATGAAATAAACACTTAATATTAAGAAAAAGTTACCACAATACAATTGTGTAAGCCGTTTAAAATTTCATTTCAATAAGTAAAGAGGTTTCTGAGATAACCGTGCACAAATAAACAGACAAACAAAAAAGAAAACTAAAACTTATGGGTTCTATTATATTGGTAAATGCCTTAAATAATTATTCTCTTTATATATCTTCTATGTACAGACATCGATCAGTTACATTTTTATTAAATGTTACTTAAGGTGAATTGTCGGGTATATAATATGCAATATTTTTAGGGATGTCAGAGAGAACCTAGTTTACACCCGAAATTGGACATTGCGTGTTGTAAGGTGGAACTGAACGCCGCGCTTTGTCTTAGTCACCAGTGTGGAGATTTTTTTTTAAATATGATATTCATCCGAGTGGGAATCGAAACCATAACCAATCGCGTGTACATTCAGAAAAAATAAATTAAATGGGTACAAAATGGAAAACGCAAGTCGTATTAATAAATTCTAACATATCGTATCGATATCGTATCCATCGTGGCATAGCGGACTTTCTCCAACTGCAAACTTAATTCTGGGTTCTGACTCCATTCGGAGTAATGATTTTATTAAAGTGAGCGAGCTTGCCTCAAACTCAACTCGACTCAACAATACAAAATGTCTCGAAATCGGGCAGTGGAAAACGGAGTGTTGTGACACTAGGTTATCGCTGCTTAACGTATTTGTATATTGGGATAGCCTTAAAATTGTGAAGCAGCTTTATTACAAAATACATGATATCGCTATTCGCTCATCTTATTACTAAGTCCTAAGCGCTCCAGTGTCGTAGGGCGTAACCGTGAATGTAATGAACTAATGATGCTGACGCATTCCTCGTTACCGGTCTTCTAACTGACAGCGAGAGACTTGTGCAAAGTGAACAAAAAATTTTACTTAAGTATTTATTTACAAAATGTTACCTTTACAGTTTAGATTAATGAAAAGTGTAATCTGGGATAGTATAAGTGTATAATCTAGAAGATTTGTTAAAAAAAATTACATCTTCAATTGTAAAAATATTAATAGAAAAATAATTGAGGTCATCGTGTGCCAGTGGGGCTATGCTAGACTGTAATGCCAAAGGTTGTGGGTTCGATTCTCACTCTGTGGAATGATAATAGTTTAATTATTTTCAAGTCACCGCTCTGTTCAACAAGACAAAGAACGTCGTTGTGTTCGCGCTCATCGCGCAATCGACTTGAATTTGGGCAAAAAATGGAGAACAGAGTATCTTAATACTAGATTCTTTCAGACTAACCTAAACCTTGCTATGCAGGAAAAAGCGTGAAGCTATAATTTTTTTTTTAAAAAAGTCATTATATAATATAGGTAGTAATAATCGCATATAGAGTCAAACACGTCTACTGTGCCATATGGACATCTACATACAATTTCAATTAGTATAACGGTATTATCAATAATATTTCAAAAGTTGTAAAATTTCAAACAACCAAAGCTTTCAATATAAACTTAACATTCAGGAGAGCTTTGGGAAAGTATAAAATTTAATATATGCAGATGGAAACTTTTGATTCAATTTTAAAGTGGACACGACGTAAATAGAGCTTTTAGATCCAATATTCCACTGACGTTCTACAACTTCATACTAAGATAGAGATCGAGATATGTATGTAAAACTTGGCATGCGGGTGCTTTTAGTTGAAGTTGCATATATGATGGCTTGACTACCATTGAAAATGAATATTAAAATACTCGTACTAGGAACCTGTTCTGACTTTGTTCGAAGCTATTTGTGTAGGTAAATGTTCAGTCTTCTGACGCACAAGTCGCGTTACAATTTATATAAAAGTATGTATATGTAAAACATATGATGGTGTGTGTATGTAATTATTTTACTAATTTAGTGTTTTTCTAATATATAGGCTTTTTGGAGGTCTGATTGTTATCGCGTTGGGTTTTGGGTTCAATTCCCACTCGGATGAATCACCATATTTTCATACCTCCGCTCTGGTGAACAGAATAAAACGCGTCGTTTAGTTCCGCCACTCAAAATAAAATATCTCAAACTCAGTATGATAATATAGAACGGAGTGTCTTCTCACGAGGTTCTCTGTGCCTTGCCAAACTACTGCCTCGCCTTTTCTGCGAGAAAAATCTGAAATTGAAAAAAAACCATTTCTCTTGTTCACAAGAGCGGTATAAATATAATAATTTCTACGAGAGGGAATTGAACTCACAACCATGTCGTATACTGTCAGAGGCTGTCACACTGCGCCACTATGGTCTAAGCTCTTTTGTCTTTTGTGAAGAGCTATATTAAAGATATATATTCATATTATTGAATTGCAAACTTTTCATATCTCAATATAAAGCTTTTTCTTACTTTAGCTTATCTAACGCTCATTGCTCATTATCAAGGCTCATTGGCCGCACTTGAATCTGGTACTTCTGATTCAGGTATTTAAAATTTGATTATACTACAAGAAAACGATTTAAAAAAGAATATTCTCGTCGTTTTTATTTAAATTCGAATGACCTTATATCTTGTTAACCTATTACAGGCTTCTATTGACAAAAACTTTGACTTTACTTAGAAATGCGATTTTTCCATATAAACTATTAGGTATTAAAAAATGAAGATTGAAGAATTTTGAAGGAGTTAAAAGGCAATAGATGATATATATCTGAAGCTTTTATAAGAGCTGTGGCATAATTTCTATTTAATTATAGGTTTTCTTCAGTACGCAAAGTGTTAAGTAGAGCTATACAGTAAAGAGAGTAATAAAAAAAACATATTTTTAGACAACCGTCAAAGTATATGTTTTTTAATTTTTCGTCTGTGTGACACTTTAAAAAATATTAAAAACGAGAGAGATACATGAGAGAGAATGAGAGAGATAGATAGTTTAGGTCTTCCTTCCCACATAGTACAGTAGGCAGGTAGAGAGGAAATAGTGACAAGACACTCTATTTTCCGGTAACTACTGTAAACTAGTTACTAAACATTAAGCCAAATGCATGCTGAGCTAAGTTTCTGCATATAACAAGACTTATTATTAAGACTCAATGTACTAACGATGGTTTCTAATATATATTTTTTAGCCTTACACTTTTTCCCGAATATTAGGGTTGTCAGAGATAATCTAGTGTCAAAACACTCCCTTCTCCACTTAAAAACCGAAATCGAGACGAGTCGAGGAACTCAACGCCGCGCTTTGTCTTAGATACACGAGCGGTGAAATGAAAATATTTTAAATTTTATCATTACAGAAAGACACTGTCCCACTGCGCCACGATGGCCTCAATTCAACTTATAATGCATTTTAACCTATACAGTATTTAGTTAAAGTGTTGGTACATGCAATCTAAGATATTATAAATCAGGAGAATTTTCGTAGAGAATGTCCTCGCGAATTATAATTTTTTAATTATAATTCGCGAATTCGCGGTTAATTTATATTTAATTTTGACTTATTATTTAATTCGGAATCGGTACGAAGTTCGGGAGGTCTTTAGCTTTGCAAGGTTTAGTTATTGAACTGACTTTATTAATTACTATAACGGTGATTTGACTATTATATGATACCTGAATGGTTTTAAGGAAGTATAAAAAGATATATGAAACAATTATAAAATAATTCTACATATTTATTTATGTTTTATATTAAGTTTATTGTATAATTTATTTATAAGATTGTGGCTATGTTAGGGGGTTTGCAAGCCCAAAAATTTAAAACCACTCTGTAAAATAATATTTAATAGATAAAATGTGTGGAATAATCAACCACTGTATTAAATAATAAAACTATAACTTTTATATTTGAAAAGAGCAACTGTTGAGTTTCGTGCGGGCTCTTCTCAGCAGAACTGCCTTGACTAGCCGGTGGTAGCTTTATGTTCTTTCGACGATTCCAAAGTGCTTGAAAAAGTCTATTCGAATAAAGAATATTTTGAATTCGAATATTTAAGCCAATAAGTTTCTTTATTGAGGGTAGCGATGGTATAATACTTACTTGTCACTTGTGATGCTATTTAAATGATTTCCTGTATTTGTAGTATGAAAAGTATATTGTATAATAGTAAAATGTATCTAATGTACATCTGTGGATATTTATAATCGAAGTAGGCTTTGTGCTGAATTTCATGAAATAACTACAAATATGATATAATCAGTAAAGTTACTGATTTTAATGTGTGAATTAAATGCTGTCGGGAGCACCTCCGGATGCTAATCATAGTTGTGTAATTATTGTAATATTATATTTCAAAAGAGCACCTGTTGGGTTGCTGCCGGCTCTTCTCAGCAGAACTGCCTTCCGAGCCGGTGGTAGCTTTCAGCCTACTGAAACTGGACTTGACTAATATGTATCAGTCCTAACTGATACATATTAGTCCTACTGAAAGCATTATTTGTTTCTTTTTTGCATTGTTGGCCCTATTATGGGTATGTTTACTACGATTTTAGTGTGGTGGATTAAATAAATTATTTATTAGTAGAATGTTACCGGATACTAAGTACTTTTAGAGTATTCAGTATAAGCACTTTCTATTTATTACCAGACAAATATTAAAATAGGCTACGGGACCCAATGCTGTTATATATTTAAAATTTCCTCTAAATAAGAATACCAATACTCAGCTGGGCTTACAGTCAAACTAGGACCTAAAATCAATTTTCTCATTATACAACATTTACTTAAACAATTCGCTTATTTCCTTACGAAGTAGGTTGAGGAAAGATGCTAAGGAGCGAAAGCCTTGTACGACACTTTAAAGTCAAAGGAGCCATTCTGCATCAATCCCGCGCCGTCAGCGTTTCTCTTTAGAAACGGAGCCGGGAAAGGCGTCTCTCGTTTTAAAAATTTTCAATGACTTTCTGTAAAATATTGTAATACTTATTTTTAATGTCGGTGCATTTTTTGTGTAGCATCAGAGGGGAGCCCAGTGTCACGACACTCCGTTCTCCACTTTCCGCCCGACATCGAGATATTTTGTATTTAGTGGCGGAAGTCAACACCGCACTTTGTGTTACTAGAGCAGAGAAATGAAATATATTTAAAATATAATTACTCCACCGTTATTAAGTTCGAATTCATGCCAAATCTTTACAGTCAGGTGCTGTACCACTATGACTCTATGACCACACCTTGATTTCTTCTTTTTTTATAAAAAAGACCAAAAAAATATTTAAAAACCTATACAATTCTAGCCAATATGCTTAGCCTACAAATTATAATAGCAAAGGTATATAGATAGACGAAGACACTAATAGCGGTGCTACTATAGTTTAGCGCAGTCAGCACCTACCGTGTCACGATTAATGAGCTGTTGAATATACTTTAAGAGAGCGATCAGGCACGTTAGCCTTTGAGACAGTACGTACAGGCTTAGAAATTGTCGAGCTATAATTGTTAATTTTTAAATATAGAACAGTTTAAAGATTTTTTCCACGTAATAGAGTGAACTCTAGTGAGTCAATACACTCTGTTTTCTTGAATTTGAGACATTTGAAGTTGAGAAGCAGAAGTCTTATGAACGCTGGGAAATTATAATAATTTTAATATAATCGTAACCCCGCGTTAAAATCGTACCCATAACAATTCTTTTAATAGCAAGATGCTATGCCACGCTAAAAAAAATAATAATTTATCAATACATAGAAGTCATAATGTCGTCTGTTTTTTATTTCAGCTTCACGCTTTTTCCTGCAAAGCAGGCTAGGCTAGGAGATTCTAGTATAATGACACTCCCCCATTTTTCAACCTAATCTGAGACATTACGTGCTGAACGGTGGAACACAATGCTGTGCTTTGTGTTGTTAGCAGAGTGGAGAAATAAAATGATAAAATGAGTATTTCCTGCAGTGGGAATTGAACTCATAACCATTGCGTATGGACTTTTTTTTTTTTTTTTTTTTTTCGATACTGATTTAATGCTGTTGATTAATTGATCTTTACAGCGACACCGGGGGGGTGAGGGAAGAGGGTACTCTGTCCCTGCGAGCGTATGGTATCGTATTTATATATATAACTGTTTATATATATGAGTAATCTTTATATATATAAATTATATATATATAAATAATGTTAGCATATTAAAGAGACAAGATTGAAGAAGATGATTTTGGGTTGTCTATATATTATAATACTCAGTTACAATAAGTTAGTCGTTTTTTTTTTTGCATAAGTGGCACTATACAAACAAAAAAAAAAATGGGTAAGGGATGTAGAGTGTTTCGTCACTAACTTCTATTTGTTTGATAAGAAATTCAAATATAATATTTAAAGCTACCTTTCTAACAAGATGAAATGATCCTCGGAAAACAATTTCAGTTATACTGGAACACGTTCCGTAAAATTTATGTGCTCCATCGGGACTACGTTCCTAAGAATAATAAAAGTATTTTTAGATTTTACCGCAAACGACCAATTTTGTGATAATATTCTGGTATATTTTAAAATCTTCTCTTATACATTGTTTATGACACACGTCTTTTCTACATTTCCTTGGAATAAATATATACTTAGTTTGGCCTAAATATTGTTGCAAAGAAAAACTTTTTTTTATTTGTACGCTACCTGTAACTATGATGTGTGTTAGTTAAATACATTAATATAAAACCATAAAAATATATAAACTTTATTCGAAGTGGTCTCCATTGGCTGCAATACAGACCTTTAAATGTTACGGTCAGTTATCAATAGCAGGCTTTCTATGGGACAATTCTTCACTGCCAATCGTATGGATTGTTTTAGGGACTCCAGCTTTAGCCTTTCTAAAACTTATGAAATCATAATACAGTGGATTCAGATCAGGACTAGAAGACGGCCAGTTCTGATGAAGTCGTTCATTTCTAACCAATATAGGTTGGATCGAACTTTATGACCCGGCACCGAGTCTTGCTGAAAAAATATAGCACAGTCACTCCTTCATAGCTAACACCCCACCAAACCATCACTGAAGTCGGATAATGCCCACGTCGTACTTTGTAAACTAATTGGACTAATTGGCTTCTTTTAGAGCTTTCAGTATAAATACTGTCATATTGTTTGTTAAAATATTGCTCCATTGTAAAAATTATCGCATCCGTAAAAATTATTATGAGATACCCCTTTGCATACCGCTTAAGTAGTTGATTTTACCAGCCTATTCTTTTTTAATTGTCACTTAAAAAAGTGATCAGTGTGTCTTTTATAAGCTGAAAGCCCTTAGTCCTTAGCCCAGGTAATGTCATCTCCCTAGATAATATTTATAGCTTTCGGACAGGATTTTTTCGAATTCTTATTCTGCTTTGATTGCCTTTTTCGTACGAACACTACGTTGACAGCCAAATATTTTTCCGTCACAAGCAGAATAGGTTTCATTGTACCTGTCAATAGCCCGGTACATAAACATTTGACTAATACCAAGAGTATGGAGGATTTAAAAAATTCTATTCGGCCTATATTTGGCATACCTACTTTATGAAATGGAATAACAGTGATTCAGTTCTCTTTACTACCCCACTTCATTTTAATATCACAAAATATTTTCGATATATTTGCGCGAAAATAAAAAAACACAATGAGCAATCATATAAAAAAGACAAATTTGAAATTCAAATGTAATATTTTGTTAATTTTTAATAATAACAGTGTCAGACTAAGTACATACGACAGTGTTTTTTTCAGTTTCAGGCTTTTTCCTGTATAGCGGAAGTCTGAGAGAAATTGCGGGTATTCAGTGAGAACGTAGTGCCAAGACCAGTTCTTCTCTTTCCGTCTGACAATCAAGACATTGCATATTATAAATGCGCTAAGTCACGGTATCGGATTTAAAGTCGTTGTCTTTGGGGTAGTCAAAAAAATGAAGCTAAATTTCTAATTACAAATACTGAAAAAAAGCTTATATTATTATTATATAAGCTTTTTTCAGTTTTTGTAATTTTTAGACCAATTATTGGTCAATCACCATAGCACTGTGTAGTTCAACCAGAGTGTTGCTTGGAAATTTCCTATAAAATTACCATAATGTTCGAACAACGAGTGGCCTGTGCTTGATGCGCTGTGTCCCACTAACTAGTGGCTCCCAAATTATAATATTGTACATTACATTTCACAGTGAGTGCAGATTTTAATATTAATGCATTAATAAGCAAAACGCTATATATATTATAATTTTTTCCAAGTTTTGTTCACACATTTATTTCATTTTATATAAACTGAATAAATAGTTATTGTTACAAAATGAAAATACCGAAAAATATACAATATGATAAATTTCAAACTATGTGTACAAATATATTTAAAGTAAACACTGCATGCATTAAATAATAGTCTTTTACAATGTTAAAAATACAAAAAAAAAATCAAAGAGAAATATTTAGAAAACGTATAAAAATTTGAAAACCGTTCAATCAAGAGGCGCGGGTTCAAATACTGCTGCGTTCAAATTTTTAATACGTTTTGTAAATATGTCTTTTTCAGCCGAGAACAGTTTTTCTGAAAGGAGTTTCTGGGGTCTGGATTACATACTCTGAATTTAATTTCTGATAATAATTTACAACAATGATTTTGACCACTCAAAATATTTTGGTAAAAATAATAAATCTATTGAGTTTTTTCTATTTTAGTTTAGTTTAAAATAATCAAGATGTTTTGGATATCTTTTAACTCTAAATACTCCTGCAGAGTAAGGTAAATGATTTAAAAAGCGTTTTTGTATTCGTCCGATTCTAAGACTGTGCATTGCATAATACGGTCGCCATACAAAAACGCTATAGTCAAGAACACTACGCACTAAAGACTAGTACAGACCGATCTTAGTATCTGTTTTGCGAAAGGCTTTGGTGTTTCTTATAAAGAAGCCAATCGATTTTGATGCTTTTCTAATAACAAAATCCATATGTAGAATAAATGACATTTTTTTATCAATAACTACTCCCAAGTTCCTAACAGTATTCACTTTACCAGTACCACCTTCAAGTATATGCCATCAATGGTAAATGGTGAGTGAAGGTATTTAGCGAGCCTTTCTGAACGTCTCCAAGCATTTCGGAACATCTCATTATTTGTCCACCATTGTAACAATTTATCACTGTCACATTGCAATTGATCTTTAAATCGCCGGCAAACATAAAGTAAAGCCAGGAAGTTGCATTGTACCTATCATAGCCCGCTACATAAACATTTGACTAAAAGCAAGCGTATGAGGAGCTTTAAAAATTGTATTTGGCACCATATATACTTTATGTAATGCAATCACAGCGTTTCGGTTCTCTTTATTACCCCACTCCATTTTAATGACACAATGAACAATCATATAAAAATGACAGATTCCAAATTCAAAAGTAGTCTTTTGTTTATTTTTAGTTATAACAGTATTTATGGCCAGACTAGGTAATTAAATATATAATAGATTTACATATTATTATAATTTCATGTATACTTAATTATATTATCAAATATATGCATACGCCAATGTTACGAAAATACTTTAAAAAAAGTATGTATTTTTTATATTCGTTAATTTTCCGTAAGTTTCAGTAAGGTTCTGTAACCTTCTCCACCTTACTCTGTGATAAGAAATTGTTTCAATTTAACATTTACTAGAGTGCTATCGTGCTTTCGAAGCCAACATGGCGCAGTGAGACGACGTCTGTAACGCTATTAGTTGTAAGTTCGATTCCCACTCAGGAAAAACTTTCTAATAAAATATTTAAACAATATTTTCATTTCTCTGTTCTGGTACCTAAGACATAGCGCGGTGTTCACTTCCAACACTCAACACTAAACGTCTCAATTTTATGTGAAATGTGAAGACTCTCTTTGCTGAGCGGTAAAAACCAGTAAAGATATCAATTTGACTATAGTCAACATTTGACATTTGACTATAGTCAAATGATATTTGAACTCACACCTATCATCTGCATTGACAGTATTTACTAGATACCCTACAACAGTGCTGCAAGAGAAAGGTTATTTATTTTTTTAATATTCTTTTTCCTCGCTCTTCGCGGAAAACACTCAGGAGGTAAGAAGACTTATGACAAAACAAATAACTTTTATTGGTTTACTTTTACAGCGTATACGTTTATACAGCCAATAATATTGGAAATAGGAAGGAATACGTAAATATTTATAAAAAGTATATTTTATAATATGAAATATTTATTTATAAAAAATATTTTCATAATGCCGTACTGGTACTTAAGACAAAGCGCGGCGTTGAATTCCACCACTCAACACTCAATGTCTTGATTTCGGGCGAAAAGAACGGAGAACGGAGTGTCTTGACACTTGGTTTTCTCTGACTACCCTGCTATGCGGGAAATAGCGTGAAGTTGAGTATTAAAACGTTCTATAGAAGTAGAAAAATAAAGAACGCTGCAAGAAAAAGTCAAGAAACGATTTTAATCTGGATTTCTTACAAGCCCGCTTCTATTAAGCTAAGCTTCACGTACTTTTTTCTGTGTTTGCAACATTTAAGTTTACAGAAATAGTATAACATAGAATTTTCTATTTCCGCCTCATTAGCTATAATTTAATACGAGTAGGCATTTCACTGAACGAATTTCTACCATATTTTAGCTTCCGAGCGGTCGTTCAGATTAGTTGGGGGCTTATTTGATAAGCTTAAGCGGTTTTAGCTGATTTGATATGTAGTGGGTATCGAAAACTAGGACGACCCAGATTTCTAAGCAGTTAAAGTAATTGTGATATATATAACTTTTTGAAAAACTCTTATTGATATCGGTAAGGCCATCGTGGCGGAGTGTGACGGTGTCTTACAGTATATGCAAAGGTTGTGGGTTCGATTCCCACTCGGGAGAATGATTATATTGAATTTGTTTTTTATTTATCCGCCCTGGTGACAAGACAAAAGGCCCTGCTATGCGGGAAAAAGCGTGAAGCTCAACCATTTATTTACTTACACAAATGCAGTATATGAAATTATCTTCTCATGTAGCAACTCCAGTATTTGTCAGAATAGGCATGAAGTAACTGATAAGTTAGTCAATATTTAAAAAAAGACATATATTTAGAAAACGTATAAAAATTTGAACGCAGCGGGATTTGAACCCCGCCTCTTGAAAATCGATAAACGCAGCTGGATGTATAGAACGCATGGCTTAGCAGTGAGAGAGCTTGAACGGTTTTTAAATTCTGGTTCAAATCTCGCTGCGTTTGGGGTCCCCATACGTTTTCCAACTATATATTTTTCAATTTCCTAAGTGGCTGTGAAGTGAAAAGTATTTAAGTTTAAAAGTGTTAAAAAAATATATAGTCAATATTTACTGATTGAAGGCCTTCCACTGTGACAACAGACTGTGTCAAATGTCAAAATGACTAACGCATTTTAGTTTAATGTTCTATTTATTTATTAAATAATATCTCAAAAAAATGTTTATGAATAAAATAGGTTGTACAAGTCTAATAATACACAACATTTTTAAAGCGCAATGAAATAAAAATAATTTAGAATGATATATAGATATAAATAGCTATAATTGGTCTACTGTCTGTCCATATGTCTAAAATCAGTATAAGTCTAAATATATATTTATTTTTTAACATTATTTTAAGTGTTATTCCCACACTAAGTAAATTGTTTGATACTTGAAAAAATGTTCAAAATATATATATTTAATAAATAGCATTCTCTCTTGCCAAACGATTGTTTGTAGAATAATCTTTAGGTAGCAGAAATTTGTAAATATACAAATATAAGTTGTAATAAGCGTATAAGAACAACGTAGCTGGATGTAGAACGCATGGCTTAGCGGTCAGAGCGCGAACGGTTTTCGAGAGCGCGGGTTCAAATCCAGCTACGTTAAAATTTTTATACGTTTTCTAAATAAATCTAATTATTGATTTTACTAAACCGTTCTTTAAACAGGTTTTTATATTTCAATTGTAAGTGTTATTGAAGGTGTAATTTAGTTGATGTTACCGGAATTGCCGAAATTGATTTTTTTTGCTTTATTTGATACTTGTAGGTTGTAGGTTTTATCGCTGAGTAATATCTACATTTAAAATATTTTTATATTTCCCGGTCTCATACGACACAAAGCAGGTAAGACTGCGCAGTTGGGGTTCCACAAACAATTTGCAATTCTCATAAATGGCCACAAGTTGCTAATTGAATAGTGGTGAAGACTATATATTAAAACCATTGATTTAGTAGATGGTGCGGTCAATGTAGCCAAACACTTGCAAAACGTCTTTTAATTTATTTATTTAATTTATACACAAAGATGAAGTATAAGTTAATTTTTTAAATTTTCTTCAAATGTTGTTCATATGCTAAAATATTGAATGACTAGTATTATTTCTTGTAGTATTATTAAAAAAAAAAATTTTTCGTAGAAATAATGTATATGGCGCTGAAATTTTCCAAAAATCCCTTTACAAAGTAGCGTGGCCGGATGTATAACGTATGGCTTAGCGGTCAGAGCGTTTCGACGGTTGCTAAGAGGCGCAGGTTCGACTCAGGTTACCTTAAAACTTTCATACGTTTTCTAAAAACGTTATTGTACAAGATTTTTTATAGAATACACCACATGAATTTTAACTACTCATATACGGTTCTTAACTATTTTATACTATTATAAATAACAGAATATTTCTCTATGCAGTTATTATAATACACAGATAAAAACTGATAATATATACATGTTATATATAAATTCTTGTTTATAAATTATACAATATATATTATTTATTTATTAGTGACACTAGCTGTGACCGGGACTTCGCCTGCATGGAAGCCAGTGTGTCACAAAGTTTTAACCGCGTAAATCCCTCCAAAATAACGTAATATGTTTAATTGAAATTTTGAACATAAAAATAGTTGTTTTTTTATTAGTTATTAAAGTTGCGCTTTCTGGTTTAGCTGCTTCTTTCATTAACCACTAAATGGATAGGCCGGAAGAGAGAAAAAACTAAGCATTCCATTCATTCATGCTGTGGAGTGTGTGAGTTTAGAGCAGTCCCAATGACTTGTGAGCCAAGAACCCTTAAGAACCCTTTGAAATATTCATTATCACTCACCTCCACTATCCGAGCTCCTCTAGAAACCTAACCAAATTCGAGACGACTCTACTAATGCCGCCTTCGAAATACGTGCTACAAGTGAGCTGATACTATTATCAGTCTAGTCTGGACTGGCCCAAGATCTCAAGAATTTAATTAATAATTGATTTGTTGATACATAATTGAAAATTTATGTAATTTGTTATTGTTTCTGAATACAAAATATCATATTATTACCCAACACGTATATACCTCTCGCATCTTAGACCTCATGTCACCCTTGCCTATGTTTGAGAAGATAATTTTCTTCTTAATTAACTCGCTCTTGAATGCCGCATATAATTGGGCCATCGGAACGCGTGTAAAGTGGCACTTGCAGAGAACTTATTGTGCCAGTTTTTTATAATTAAAAAGGTTTAATTAAATTTTAGATTTATCGCTTTTGGTTGTCAAAGCATTTGTTGGGATTTTTTTTGTAATTGTAAATTTCTTAAACCTAGTTTTTTAAGTATTAGAATGATGTTCATTATCTAAGAAATGGATGGTGATTTTGGGGTAAATAAAAGTATATTTATTCCATACATATTTGCATTGTTTGCAATAAAAATCATAGTTTTGCGTGCTAACATGAACCATCCATGCATTATACCATCATACAATGTTTTTAAATAATCCAAAACTGAAGAACCCAGCTATAAAACATTATAAACGGGAGAAAAATGAGTTTTTTGGTACAGAAATTCTTTTAATGAAATCAGTGCTAGTAATTTTCTTATTTATTTATATTTTTAATTAAATATATAAATAATTGACACAGTAATCCAAAATAAAGAGCATTCAAAACCAAATTGCTAATGCTATCTGTGGCAGAGTAGGAGAAGCCTTTTCTTAGCAACTTAGTGATGTTAAAGCTCTCCGTTCTCCACTTTCTACCCGCAATCAAGAAATAGCGTGCTGAGTGGAACTCAACGGCGCGCTTTGTCTTAGGTACCAGAGCAGGTATTAAACCCAAAACCAATGGCGCTTGCAATCTGTTGCTGTCCCACTGCACTACGATGGCATCATTTATTACTTAGTGCATATAATTTAAATTATGCATATATGTTACCTATACTTGTATATAAACTAGTTGTCACCTGAAACTTTAATTTGGTTGACTTTATAACCCTTTTCATACGGCACACCACATATCAGATTTTTTCACCCAGTAGTCACACCTCAGTTGTGCGTTGTCTATCAGTCACTTATTAGGTAACAGCAGTTTTGTATACTACTAGCTGTGTACGCGACTTCGTCCGCCTGGAATACTTAAATAAAGTGGCCTAAGTGACCCCTTATTACATCAGCTATCTGCCAGTGAAAGACCTGTTAAAATTAGTTAAAATCCGTTCTAGAGATTAGCCGGAACAAACAGACAGACTACAGAAATTGTACAGAAATTGTAAAAAAAAAATGTTTTCGTATATGTACCGTGTATATATTCATATGCATTTCCTTAATATTGGATATTTCAATAATACAAACAGACACTCCAATATTATTTATTTGTATAGACAGTGTTATGTAGCCATAACATATTATTATTTTTACTCTTCTTCTTAGTCATACACTTCTGTCGGAATGGACGTAATCATGACGAGTCTCTTGCGTTTGAAAGTGAAATTGCGAGATTTCTCCATCTATCCCTATATTCGGTAGTAGTACAAATATAAAACATATTTACTGGTATATTGATTTAATATGTATATTATATGTATTCATATATTGTATATATAATGTGCACGAACACATTGGTTAATCACAAATTTTTGTTTATTTCAAGAGCTAGATGCTAACACCAGACCCTCTTAACCATACTGGTATTTCAGCTATGTTAAATCTAGTTGGTACAATTAGGAAGCCGTAATTTAAATTTGCTGTACAAATACTCTAGTGCCTAATTCAAGCTGTCTGATGAAGTGTTTTACGGTCATTATATTGTTTAATATTGGAAAATTAGGGGAAAATTATAGTATTCACATTATGGCACAATTTGGCTCCAATAGCCTAAACTAAGGTTAATTGCACGAGATATATAGCTTCTCCTGTATACAATTACAGGACTTACTTGCATTCACAAGAATGCAAAGAGTTACTTGCATTTACAAGAATGCAAAGAGTTACTTGCATTTACAAGAATGCAAGTAATGATTCGAAACTCCGTTCTCCGTTTTCTCCGTATTTTAGAAATATTGTTTGTGGAGTTGGAAAGCAATTGCGCGATCTTATTGGTACAGACTAGGGAAATATCTATATCTTTAGCTTCACACCTTTTCCCGTATACCTGGGTAGTCAGATAGAATCTAGTGTTAGAAACTCCTTTCTCTGTTATCTAAAGTATTTACTCAACCACCTCAAGGAAATAAAGCAAACACTCACTCAGTTATTCACTTTTTGTCCGAAACTGAGACATTTCGTGTTGAGTGGCGAAACTTAACACCGCGCTTTGTCTTAGGTACTAGAGCGAAGAAATGAGAAGTCCCCGATTAGGAATCTAATCCACTTTAAGTCCTGTGTACAGTCAGACGCTGTCCCACTACGCCAGGATATATTAAATACAAACCTTTATCTCAGATTTTTAACTCATAAGTAAAAAGACAAAATAAAATATATATAAAAAATTTTAGGTTATTAGGTTTTTTTCTTATTGCCCTGGCACACGTTTAAAACGAATACATTACACATTGCACGTCTTAAATTCTTATTTTGAAAAAAAAAACTGTTTTTGAAGTGGATCAAAATGGCGTTGTAAGATTTTTACATTGATTGTTGGGATTGGGATAGACAGATACAGATAAAGTTAATAAAAGCGTTGTAGTAAAACATTCTTAGGAAAGTATAAAAAAATAGGATGCAGCGGAATTCGAACCCGTGCCTCTTGGAAACTGTCCAAGCGCTCTGACCAGCCATACGTTCAAGCGTAAGCGTAAATCAAAAACTGTTCTTAAGTCGTGCACATTAATGACAAATCAAATAATCCTTAATGCATCCAACTAAATTTTAAGTTTAATTCATTACTAAAACTTTTCAGGACTCCATTTTGTGGTGTTAGATGTAAGATATAGTCTGGACCCTGAAAAGGGTATGCAGTCTATCAGAAACTTTCTTACGCCTTGGGGACTAGGTCCAGGTAGAATTGGTAGTTATAGAAATGATATCAATGAATACTTATAGTAGTGGCGCAGTTGCAATAACAGCTTTAAAATACTAGAGAAAGTTCTACACACGAGATTTAAAACAATACACAACAGTTTGTCGATTTAGATGTTTAATTTTAAGATATGTTTCTTATAGATGTTATATTTTAAATCAAAGTTTTTAATTCTTTCAAAATTGGTATAGATGTAGGTAGTTGTGTCTTCTATAATTTTTATAAAATAGAAAAATGCCGCTTTACGCTTTTTTTGCATAGCAGGGACAGAGAACCTAGTGTAAAGACGTTCCCCGAGTGGATATCGAACCCCTAACCATCGCGTATACAGTCACACTGTGCTACGATGGTTTTGTTATTAAATATATTTGTATTATTGATACATGAAAGATAAATTTGAGTAGAATATTATAATAGTAGACTATTAGTTTACATCAAGAAATGCAGAAGCCAATATTTTTTGGAATAATGCATTACAAATACATAAAATTTATCAAATAAATATTACACACTCTACTATGTGTTCCATGTACACTTTAGTATAAAGTGACATACACGTTGATAAGGTAATGCGTATTTAAAAAAAAAACACTCGTAAAAATGAAACGCTACAATAATTTTATAACCAGCTCTTCACAATTTTATATTCATATTTTTCAAAGGTCAGCTTTTTTTCTCAGAAATTGATTAGAGGAATTCCTAGTCAACTGAATTTTCACTTTGTACTGCAAATTAAAGTTTCTTTGTAGACTGTAATTTACTGTACTATAAAGAAATATTTACTTTGAAATTCTAGTTACAACATTTTTAATTATAATTAAATATTAAGTAGCTATAGTACCATAGTTTATATTTCTCCTAGGTTATAGATAATTGTGGGTTCAAACTCCGAATTGGGATATTGTTTTTCTTTTATGAGATACAATTGTTATTAGATTTTGCCTTTTTTTGATTTGATTTTGCGATTTTGATTTTGCAGTACCTTTTATCGGTTGATAAGTGGAGTACTGAATAATCAATCATTTAGTTTAAAATGATTAAAATTCTCTTCGTGATGTAGAAAATGGTTATAATTTTATCAATTTCATTGTTTGTCTGTTCTTCAGTTTGTACGCGCACATCGGAATTAAATGAAACCTGTTTATTAAAAAAGACATATTTAGAAAACGTATAAAAATTTGAACCCGCGCCTCTTGAAAACCTTTCAAGCACTCTGACCGCTAAGCCATGCGTGCATGCAAGCCATGAATCCTCATATATCATAATAGGCTTACTATAAGTTGGTCACCTAAACTATGAGAAGGAAAGCGATGAAACCTTAACAATATTTGTTTTGCGCGATAACCACTATCCGTTGACATATGTCTAAGATGCGGGGCATCTGATAAATAATCTTATAAGCCCAGATTAACTCTAAGAGATAAGGAGATGTGGTCTTCGCAAAATTTGTTTACGTGAAAGGTATTCTTCGTTGACACATATTATAAAAGTTAAATATCGAGCATAGATATTCTAGATCTAGAATCCTTTCTCCATGAGAGCCATGATAGACCAGAGAAAGTATATGAAATAAATGAATTTCGCAATAGTAAAAGTTGTTTAGTCGGTCGATAGTTTTCGTGGACATATAAAAAGCATTGAACATGAAGGTATCCTGGCGCATTAGGACTGCGTCTGTTTGAACGCGTATGATTGCGCGTTTGATTTCTACTGTGCGAAATCATTATATTTCAATTGTTTTATTTTTTTGAGATTTAATACGTAGTATTATATTCCGGAACTCAAGGCTTCTTGCCTGCCAAGTTATTATTAAATTGGGTCCAAATTTCAATGTCAACAGGTGGTTAATAGAAGTAATATATCATAAAGTGTACTAGTACTGTAGTATTTTAATGAAATAGTGTATTAAAAAAGAAATTTGCCTTATTGTTATTTGTGTATAATACAAAAACAACAGCTGCTTTGTAAAGCTTCCAGTTTTTTCACGCATAGGAGGCAGGGAGAACCTAGTGTCAAGACAATCCTTTCTCTGTTATATGAATTATTTACTCAATCACCTCAAGAAAATAAATTTCATGCTATTAAACTATTGTATTATCTACTGATGCAAATGTTCAAGCATACCAGAGGTCAAGAATTAGGGCAAAGACAAAATAGATTTTGTTTTGTGGAAAAATAGTTGTTAATAGTTAATCCTTTTTTAACTCAACTTGTCTATCTAGACAAGTTGAGTTAAAAAAGGATTTTAGAGGAAAAATTTGACGTCAAGTTTCTATTATAGAACAACTAAACCAATACCAAAAACTAAATATAAGAAGCAGTATATGGTATTTTATATTATTTCATATCAGTATATTTTTCAATCTGTTTCTTTTTGTTATTATTAAGAAATAATTTATTCAAGAAGGACTTCTATAAATAAAATAAATTTTCCAATTGGAACCAATCTAAATATTGGGAATATTTTATATACATTAACATATTTAATTCACGTGAGCTTTAACACACAATCAACAAGTGCTAGTTATTTCGCTTAAGCTTCATTGCGCTATGAAAATGTCATGGAGGCACTTTTTATCATATATATCTTTTATAATATACTTTTAAATAAATAAATTAAAATAATCAATTACATGAGGACTTCGTCTAGTTAGCAACGTCTAATTGTAATTACGATTGTTTCTGGAGAAAAGATCAGAATTTAATTGTTTTAGTTTGCCCCTCTGTTAAACAAGACAAAATTGCAGCGTCAGTCAGCCAGCCACTCAACCTGCAATGTCTCGAACTCGGGAGGTCGGAAACTGCAGAACGGAGTTTTTCTCTTTGTAATAAATGAAATAAGTTATATAAATTAAATTAATTGTAGCCTGTGAGATTATTGACAGTTATTGTTTTTGGCCTTTTATTGTTTCTATTCAATTTTTTGTTTGGATAGAACCATTAGGACGAGCAACGATTGCCTTCTAATTGCTGTTGATGCCATATGCGCCGCAGCGATAACGATACTGTCTTATCCATTATCACATGGAATTTTTGTGAATCTTATTTTAATTAAGCTTTTAACTGTAGCTCGACTTATTTGAAAAGTAATATAACTTATTACTTGCATCATCTACCTCACAAAGGAATACGTAAAATTGAGAATAACGATAAAAACCTTGATAAAAACCAATAAAACGATAAAAACCTTGCTATTAGAAACTACAAATTGTATAGGGCTGTTATTATTGCTAGATCCGAAAATTGTCATACAAAAATGTTCCGCGTGACCTTTAGCGCTAACAATTTACAGCATCCCTAGTTAATTAAATGGGATAAGATTTATCTCCGGAACACACTCGGCGTCAGAACGCGGAGCACTATAATCCGCATTGAGGTCCATAATCGTCGCAGATTGTGACCTCTCCAGCGTTTGCTGTTCTAAGTTTCCATTGTCACTTGTAAAATTTTTTTTTGGATTTTTTTTTCGATACGTTTATATCTATCTAGATCTTGATTGATGTAGATTTAGATACAAAAAAAAACTAAATATAGTTGCAAACTAGATAATATTGATAACCCAGAAAATATACAGCTTTCATTTTACCTGCATAGAAGGGTAGTTAGAAAAAACCTAGTGTCTTTCTTGTCTTTTCTTAACAGAGTGGAGAAATAAAAATATTGCCCCGAGTGGGAATCGAACCCACAACCAATCGCGTTTACAATCAAACGAAAACTCAAACTCAAATATAAATATTCACTTACGATTAATATATAAGGAAAATAGCTGATATAGAAATACGCATTTGCTATATACATACAGATCGATAGTGCCCACTTAAATATTGACCTCTGGAAAAGCTTATATTGGGAAATATAGGCTACTAACAATTAAAGCTTCTCTTGTATTACGTAATGCTAGATTACCGTTAAATTTAAACCTATAATACTCTAACTGATTAAATGAAAATTTTCGTTTGATTCGGACAAAACTGGTTGACTTAACTGGTCTATTATATCGTTTATATTGTATGTTTGTTGAATTATTAATCATTGACTTAGGTATCACATTGCCACAAGTTTCAAGCAGATATTAATAATGAATTATAATTGTACATTAAATTGATATAGTAAAAGACTTAAGAGGCTGATTTGATCCAAAATTTTAATATGAAATGACTGACAGAATTTCTTTTTAGTAAAGGTCATACAAATTGTAAGAAGTTAGTTTTTGCCTATAATATAATAATTAATTGACCAACTACAATAAGGTGAATCGATATTCTAATGAAATTTGATAATTCATTATATAAAATAGTAACTTGTAATATAAAACCAATTATATATTTATGATTAATTTACTAGCCCCGGTAATGCAGGACTGACTGATTCCGTCCCCAGAATGAATCAGAATGCTATAACGGCTGCAAAACATCATTTGACCATTTAATTTAATTGTCACTAAGAGGAACTTTCTAATTTTGTAATATTTTATTGATATTAACCTTACTTGATTTGAAAGTATTAAAATAAAGAATATTTGCTCTAAGGCTCTGACTGCTAAGCCATGCGTTTAACGGTTGAACTCAACTTGAAAGTTTTTAAGAGGCGCGGGTTCAAATCCCGCTGCGTTCAAATTTTTATACGTTTTTTAAATATGTCTTTTTCAATTTCCTTAGTGTGGGAATAACACTTTAAACAATGTAAAAAAAAATATGTATTTAAATTTCGATTCTGATTTTAATAAGGTAAATGACGTGTAAGCAATATCGTTGTAAAATGGAAATAAGCAAGCATCAGCCCGAGGTTTATTCCGTCACTAAAGAGTGGAAAGGCGTGCAAAGTTTCCCAGTTGGCTTAACTTAAGCGGGCAGACATTCTCGGCATCTTGTTGTTAGTTACCAAACTTTGGTTACATTCCCGACTGATTCACGATGGCTCTAAAGACAGTGTTTAAAGTTCTTTCATTGGGAAAGTTTTGGGTGCTGTTGACTTTTTTTAATTGTATCACCCAAATGCATAGGATTGGCTTAACTTTAACGATCTTTGTTGCAGAAGTTTAAGGTTTGACTGAATATATAAAGGTCTTTTTTTTTGGATTTTAATAATTGGAAAATTTATGCTCACATATGTTTTAACGTTAGCGAACGGTAAAGAACCTAGAACAATGAATTATCGGCATGCTCCTATTATGTGACTATAAGTAATCATATTTGAGTTAATACACACTGCTTCTTGTGAGATATAGAAAGTCTTGTAATTAATATATCACATGTTTTTTTATTTCTCCCTCATTTCTTGTGGTCCGTTAATTGATTTTGATAGCGAAACCAAGGTTAGTTATATCTTAAAAAATAAGATTTCGACGAACGTGTCTCGTGTAGTTGCGATATGCTTGATTAAATACGTGGTTTTGGTTTTAAATCCTATTCAGAGGAAGAAGTGGCTCGATTGTATTTTTTTTAGTTTTACCTGTTAATTAAATAAAATCTTATGATAACCGTTTAAGCTTATAATCGATCTTATAATCACCATTGTGGTGCAGCTAAAATCTAGAATAGATCGCAAGCGATGTTTATAGATTCGATATAATTAGAGAACATTTTTCTTAAACGAAAAAACATATTTTGAAATATTTTCTTTTTATGCTCCTCATCATGGTAAAGACATCAGGCTCGTTTAAAAATATTGTATAGTCAGGTGAGTGAACATTCAAGAATAACAGGCGACAGAAAGGTGGTCAGTATTTTCTTGTTTATATACAATGAAGCAAAAAATATACTAGGCAAATAAAGAGGGAATTAGTAGACAGACAGACATATTTTTCTTTCGAAAAAATTGTATGGAAATAAAAACTGAAAATATATTACAAAGAATATATGATTTATATAATAATATTTACGAATAATACAAAACCTTCTTCGTTGTTCGGAGTTGAAGTAGTATATTTCACAATGAAAGCACTACTTTTGAGAATTCATTCGAAATTATTTATCATTTATGACAAACCTATTATTACCTTATAATATTATAATAAGCTGTTCAAGAAAATATTTCATTATATCAGTGTAATGTCTACGAGGAGATTGGAAAGGCAAAGGCTCTTATCTCTTAAGACATCAAATTTTCTGCTGACGCCAACGATTGACAGCTAATTGAGCAATTTATTATTGTGAGACTAAGCAGTTTTCAAGGAAAATTTAAATTTAAAGGCTTGTTTAAATAAGCTGTAAGACTTGTCTATAGATAAGATATACAAGCCATATACGCTCTGTATTTAAATAGATGATATTATGAGCTAATACTAATTTATACTGGAAACGGAGTGCCTTAGCCGTTATAGTTTAATAATCACATAAAAGCATACACAAAAAGATAATAAAATTATATTTTTATTTATTCTCTCTCTCTCTCTTAACATGTATATATAAAAGTAATACATGAACTCTCTATTCAAGACAGCTTGCACATACATATGTATAAACTCGTATACCGTGACATATTATTTTCGTAGAAACAAGATATTAAATCCCCCAACATTCCCATAAAACACTTAAATGGATCAGAATCCCCTCAAGGAGTCGCATGACAATCTCGAACAGTTCACGCCTATTTTCCGCATTGTAACCTAACATATATTCCATATTGCTGGTATTATTTTGTGTTTACAGTTTATGTAAATTTAATATATATATATTTTTTTTAATTTATTTAGTTTACTTTTTTAAAATATTTTCTTTTTATTTTACATATTTATAAGATCATTGTGGCAGTGGGAGCACGTTCAATTTAAATTATTGCAAAGACGATTAGTTGTAGATTCGATTTCCACTCGGAGGAATAATTATTTTTAAGGTTATATAAGATATTATTTATATATGAAACATGAAGCTAAAAAAAATTATTAATGTCGACAATACGAAGCTCACTTGTTCACTAAAAAATAAAAATATAAAATATATTATCCAAGCGAAGCCGGGTCATTTTATAAAAGTTCTTTCGTTACTGAGTTTCTCTGGTAAATAAAACATAAAAATAAATCACCAACTAAGCGCCACTTCGAAAAAATTCTTTAAATGTCCAAAAAAGTAAATCGTCACTCCAAAGGAAGCAAACATTTTAATAATTAAAGCAAACCCGAGCCAAGCTAAGGTTAAAGTGTATTTCGCGACACGCAGACGGCTTTTCCTATAATATTCAAAAGGCAGTTACAATTTCAACTCAGCGGTGAATACAAAATGATATTCGTGTAATATGTTTTATTTTTATAAGAATGCCAAAGATAATAAATAAATTAGTGTTAATTAATGTGTTTTAAATATATAATGTTTATTTCAAGATTTTTGCAGGTTCATACGATTTTCCCGCGTAGTAGAGTAGCCAGAGAAAACCTAGTGTCTAGATACTCCGTTCTCCAATTTACGCCCGAAATCGAGGCATTGCGTGTTCAGTTGCAGTCAACGCCGCGCTTTGTCTTGGGTACAAGAGCGGATAAATTAAAATATTTTTTAATAGAAGCATTCTTCCGATCGAGAGTTGACCCCACAACCAATCGTGCTTACAGTCAGACGCTGTCCCATTGCGCCACAATGGCCTCTGTAAAGAACTTTATTAATATTCATTTATAATGTTCTGTAGGGTTTTCGTCAATTACGGTAATGCAATACATTACCGTATTTTAAAACGTGTTTAAAAAATATATGTGATATATAAATAAATAAATAGGTCTAGCCTTTTTTTTATAAAAGAATATTATATACATTAAACATACGTTGTCAATCTCTGCCTATTATAAATATATATATATGTAAAGTAAAAAAAATGGCCAAAATCAAAATGATATATATAAATTTTGGCGAAAAAATCTATGCCATCATTATGGACATACCTACTGGTATTACCAATTGGTCTGGTTCAAAGATTCGAAAATGAAATTCGGACATTTCCGTTTCATAAGATTATTCACCTTCCATTATAATGCAATACTCTAGCAGAAAATAACTCGGCTCAAATTAAATCAGTGCCAGTCCTGGGGCGAGATGAAATATACTATTTGCATTAGTTAAAACTCGCGGGTCGAATTTTTTAACAAATTGTTATATTAGATTTGTAGAAGTTATTTATATTATTTCCATTTCTTTTCACTGGTATTTAAAAGAATGCGAGGCGTTGAGTTCCGCCACGCGCTGTCTTAAATTCTATCTAGCCATCCTGATGTGCGGGACAACGTATGAAAAATATATATTTAGAAAACGTATAAAAATTTGAACACAGCAGGATTTGAACCTGCGCCTTTTGAAAGCCGTTCAAGATCAAGAGGCGCGGGGTTCAAATCCCGCTGCGTTAAATTTTTTATATGTTTTCTAAATATATGTTTTTCAATTTCCTAAGTGTGTTAATACTGAACACTTTAAAACAAATGTAACAAAAATAAATAAAGTATGAAGCTAAAAAATAACTATATAAAATACTAAATAAATAAAATACTTCTTGCGAAATCAAGACCGAAAACTTAACGAGAAACTGAAGACTTGACAAGAAACTTGATGTCGCGCTTTTTCTTAACAGAGTGGGAAAATTAAATGGTTAAAATATAATTATTCCCCCGAGTGTGGATCGAACACACAATCAATATTGTGTACAGTCACTGCACTGCTATGGTCACTTCAAATCGCTTTTTTTTATTTTAAAGCTATTTTAGCTAAACATGCCTAAAGAAATAAAATTTAATAATACAATATGTTTTAATATTATTTGGGGCCGCCGTGGGACAGCGTATGACTGTAAACGCGATTGGTCATGGGTTCGATTTTCGCAATCTGGTAAAGACCGAGCGCGAAGTTGAGTTCCGCTACTCGATGTCTCGATTTCAGGCAGAAAAAAAGTGGAGAACGGAGTGTCTTGACGGTAGCCTGATTTACGGGAAAAATAATGAAGCTGCTTCTGATTTTTGAATATCGGTTAAGATTTCTTCTTAATGAACCTTTTAATAACTTTATTTCAGTAATGTGATAACATCACAGTAGCCAGAGGTAAAATGACACCCCCGAGGTATGAATATCCGAAATTTATTAGTCATTTGGATTATCGAATAAAGCATTTGACATGATTTTAAATGTAGTATTACTAAATTTGCTTCAGTCTAGTTTAAAACCCTGTCAACAAAAACTGTGTTTGAAAGGATTTTTTGGACTCTAAATGAAAGCCCCAAACATTTTTAAAACTTTTCAGTTTGAAATTCTAACATTAACTTCAAGGCAATATATGAATGAATTTAAATTCAATGAAATGTTTGTCATAGTAAACTTTATTTACGAGTTTTGTCGTCTGAAACGTTTTTCTGTGTATTTTTGAAGATGGTTTTTAAATTGGGTCGCAGTTTCACATACATTCTTCATAAAGCTTGGTATTTGTTATTTTTGTAAAATACTATAAAATAGTTGATACAGAGACCATCGCGGCGAAGTGTGACAGCTTTTAATAGTTGTGGTTGGTTAGATTGAGTTTGATTCCCAGTAAGAATGATTTTATTTAAATTATTTTTATTTTTCCGCTCTGATAATAAAGCAAACCGAGGCGTGGTGTTCTGCCACAGAATACGCAATGTCTCGAATTTTAGTTGGAAACTGGAGAAAAAATGCTTTTTCGGCCGGAAATAGCATATACATATATATATTATATTCCTTATTGTATTTAAAAAAAATACAGGTAGACTTTTTTCTAGAAGAGATCCCTTCCAGTCAACCTGTGGAAGTGGATAAATTACAATTTACAATTGAAAAATTATATATGTAAAAACGAAAATGACTTATTCAAATATTTTCCAAATTAGTATTTTAAGACTTTTTTTCATTATTAAAAAAAAACTCTAGTGAAATATTTTGGTATTGCCCTGAAAGTTACTGTTAACTACGATCCAGGTGCAGTAAACCAATCTACTGTCTAAGTTAAGGTAGCATAATACATCAACTGAATAATATCAATCAAATCAATTAGTGGGTAGTATCAGGTATACTTGCCGGTGAGTCCCACAGTACCGTCCGTTTCCGCAAGGGTCTGCACACGGGCGGTCTGCGCAAAGGCATTTCCCAGCGTCACAAAAAAAAAGCATAATACATCAATCCCTAAAATATTATCCTCTTTAATTATTGTGGGAGCTTAGTAACAATATCTGGTAATGTTTAAGCAATTACCTGAACAAAATCTTTTCAAGTAAGCTATCATAATCCAAAAACTAGTTTCTTTTCACTTTACCCTAGTTTTTGATTTCAGTACATTCTTCACATACTGTTGTCATTCGTGCAAATTAAATTTTTAGGGATCATTTTCAGTGACCGATCAAATGCTTGGTTTCAGTTTCTTTTTTGGCCATCTTCAGTCATAATTACTATTTTGCCTTTTAAAGAGCCTTTTCAAAAAGTTTCGCGTCGGTTCATCTCAGCCTGTTTTCCAAACTGGCAGTAACTTGCTCACGGATTGACTTTACTGTCGATTAAAAGCTCTTTTTCATTTAATTTCGGCCAATAATTAGCTAATTTGTCGCCCCAATTGTCTGTATAACTTCGGATAAGTTTGTTGCCCGTAGTATTAGCTGAATTCGCAGGTTGACCAAACCAAACCAAACCAAAGTTGTTGGGTACATTTTGTATTTAAATATTTATATTTGTCAATTAAGAGCTTTTACTCGCATTATAAATACGACTCTGCCGCTAAATTGCAGAAGACACTGAGTTTGCTCCCAGGCTGGTTGGCGGAGTGGAGGTTGTCCCTGAACGTAACGAAAACACAAGCTGTGGTCCTATCTAAGGTCTCCTTCGCTACACTCCACTGGTCGTGCAGGTGCAGAGCATCATGTGGACTCATCATAGATAGACGTCTTAAGATGATCCCCCACGTCAAGAAAGCATGTAATAATTCCAGGATCGCACTTCAATTCCTTCAGCTGATTCTTCGCTCAAGACTGCCTCTTTTTTTTTTTTTTTTTTTTTTTTTTTTTTTTTTTTTTTTTTTTTTTTTTTTTTTTTTTTTTTTTTTTTTTTTTTTTTTTTTTTTTTTTTTTTTTTTTTTTTTTTTTTTTTTTTTTTTTTTTTTTTTTTTTTTTTTTTTTTTTTTTTTTTTTTTTTTTTTTTTTTTTTTTTTTTTTTTTTTTTTTTTTTTTTTTTTTTTTTTTTTTTTTTTTTTTTTTTTTTTTTTTTTTTTTTTTTTTTTTTTTTTTTTTTTTTTTTTTTTTTTTTTTTTTTTTTTTTTTTTTTTTTTTTTTTTTTTTTTTTTTTTTTTTTTTTTTTTTTTTTTTTTTTTTTTTTTTTTTTTTTTTTTTTTTTTTTTTTTTTTTTTTTTTTTTTTTTTTTTTTTTTTTTTTTTTTTTTTTTTTTTTTTTTTTTTTTTTTTTTTTTTTTTTTTTTTTTTTTTTTTTTTTTTTTTTTTTTTTTTTTTTTTTTTTTTTTTTTTTTTTTTTTTTTTTTTTTTTTTTTTTTTTTTTTTTTTTTTTTTTTTTTTTTTTTTTTTTTTTTTTTTTTTTTTTTTTTTTTTTTTTTTTTTTTTTTTTTTTTTTTTTTTTTTTTTTTTTTTTTTTTTTTTTTTTTTTTTTTTTTTTTTTTTTTTTTTTTTTTTTTTTTTTTTTTTTTTTTTTTTTTTTTTTTTTTTTTTTTTTTTTTTTTTTTTTTTTTTTTTTTTTTTTTTTTTTTTTTTTTTTTTTTTTTTTTTTTTTTTTTTTTTTTTTTTTTTTTTTTTTTTTTTTTTTTTTTTTTTTTTTTTTTTTTTTTTTTTTTTTTTTTTTTTTTTTTTTTTTTTTTTTTTTTTTTTTTTTTTTTTTTTTTTTTTTTTTTTTTTTTTTTTTTTTTTTTTTTTTTTTTTTTTTTTTTTTTTTTTTTTTTTTTTTTTTTTTTTTTTTTTTTTTTTTTTTTTTTTTTTTTTTTTTTTTTTTTTTTTTTTTTTTTTTTTTTTTTTTTTTTTTTTTTTTTTTTTTTTTTTTTTTTTTTTTTTTTTTTTTTTTTTTTTTTTTTTTTTTTTTTTTTTTTTTTTTTTTTTTTTTTTTTTTTTTTTTTTTTTTTTTTTTTTTTTTTTTTTTTTTTTTTTTTTTTTTTTTTTTTTTTTTTTTTTTTTTTTTTTTTTTTTTTTTTTTTTTTTTTTTTTTTTTTTTTTTTTTTTTTTTTTTTTTTTTTTTTTTTTTTTTTTTTTTTTTTTTTTTTTTTTTTTTTTTTTTTTTTTTTTTTTTTTTTTTTTTTTTTTTTTTTTTTTTTTTTTTTTTTTTTTTTTTTTTTTTTTTTTTTTTTTTTTTTTTTTTTTTTTTTTTTTTTTTTTTTTTTTTTTTTTTTTTTTTTTTTTTTTTTTTTTTTTTTTTTTTTTTTTTTTTTTTTTTTTTTTTTTTTTTTTTTTTTTTTTTTTTTTTTTTTTTTTTTTTTTTTTTTTTTTTTTTTTTTTTTTTTTTTTTTTTTTTTTTTTTTTTTTTTTTTTTTTTTTTTTTTTTTTTTTTTTTTTTTTTTTTTTTTTTTTTTTTTTTTTTTTTTTTTTTTTTTTTTTTTTTTTTTTTTTTTTTTTTTTTTTTTTTTTTTTTTTTTTTTTTTTTTTTTTTTTTTTTTTTTTTTTTTTTTTTTTTTTTTTTTTTTTTTTTTTTTTTTTTTTTTTTTTTTTTTTTTTTTTTTTTTTTTTTTTTTTTTTTTTTTTTTTTTTTTTTTTTTTTTTTTTTTTTTTTTTTTTTTTTTTTTTTTTTTTTTTTTTTTTTTTTTTTTTTTTTTTTTTTTTTTTTTTTTTTTTTTTTTTTTTTTTTTTTTTTTTTTTTTTTTTTTTTTTTTTTTTTTTTTTTTTTTTTTTTTTTTTTTTTTTTTTTTTTTTTTTTTTTTTTTTTTTTTTTTTTTTTTTTTTTTTTTTTTTTTTTTTTTTTTTTTTTTTTTTTTTTTTTTTTTTTTTTTTTTTTTTTTTTTTTTTTTTTTTTTTTTTTTTTTTTTTTTTTTTTTTTTTTTTTTTTTTTTTTTTTTTTTTTTTTTTTTTTTTTTTTTTTTTTTTTTTTTTTTTTTTTTTTTTTTTTTTTTTTTTTTTTTTTTTTTTTTTTTTTTTTTTTTTTTTTTTTTTTTTTTTTTTTTTTTTTTTTTTTTTTTTTTTTTTTTTTTTTTTTTTTTTTTTTTTTTTTTTTTTTTTTTTTTTTTTTTTTTTTTTTTTTTTTTTTTTTTTTTTTTTTTTTTTTTTTTTTTTTTTTTTTTTTTTTTTTTTTTTTTTTTTTTTTTTTTTTTTTTTTTTTTTTTTTTTTTTTTTTTTTTTTTTTTTTTTTTTTTTTTTTTTTTTTTTTTTTTTTTTTTTTTTTTTTTTTTTTTTTTTTTTTTTTTTTTTTTTTTTTTTTTTTTTTTTTTTTTTTTTTTTTTTTTTTTTTTTTTTTTTTTTTTTTTTTTTTTTTTTTTTTTTTTTTTTTTTTTTTTTTTTTTTTTTTTTTTTTTTTTTTTTTTTTTTTTTTTTTTTTTTTTTTTTTTTTTTTTTTTTTTTTTTTTTTTTTTTTTTTTTTTTTTTTTTTTTTTTTTTTTTTTTTTTTTTTTTTTTTTTTTTTTTTTTTTTTTTTTTTTTTTTTTTTTTTTTTTTTTTTTTTTTTTTTTTTTTTTTTTTTTTTTTTTTTTTTTTTTTTTTTTTTTTTTTTTTTTTTTTTTTTTTTTTTTTTTTTTTTTTTTTTTTTTTTTTTTTTTTTTTTTTTTTTTTTTTTTTTTTTTTTTTTTTTTTTTTTTTTTTTTTTTTTTTTTTTTTTTTTTTTTTTTTTTTTTTTTTTTTTTTTTTTTTTTTTTTTTTTTTTTTTTTTTTTTTTTTTTTTTTTTTTTTTTTTTTTTTTTTTTTTTTTTTTTTTTTTTTTTTTTTTTTTTTTTTTTTTTTTTTTTTTTTTTTTTTTTTTTTTTTTTTTTTTTTTTTTTTTTTTTTTTTTTTTTTTTTTTTTTTTTTTTTTTTTTTTTTTTTTTTTTTTTTTTTTTTTTTTTTTTTTTTTTTTTTTTTTTTTTTTTTTTTTTTTTTTTTTTTTTTTTTTTTTTTTTTTTTTTTTTTTTTTTTTTTTTTTTTTTTTTTTTTTTTTTTTTTTTTTTTTTTTTTTTTTTTTTTTTTTTTTTTTTTTTTTTTTTTTTTTTTTTTTTTTTTTTTTTTTTTTTTTTTTTTTTTTTTTTTTTTTTTTTTTTTTTTTTTTTTTTTTTTTTTTTTTTTTTTTTTTTTTTTTTTTTTTTTTTTTTTTTTTTTTTTTTTTTTTTTTTTTTTTTTTTTTTTTTTTTTTTTTTTTTTTTTTTTTTTTTTTTTTTTTTTTTTTTTTTTTTTTTTTTTTTTTTTTTTTTTTTTTTTTTTTTTTTTTTTTTTTTTTTTTTTTTTTTTTTTTTTTTTTTTTTTTTTTTTTTTTTTTTTTTTTTTTTTTTTTTTTTTTTTTTTTTTTTTTTTTTTTTTTTTTTTTTTTTTTTTTTTTTTTTTTTTTTTTTTTTTTTTTTTTTTTTTTTTTTTTTTTTTTTTTTTTTTTTTTTTTTTTTTTTTTTTTTTTTTTTTTTTTTTTTTTTTTTTTTTTTTTTTTTTTTTTTTTTTTTTTTTTTTTTTTTTTTTTTTTTTTTTTTTTTTTTTTTTTTTTTTTTTTTTTTTTTTTTTTTTTTTTTTTTTTTTTTTTTTTTTTTTTTTTTTTTTTTTTTTTTTTTTTTTTTTTTTTTTTTTTTTTTTTTTTTTTTTTTTTTTTTTTTTTTTTTTTTTTTTTTTTTTTTTTTTTTTTTTTTTTTTTTTTTTTTTTTTTTTTTTTTTTTTTTTTTTTTTTTTTTTTTTTTTTTTTTTTTTTTTTTTTTTTTTTTTTTTTTTTTTTTTTTTTTTTTTTTTTTTTTTTTTTTTTTTTTTTTTTTTTTTTTTTTTTTTTTTTTTTTTTTTTTTTTTTTTTTTTTTTTTTTTTTTTTTTTTTTTTTTTTTTTTTTTTTTTTTTTTTTTTTTTTTTTTTTTTTTTTTTTTTTTTTTTTTTTTTTTTTTTTTTTTTTTTTTTTTTTTTTTTTTTTTTTTTTTTTTTTTTTTTTTTTTTTTTTTTTTTTTTTTTTTTTTTTTTTTTTTTTTTTTTTTTTTTTTTTTTTTTTTTTTTTTTTTTTTTTTTTTTTTTTTTTTTTTTTTTTTTTTTTTTTTTTTTTTTTTTTTTTTTTTTTTTTTTTTTTTTTTTTTTTTTTTTTTTTTTTTTTTTTTTTTTTTTTTTTTTTTTTTTTTTTTTTTTTTTTTTTTTTTTTTTTTTTTTTTTTTTTTTTTTTTTTTTTTTTTTTTTTTTTTTTTTTTTTTTTTTTTTTTTTTTTTTTTTTTTTTTTTTTTTTTTTTTTTTTTTTTTTTTTTTTTTTTTTTTTTTTTTTTTTTTTTTTTTTTTTTTTTTTTTTTTTTTTTTTTTTTTTTTTTTTTTTTTTTTTTTTTTTTTTTTTTTTTTTTTTTTTTTTTTTTTTTTTTTTTTTTTTTTTTTTTTTTTTTTTTTTTTTTTTTTTTTTTTTTTTTTTTTTTTTTTTTTTTTTTTTTTTTTTTTTTTTTTTTTTTTTTTTTTTTTTTTTTTTTTTTTTTTTTTTTTTTTTTTTTTTTTTTTTTTTTTTTTTTTTTTTTTTTTTTTTTTTTTTTTTTTTTTTTTTTTTTTTTTTTTTTTTTTTTTTTTTTTTTTTTTTTTTTTTTTTTTTTTTTTTTTTTTTTTTTTTTTTTTTTTTTTTTTTTTTTTTTTTTTTTTTTTTTTTTTTTTTTTTTTTTTTTTTTTTTTTTTTTTTTTTTTTTTTTTTTTTTTTTTTTTTTTTTTTTTTTTTTTTTTTTTTTTTTTTTTTTTTTTTTTTTTTTTTTTTTTTTTTTTTTTTTTTTTTTTTTTTTTTTTTTTTTTTTTTTTTTTTTTTTTTTTTTTTTTTTTTTTTTTTTTTTTTTTTTTTTTTTTTTTTTTTTTTTTTTTTTTTTTTTTTTTTTTTTTTTTTTTTTTTTTTTTTTTTTTTTTTTTTTTTTTTTTTTTTTTTTTTTTTTTTTTTTTTTTTTTTTTTTATGTAGTATGGACGTTTTACTGGTTTTACACTTTAACTGAGCGGTAAGTAAACGACAAAGTGATTTATATTTTTTACATTTTAAAGTGATATTCACACACTTAGGAAATTTAACCGCGCGCCATAGCGGTCAGCGCTTGGGCGTTTCCAAGAGGCGCAGGTTCAAATCCCGCTGCGTTCAAATTTTTATACGTTATCTAAAAATATGTTTTTCAAAGTGATTTATATTTAATTTCTCTTTGGCCATCAATTATGACATGTTCACTGACAGAATAATATATTCTAATTACATGTAAAAATATTCTATTCAATCACCTTGTATATTTTTAATAAAACAAATTTCGTTTTACAAAAGAAATTTTGTGTTAGAACAATACATCAATATCTTAAGAGTAAAACTGTGGTAAAACTTATATCAAATTATTATGGTTCGGTAAAACTAAATTCAATATTAATAGACAATTGTCGCTTTACCATTAGTTATTTACCAAATTAGAACTCAATTATCTGACTAATCTAAGGTCAACAAAGTTAAAAACTATTGTTTACCGCCCTTCTCACAGTCTGGTTAATATTTGAGAGCAACACTGATGCTGCGTTAATCTTCCTTAGAAGAGAACCCTCGTCTCTCTGATTACAATGTTATTGTAACGGACTAAATATAACGCTTAATTTATAACGTTTTAGGACTATTTGCTGTGTGTTTTGTGTATGATTGTTGCAATAAAGAAGAAATCTCGATAGAACATAGTTTCGAAGGTGTGTGATAACAGTGGGTTCACATCTCTTAAAAAATATATTTTACATACAATACATTTGCATACGATTTGCAACTCCAAAAATTAAAGCCGCTATCTTATAACCGCTATAAAGACAATCTTAATAAGTAAAGCTTATTACTCTGTAGAAGAATAGTTAAAAGATAAAAATGTGTGGAAGTAATATAATATGAGTTTGGTACAGGTTAGCTACCACTGTATTAAATAATAAAATTGTAACTTTTGTATTTGAAAAGAGCAACTGTTGATTTTCTAGCCGGTTCGTCTTAGAAGAATGCCTTCCGAGCCGGTGGTAGCTTTTTGTTCCTTCGACGACTCAAAAGTGCTTGCAAAAGTCTATTTGAATAAAGGATATTTTGAATATGAATTTAAATATTCACACATTTTCGCATTGCAGTAAGTAGTATGCGAAAAGAACCTACATTACGTTCTCCAGTGATCGCAACATTTTATGCCGAGTGGCTGAAATCGACGCCATGCTTTATTTCTCTGAGAGTGGGGATCGAATTCACAACCATCGTTTACATACAGACGTTAACCCACTGAATCGCAATGAAAGCAGATGGGACGGAATTGTTATTGAATAATCAAAATTGCAAACTGGTACTCTTCAAAATATATTGGTGTACAAATATACATTGATATAAAGTTTTCTAATTTACCATATAATGTTTATGTAATTTATTTAAAGTCTAATTACTAGGGATCATATAACAGCGTCTGGCTGTAAATACCATTGGTTGTGGGTTCGATTCCCATTCGGGGGGAATGATTACATTTAAATTATTTTAATTTCGCCGCTCTGGTAACAAGACAAAGCTCGACGTTGAGATCCGCTACTCAACTCGCAATATCTCGATTATGGGGCGGAAAGTGGAGAACGGAGTATCATGACACTAGGTCCTAATATAGCAGGTACATAGCAGGGTATGCTATGCGGAAAAAAGCGAGAAGATGAAAAAACAAATAACAAACAGGAAGGTACATGAAGACGTTAGCTTCCTTACCGGCCGTTACACCCTCATTATTATTGTATAATTAAAATTCGCCATACCTTTCACGGTAAGGCACCTGTTATTCTTTATTTACTTTGTCGCCGTTCCTTTGAAATGAATGGCTCAAATTAACACCTTTTTCTTCATTTCGCACGTAAGTGTAGGGAGAAAAACCGCGGTCGATGGTAAATTAAAAGAAATTAGCATGATTAAAATGAAATAATAGTTAATACCTATTTATAAAGCCATCATGGTACAGTGTGCCAGCATCAGACTAAACGCGATTAGCGGGTTCAAGTCCCCAATCGGTGAACATAGTTCACCGATTGGGGACACAGCGTGACATTGTCGACACAGCGTGAGTTCCTCCACTCAACCCCCATGTGGTGTCTCGAATTTATGTGGGAGAACGAAGTGTTTTGATAGTAGCTTCTCTCCGACTACCTTGCTATATGAGAAAAATCATAAAGGAAATTTAAGGTGTTATAAACAGATATCAGGATGGAAATAAAAGGTGGCAACTAGTTAGCACCATATATTGTTACTTTTTTTTATACACTTATATAATTACACTTTACACAATTAACACTGTACACTTGAGCACTTGTTCACATATACGTCTTTTCACTCTTGACACATATGTATATTTATGCACTTATACACTTCTGTACAGTAGTTACACTATCGCCGGTTTTTACATTTAAGCACGATGCCTCCGTGAGGCAGTATGACAGTGTTACTGCCTTAATCTGTCAAAAAGTTGCCTTAATATAATATAATAACTTCCCCCCCCCTTTTTACAATAATCATGTGGGTATTGTATTGTATATTCATAGTAAATCACTCTTATATTAACGATTGTCTTACAATACGAGTAGTATTGTAAAAGCTTTAGATTTCTAAATTTAAACCTTAAAATATTTAAAAAAAGACATTTTAGAAAACGTATATAATTGTGAAAACAGCGGGATTTTAAAAAAAAATTTATACGTTTTCTAAAATATGTCTTTTTCAATTTCCTGAGTGTGTGAATGACACATTAAAAAAGGTTTTCAAGAGGCGCGGTTTCAAATCCCACTGCGTTCAAATTTTTATATGTTTTCTAAATATGTGTTTTTCTAGCTCATCACAACTTATAATGCAAAATAAATACGTAGTATAAAACAGAAAAAATAGCAATACAATATTTTTTGCTATCAAATGTTATTAATTGCTGGGGACCAGACAGAGAATCCCAATGCATTTCATCTCTTACGACACCTATATTGCACTTATATTTAATTGTATTTAAAATTTAGAAGTCATAATTAGATGAAAAATGACTAACGGTGTTTAACACCCGTTTTCCCTTATCTATTTCACAGCATGCGGTAGTAGTGTGAAAGATTAATATTATATACAAAAAAAATCTATATTAAACTTTTTTTTAAACTGTTTACACTCTTAAGAAGTAAAAACATATTTTGTCGAAAGCACGGCACGTATGCAAAGCATGAACGCATGGCTTAGCGGTCAGAGCGCTTGGACTGTTTCCAAGATGCGCGGGTTTGAATTCCGCTGCGTTCCAATTTGTATACGCTTTCTAAAATATATTGTTTTATAAAAATCTAGCTTGAAATGTATACAAAAATTTTTCGTATTATATTCATTGTGCACGGAAATACGAAAAGTTATTGTACCTTCATACAACTTTTCTACACTTTTCCAACCACAACTCAACTTCACATTCCTATAA
Source organism: Podotricha telesiphe (assembly GCA_038994665.1). Lineage (NCBI taxonomy): Eukaryota > Metazoa > Arthropoda > Insecta > Lepidoptera > Nymphalidae > Podotricha > Podotricha telesiphe. Next base: position 75,229 of record JAOYRR010000422.1, on the reverse strand, counting down.
GTGAAGTTTAAATAAAGCTACAGACATCGCAGGCTTGTAACTTACATCCAAATATAACAAAGCAGCTTACAAATGCTTACCGCATTGTGTTGTTAGTATTGTTTTATGCTCTACTATTGTTTTTTTAATTATTTAAAAACGGGTCGTGGCAGCGTCTGAATGCAAACGCGATTAGTTGTTGAATAAAAATAAGTTGTAATGAGCGTATAAGAACGCATGGCTTAGCGGTCAGAGCGCTTGGACGGTTTCCAAGAGGCGCGGGTTCGAATCCTGCTGCATTTAAATTTTTATACATTTTTTTAAAATGTCTTTTAAATCTCCTAATTAAGTGAGTAACATTTTAAAACTGTTAAAATTAATGATTATATTTAAATTATTTTAATTTCTTCGCTCCGTTACCTAAGACAAATCGACTGTAAAAATCACAATACATCCCATTTCATAAACAAAACCGGTGGTAAGAAACAAACAATATGAAAGTTTAAAATTCATTTGCTATTTGCCCTAAATAGCCTTATAAAGCTCGTAATTAAGCATTTTTGTTCGTTACCTCCTCTAGTAAATTATTAGATTTACAGCTTGAATTAGAAGAAAGGGCATTTTTTAAGGAAAAAAGCGTCCAAATTATTTCACCCAGTTAATTTAAAGTGAAGCTTTATCTTTTCGTTACGAATTTAACACTCTTAAATGTATTGCGCTATTATTTTAATTTTAATTAATTAATACTAAAAACACATACACACACATATATATAAATATCTAAAAAATAATATTTTGAGAACAAATATATAGCGGGTTAGTTAGAGAGAACCTAAATAGCGGGTTAGTTAGAGAGAACCTAGTGTCAAGACACTCCGTTCTACACCGAATCTGTGACATTGCGTGGCCAGTTGCGGAACTCAATGCCATGCTTTGTCTTGTACCAGAGCGAAGAAATAAAAAAATAATTTAAATACAATTTAAATACAATTCATTGCTCCGAGTGGGCACTCAACCAATCGCGTTTGCAGTCAGATACTGCCCACCGTGCCACGATAGCCTAACTGTCTCAACCTAACAAATACTATTCTTTAATAAATAACAAGTATTTAATAAATAACCTAAAGAAAGCATCAAATAATCGATTAAGTTAAAATCGATTATCAAATCGTTCCTAGCTGTCCTCGTAAATGTACTATACATAGCCAATTAAATATAATCAACTAATAATGTCAGTTTACCGAACTAATAGCAGCAGGTGCATTTAACTGGAACCTATTACTCTGAAATGGCTGTATATTTATATAATTGTAGTAAAATTGACGTGTGCATTGGATATTGAATGATTAAATATGTTTCATTTGGATATTTTATGGTGAATTTGCTTTTGTGTATTTGTGTGTGGTGGCACAGTGGGACACTGTTTAGTAAGTTGTAAGTTCGATTACCAGTTTGTGGAATGATCATAATTTAATTATTTATCATTTCTCAGCTTTGTGGAATAAGACAAAGGGCGGCATTGAGATCCGCCACTAAACACACAATTCACAAGTTCTCTATGCCTACACTGCTATATGGGAAAAACCAATGTTGCAGTTTAATCAGAAATAGCTTAGTATTAAAACTTAGTTCTATAGTTGCGGCTATTTAGTTATATGTGATACCAAATGTCTCAATTTATGTGAAATAAACAGATATAAATTATTTAAATGTGAGAACATTCTACATTTTCCGCTGAAAAGAGGCTCGGGACAATTCAATCGTATTTAAAGCTTTTTTACTCCGCTTTCTTCATAATAAGTAATGTCAGGATACTAAAAAATATATACAATTATAAATATTATACTAAATTAATAATACGACATTATAAGGACATTGTATACTAAGTAATAGTTTTAACCAATTAGAACCAAACCCAGAATCAATCATTTAGAGCCATATATAAAATGTAAAGTAACAGGATTCGAACCTGTGCCTCTTAGAAGCCTCTTAGCCAATTAACTGTAGGTATACTTGCAAAATAAAGAGTAAAATTATGAGAAATATTTCAGAAACGTTTACAAATTGTAAGTGTGTCAATAATACTTTAAAAAATATAAAATATGCATTTTCTATATGAAAATCAAGTGGCCTCCTCAATGTTACATGGCTACCCAATGTGTTAGACACGAGTCAATCAATTTTCGACTTTCAAACCATCTGTTTCCAACAGTCTATTTTAATCCTGGCGTGTTTTTTTCTAGGATATTACGAAGTTTTTATCATACAATTTTATTTTCGAATGCAAGGTTTTTTTTAGTTATATTTTAATTATTCCTTACTTACTCAGGTAACGTAACCCATATTGTTTTATAATAATTATAATTATAATGAGTTACATACCAATACGAAATAATTTCATCCGTTACATTTTTTGTTCAAATTTTTTTCTTGGTATTCCTCATATTTCTTTATTGTTATAATTTAGAGTCTGCACAGTTACAGCATCATTAACTAGAAGACGGTTTTAATACAATTTTTTTATTTATAATGTCAGGGCTTGAGGTGCCTTGACCATTTATCTATGTTTGTGAGAAGGTCTAGAGGAAACCCTCCAAATGTCATATCCGGTGGTTACAGTCTTCGTTGTCCGGTGTCAAAGTTGTTTCCGTCGGCCATTGTCTTCCTAAAGTCTTTCGACAGTTTAATGTTTTATCTAATAACTAAACGCTTTCTCACGCGAATTTCTCCACATTTCCTCTGAATTAGACGTCTCTAATTAACAAGAAATGAAGAATGTACTTTGTTTAACCAGAACTAGAGAATAAAAATATATTTAAATATAATATAATGTCTTTAAAATGGATGAATGGTAAGACTCATCACTAGAACTCATATTTTACACAAAATATAAAATTTTTATAAAAGTTTTTGGATCAAAATCAAATATAAGGGAACAAATTTGCTAACTTTCAGACAAATGGTCCATCATTATCATTACTAAATCCAAGATATCCAACTAAAACGTAGTGTATTATTAATGGTTGCGCAATAAGTGAAATAATTATGAAGCCAGCAAACAGTATTTACGTGGCTTTGAATTGTAAATTGTGCTTTATGGACTGGGCATGTTTCTGTATTATAACAACAAATGACGACATTACACGAATATTTGCGGTCAAAGGGCATAAAATTTAATTCATTTTTTTATTCACCTTCACTCTTTTTCACGCATAGCCAGAGAGAACCCAGTATCAAGACATTCCGTCCACTTTCCGTTCCAAATGAGCCACCACAGCACAGAATTACAATCATTTGCCCGAGTGGAAATCGAACCCACAACATATTGCGTTTTCAGTCAGACGCTGCCACTGCGCCTCGATCATCTCTCATTTCTATTACATTACCCCACGTGGTAGCAAAATCTAATGATAAACTCAATTATTTTTGTCAGTAAGAAAACAAATATTCGTTATATAAGAATCTTTCTATGCATAATTTGAGCTCCTAATCATTGTACTTAGTGCGACACTAATGTCTAATAACTTTTCGCATCAAATTAGCGTCAAACAGTCAAACAGAATGTATGTATATAGATGCACTACAGGCTATTCAAACATTATTAAAAGATATAATATATCATTTTCCATTGTTATTTAAAGAAATGTTTAACTTATTCATTAATTTTGAATGACTTAATAGAACGAGATGTCAAAAAAATCTACATTTACCAAAAAAAAAAAACTATTTATTCCCTAAAAGCCTAAAACAACAGTGCAATTAACTAGACAATATTAATATTGATTGATCTTTGACTCGCCAATTCACGAGCAAGGACAGCGATTTACAATTCAACTCTGTATAAATCAGTTTAATTGGATCGTCATTTGATAAACACGCGTACATTTTATCAGCAATAACACATTTATACAATGAAAGTAATGTCTACTTAAAAAATATATAATTTATTGTATATTATATTGGCCTATTTTAAGATTACATTGTAACTAGCGACCCGCTCTCGGTTCACGCGGACGAAACCGTGAGCGGATCGCTAGTTATATTATAAATGTGAAAGTAGCCTTGTCTGTCCGTCTGTCTGTGGCGTCAAACCACTATACCGATTTTGATGAAATTTTACATATAGATACTTGAGAGTCTTGGCATGGCTACTTTTTTCTTCCATTTTTAGTAGTACTGTAAAGAATGTCATTGTTGCACGAAAGAGCCGCTGAAAATATGAAATAGTTATAGTTCAAGCGGGCGAAGTCGCGAGCGGATCGCTAGTTATTATAGATTAAAAACATCTTCTACTCAATTTTTTTTTTTAATTTTTTTAAAGCGTTATTCGCACACTAAGGAAATCGAAAAATACATATTTAGAAAACGTATAAAAATTTAAACGCTTTTCAAGAGCCGCGGGTTCAAAACTCGCTGCGTTCAATTTTTTATGCGTTTTCTAAATATGTCATCGTCTCCTCTAATCTACAAAATGAACTCTAAAGTTGACTCTACATTATACTACTTCTACAGCGACACACATCTATACAAGGTTATGTTAATATGGTGATAGAGCAGCTGCCGGTATTTACGGCATTCAAAATAAATTTCAGTGGGAAATGTAGTACATAGACGTGTCGTGTGTAAGAACTTTTTATGTGTAATAAAATTTGCTATTTCTCTGTGGTTTTAAGTGTTTTAGTTAATAATAGAGAGTAGAAAGAGATAAGACTGCTATATTTGCTATTTTTCACATTTTGAAATAAAACTATTTTTAACTGGATTAATCGCGTATATTTTTGGTATTCGAAAATATATTTTAGGTACCCGACTTTTCGAACACTATACAGTGGTCATTGTTTCAACTGAAAGACAAATGCCACCTCAGTCTACAGTCTGTGTTCACTGACTACTGTAAGATGTTCGAAAGTTTGGGTTTAAAATGTATTTTCAAATATCAAAAATATACACGATTAATCCGGATAAAAATTATTTTATATTAAAAATACATAGATATATTATATGAATAGTATATTAATGTTATCTGTGTAATTCGAAGGGTGGCTGGCAGCGGATGGATGCGAGCTGTGCGCCCTATGAGAGAGGCCTACGGTCAAAAGTGGACGGCGACTGTCTGAAAAAACAAATCATCTTAACTTATACTAAGTAAATGGGGCTTAGCTTAAATATTTTTTTTTGTTTTTTTTTCTTTTTTAAAATTATTTTTATGATATATAAAAATATATTATAAGATAGTAGAAAGTTACATATTTTAAGATTCAAACATACACTTGCTACGAGAGAATTTTTGTACATCTCATAAGCCTAAGGTTGTCTGAAAGAAATAGCTGGTTAGTTGTAAGACCGCCTTTTGTCATATATTTGTCATATATTTGTTCCTTTTCTATTTGTATATCTTTAGTGACTTGATAATACTTTATAAACCTATCTGCTTAATGGAATTGAACCCTCTACTTACGCAGTACTAAATAGTCACTGAACAAAACAGGTGTCTACAATAACACACGATAATGGGCGTTCTAATTTAACTTAGACTATGCTTCAATTAAATGCCTGAGTAACTTACGAATACCTTTCAAATATACGAACGGTCTGTAGTTTATATACAAAGTCTGTTAAATTAAACGGTAGAATTTACGCCTAGTTGTACTGACTACGTTGTAGACTACTAAAGACTAACTAAATATATTTGTTAATATATTTAGTTAGTCTTTAGTAGTTTATTATAATTAGATTATAGAGACGAAACTCTTTGGCGTTCCATAGACTTACTGTAGATGCATCAGGCCCATCACTGCTGCTGCTCCAGCTCGAAGCATGGCCTGAGACTTGCAAACCAAATGTAGGCTTAAGAGGCCCATTTACAATGCCGCCTCCACTGTCCGAGCTCATCTCTTCAAGTAACGAAATTTAAAAAGAACCTACTAATGCCGCTTTAGAAATACGTGTTAGAAACGAGCTGACAATAGTTTAAGACATGCCGAGATCTTGTACTAGGCTTCTACCGCATATAATTTATATCCATATATTTAAGTCTTAAGCTAGGCAGGAGTATTAAATAAATTGGCGAGGAATAGTCCTCACCTTTTTATTTAATACATCGAACTCACTAACGCACTGAACTCCGAATTTATTAAGTGATGATTGATGATGATAATTTAGATGAAGATGTTAGAGACAATGATATTTGTTTACCACGGAACTGTAAGTTCTACCAGTTTTACTATATTTTTGCTCATAAATTTGTAGTTAGCAAAAGTCACAAATAGTTTTACTAAGTTTTATATATCTTCAACAGAGAAAACACCTGTACTGAGACCTTGTTATTCAATCTGTACTTCGTGAATTAATTAATTAAACAAGTGTAGTGGTTAAAAATATTTTTAAAATTTGAACGCAGCGCGACTTTTATTGTACATATTGTGCGAAAAACCCTTTAAAAATGTTAAATATTTCATTGATAATAGAGAGTATATACTCGTAGAATAAGTAGCATTCTCTTTTGCCAAACTATTGTTCATAGAAATAAAATTTGTAAAAATCTCTCCTCAGATATGTTAACAATAAGAAGTTGTAATAAGTGTGTAAGAATTTCAACGATGATTTCTAAGAGGCGCGGGTTCGAGTCCCGCTGCGTTCAATTTTTTATACGTTTTCTTAAAAATACAATTTTCATATTCCAAGTGTGTAAATAACACTTTAAAAATGTAAAAATAAGCCGAGTGATTGTGACAATTGACCATGTGGAACATTGATAGCTCTAGAGTAGCACTGACTATGAATATATATTGGTGTAGTACGAGAAAGCAAACTGTAACCAGACCAAAGAAATAAAAATAATCTATACAAATAAAATAAAATTGAAGTGCCTGTTTGTAATATTAAAGTAACCGCATTTTTCTAAATACATTTGTAATGAATACACGGTACATATAACAAAATAACATCTTTCACAATTTTTATCAGTCTGTCTGTTTGATCCAGCTAATCTTTGAAGCGCCTACACCCATTTTGATATTGGGAATTTAACTGGTAAATAGCTGATGTAATAAGGAGTAACTTCATTTTAGAATTTTTTAGTATTTCGCATGAATTCGCGGGCACAGCTTGTTTAAAATATAATACTTCCGTGAGTAAGAATCGAACTCATGACCATCGGGTCAAAAATATTGTTATGAAACTATTAAACGAATAAGCTTTCGTCAAGACCGCTTAGAGAATATTTGACAATGAGGTATTTGCCTGCGTAACCTTACGTATTTTAAATTAAAGCATTTTACTGCAAATATAATAACAATTTATAAGCATATCAATTTACTACGAATTAATTTCTAGAAGCCCACATCCCTGAAACGCTTCCAGTATTTCATTTGAAGTTTAATTGGCCGTATCTAGTGGCTTTGCTGGTTGAGAAATCATTTATTTACATATTTCTGTACAATATTTCAAAATGGAAATAATTATAATATAGAGGTCATCGTGGCACAGTAGAACAGCGTCAGGTTGTAAAAACGACAGTAGTGAGTTTGAACTCGACTTTAAGAAAATATTATACTATGATATTAATAAAAATATTATTAAAATAATATTTTGGGAATTTATCAGTGTAATAGGATAGCAAATAACGATTTTTAATTTCTTTTTCTGTTTGCCTGCTTGTCTGTGCGTTCGTGTACGCTAATCTCAGAAATCGCTATACCGATTTTAATGTAGTTTGCGATATTTTTTTAAGTATCCGTTAAAATTTATTGTTTATTTTATTTCAATTCGTTCACAAATAAAAGAGTTTCAACAAGACATATTTAGAAAACCTGTAAAAATTTTGAACCCAGCGGGATTTGAATCCGCGCCTCTTGAAAACCGTTCTAAATATGTCTTTAAATAACCGTTCTAAATTTCCTTAGTGTGGGAATAACACTTTAGAAAAACTAGAGTTACAACAATTTAAATTATAAACTCAAGAAAAGTTTGTGATTTAAGTAGGAACGAGGGCGGAGTGTTAATCGTTTAGTCTACGCAGATGCAACCACGAGTGGGTTGCTAGTATGTAATAAAAACCGCAGATTTCACTCCAATCACATACATTTCATATTTAAACTCATCACAAGTGAAACCAAAATATCAAAGTAAATTCAACACAACTTTTTTATGTGTCCGATAGCGCTATCGTCGCAGGATCGATATATCAAGATTTATAGTTTAAAGCTAAACACCGCTCAGTAAAAATATATAGTTTTAAAATTCACATTTGACTACTTCCGGCACAAACAATTTGTAAAAAGTCCAATTTGACAATTATTAATACTGAAAAAGACATATATAGAAATGTATAAAAAATAACTATGAACAGTTTTCTAGCGGCGCAGGTTCAAATCCCGTTGCGTTCACATTTTTACACGTTTTCTATACACGTCTTTTCCAATTTTATAAATTTGCGAATAACACTTTAAAAAAATGTTAAATAATATATAATTAATAATACTATTTGTTAAATAAATGTAAGAGAAATAATTAAACTAATATCGTATTTCATTACAAAGAAAATTTGTGATCCATTATATTCGGAAGGATTGTACTATTTCACGGTAAAACAATGCATCTAAACAATTACGAAAAGCAGATTATTAATTATACAGCTTAGCGCTTTATCTAGCATAGCAGGGTACTCAGAGAGAACTCAAAACTTAAACTCAACTCAAAGATAAAGCTCCTTTCTTCACTTTCCACCTGCAACCGAGGCGGTACTCAACGCCGAGCTTTCACCAGAGCGGAGAAATGAGTGGAGATTTAATTCACAAGCATAAAATATTATAAGTAGCTTATAGTTATATTATAATAAGTATCTTAGAAACGTTTGTATTCAGCATCAAATGCATTTTCGCATTAAATATATATTATAGAATAAAATAAAAAATATATACTTTTTAATTTTCAGAAACATTTTACTTTCTTAAACAACTACGTAATTGAGGCCTGGACCCCAGGGTCACCTGGACCGCATTGGAACACCGTCTGTTTGTAAACGTTATAGGTTGTGGGTTCGATTCCCACTCAGGAGTATGATTGATATTCAAAATATTTTCAATTAGCTTAGCGTTGAGTTCAGCCACAAAACACACAACTTCTCGATTTTGGGCTATATGGTTAAAAGTGTGAAGCTGAAAGAAAACGACGTAGTTGTAAAATCAATTATATTATAACTCTTTCTTTCCTCAACGAGTGACTGACAGATAACACGCGACCAAAAGTTCTGGATGTAGAAAGCTTAAAGCGAAAATTAATACGGCAGTGCAGAAATAAAAAAAATAGTATGGCAATATTCGAATCCACTGAAACTGCTTTAGTTTGTTGTGATTGTAGGCGATGACTAGTATTTTATACAATTAATATTGACCATTGTAGAAAGTCAGCCATGCCGAATGTTATAATATTTGCTATACATGGTTCGAATAGAAAATTCAAGTATACGAAGCGACAAAATGCCGTAAAAATATAAGGAATTTCCAATAATATGCGGGATACGATAGCTGTAGCTGATAGTAGAAATTCCATACACCACCTGCTATGAAAAAGGTATATTGTATTATTTTCTTATTACCGCGCTATGTTTTTATGTATGTTTGTACAAAAACGAGAAGAAAACATACAGACAAAGTATTCATGCATAATTAGATGCCGTCTTGTATAAGAAATGTGAACAAAGAAAGAAAACCTTATACTTACTTACTTGATATAGCAAAAAAAAAATAGTATTTATGTATATTATAGATCGTTAAGTGAGAACTTTACTGAAAACTTCAATTATTTTTGGCTAGTATCATAATCATAAAAATCAGCTTTACGTTACAGACCTACTGTTAAAACACTCTATTTTCTATTTGCTGCCTGAATCCGACACATTGCGTGAAAAGTAGCGGAACTCAACGCCGCACTTTGTCTAACCGGAGCGGAGAATGAAAATTATGTAAATATATTTATTTAATGAATAAAGAGTATCTAATGTAGTGATCCCATAACTATTGTGGTTACATTCAATTGTTATACTACTAAGCTATTGGTTTAATGCTCTTTTAATGTTTTTTTCATTTTGGTTATAAGCTATGACTTAATAATCATATGACATTAATAAATTTTGCAGGTTCACAAATAACTTAGTGTCGAGACACTCCGTTCTCCACTTTCCACCCGGAGTCGACATATTGCGTGAAGTGGTGGAACTCAGCGCCGCACTTTGTCTTAGGTACCAGAGCGGAGAAACATAAATTTTTTAAATATGATCTGAAATATTTTAAATACCCTGAGTGAGAATTGGAACCTCAACCAATGGCGTTTATGATCAGATGCTTCTCCTGCTCCTGCTATATGTCCTGCTCGACATATATTAACAATATTTAAAAAAAAAACATAGATACCTTATAAATAATACTTTTGACGAGTTTGTCTTTATATTTGTCCGGCAGTGTAAGAAGCGCTAAGACCAATATTCATAAAGGTCATAGCGGGGGTTTCATCGAAATTAGGACCGCTTCAGCACCTGTTTGCATAAACAATCCAGAAGTTTAGGGATAACCAAACACTTTATATTTTAGGTAATTCTCGAGTTATGCTGAAATTGAAAATTTGTTAAATAGCTCACTGTTATTGATATGTATATTTCTTTTAAAGTATAAAGGTGAAAGAGGATTTTTTTTTAAACTAGCTCCAGGCTTATGGGCGTATATCACGGTAGTCAGAGAGAACCCAGTCTCATGACACTCCGTTCTTATCTTTCCGCACGCATTCGAGACTTTGCGTATTGAATTTTAAAATTAAAATTACCTATAGGTACCTAAACTATAGGCTTTTGTAAGATGAATTTAACAAAACAATTCCGTATAAAGGCCATTGTGGCGCATTGGCACAGTGTCTGACTGTAGACGCGATTGATTGTGGTTTCTATCCCCATTCGGAGGAACGATTATATTTAAATTATTTTCGTATATCTGTTCTGGTAAGTCTTGATTTTGAGTGGAAAGTGTCTTGGCACTAGGTTTTCTCTGACTACTCCACCATGCGGGAGATAGCGTGAAGCTTTAAAATTATATTTATTTCTCACCATTTATGCCCTTTTGTATATGTAATATAAAAAAAACCTTCTAACTGACGAATCTATGAATCCTGTATAAACAATATTCTCATATTCCGTTGAATTAAAAGCCTTTAACTAATTAAATAAGCGCAAATGTTTTAAGCCCCGTGAGCTTTGATACGAGCTTTTAACTCTATTGAAGTTAGCAAATTATGTTAATGAATTTTGAAAAGTGATAAATTGCTTCTTATTTTTTATTACGGCACCTTAGTTTAACCAGGAGGCCAGAGTGCGTCGGTGGTGAGTTCGTTTTCCATCGGCAGGTATGATTATTTATACTGTTTTTATTTCTCAGCTATTGTTTAACAAAATTCAACACGTGATATCTTTATATATATAAGATTAAGACGTAAAGTTGGAAAGAGTGTTTTGTCTCCTTTACCTACCCATCTATACGGGATAAAGCGTATATTTGACGTTGTGCAGTGGAATGGTGTTGTAATGGGGCTTAATGTTATAGTTCTAGATTTTAAAATTTTGCTCTGGGGCATGTTTGTATTTATGATATTTGTTTTTTACTTTGCTTAAGCAATGTATCGTTGAATTATTCTTTTTCACATATGATTTCGCTGAATCTGTAATAATACTTAAAAAAATATACTTTTAAAAAGTAAAGTTAGCAACCAAATGAAATCAAAACGTTCAGTGTTGTGAGGCGCAACTTATATCGTTAGGGCAGAGAAACGAAAATAAAATTAATACAATTCTTTCCGCGAGCGGGGATCGAACCCACAACCAATCGCTACAATCAAACACTGTCCTACTATGCCACTATATATATACATAGATTTTGTGTTTAATTCAATTTAATGTCGTACAATAAATTTATGATAGTATTATTTGTATATTATTAAATTGACCAAATGTTATCGTTTCAATATAAATTAATAAAATCTAAACTTGAAGCTTTTTTGAACGTATCACATTTTCAGCATTCTTTATGCATTTTTATTTATACTGCTCACTGTGTTTAGTTATTATAACATTCACTATCAAATACATTTTTTAAATAAAAACGATAATAATTCTGCATTGTAAAATTGAACCAAGGACTATCACATTAAGTCTATTACATCACTATTTCACTAACCAAACGTTTTAAGCATGAATGATGAATAGTAAATCATTAGCCGCTATGTGGGCCTTATTACCATATGTATATATATAGAGATGATTAATTACATTAGTTGAGGTTTGATTTCAGCGCTTAGACATTTTGACAAATAATCCTATGTTCCGGTTCTAGTCGAGTGTTTACAGTACTATTTGTAGAGATAAATTCAATTTATCTCGCTATTAGAGTTTAGATTTAAACCTAGGTTAGTTTAACTGTATTCGATTTTGAACTAAATCTGTTAAAATACGAATAACTTGTATAACTTAGTTAGACGTAGCTAGATGTAGAACTCTTGGCTTATCGGTCAGAGTGCTTGAACGGTTTTCGAAAGGCGCTGGTTCCAATCCCGCAGCGTTTAAATTTTTACACGTTTTCTAAATATGTATTTATGTATTACTCATTTATAGTGACTGCTTGGAACTTGTTGAGTTATTTCATTAGTGTAAATAAGATTTTAATAATAAATTTACAGGCGATCGTGGGGCAGTTGGACTGCGTTTTCTGTAATCGGTACAGAAAACGTGGTCCAACTGCCTCTGCACTGCAACAGAATCTAAATATATCTAGTAAAATATAGCGGATTAATAAAATCCTTATATTCGTCGATCCGTATTGTCTTGATTTCGGGATTGAAGTGTCGTGATATTAAGCGCGTTTATTTCAATCTTGAAGGCCGGCAACATCCCTGTATCTCTTCTGGTGTTACACGAGGTCGTGGGTGGCGGTGATCACTTAAGACCCGAACGCTCGTTTGCCTTGTATATAAAATATATATATATATATATATATATATATATATATATATATATATATATATATTCTCTCTGACAATAGTATAATAATATAAATAACATATGCTACAGTAAGCAAGGCAGGTAGTTAATTTTAAACTTAAACTAACTTCAGTTCATGGTTTTGGCTGTGTTGCTTATCAGTCAGTTAATAGCGGTAGTTTTATTTAGTTCTGTTTTAGACCAGCTTCACGCTTTAGAGAACCTAGAATAGACTAGAATAACCTAGAAGTTAAGTGATGGAACTCAATAATGAAAATGAGAATAATTTAAATATAATCATCCTTACCAGTGGACCCATCGTGTTTACGGTCAGACGCTGTCCCACTGCGCTAACGACATCTTGTTCCCCAATTATATTGATTTGGTAAATGTTTTTGTTTTTATATAGAATAATTATAACCATCTTTATTGGTAATTATAAATTAATTGAAAAATTGAAAAATAATATTTCCTTATTAATTATGATTAGTTATAAAACAATATATAAAAATATCACTATGAAAAAAAATATAGCATCTAATTAGTAACCAATATTGTCTGTATCTAAAATTATTTTAAAACTATAAAACGATAACTCGATCGACCATTTATTTAAGTTATATTAATCTTTTAAACTAAAAGCACTTCTGACAACCTCAGGCAATATATTAAGCACTTCTGGACCGATAATGATAATAGACTTTTTTTTTCATTTTTTTTTGTTAAATTACAACTCATTGAATTCCCTGACGAAAATACATGAAAAGCTTATTTATCTATTCTATCCGTCCATGTATAGAAGTTACCGTTATGTGGCCATAAAGTGGAAACAGCTAACGCTTCTAGTGGGAGCTTCTAGTGGGAGCAAATATTTACATACTCTAAAGCCTGTTTCCAACCGCGCGAGCATTTGTTAAATATTAGCTTTATAGTATATTATCTTAATTATATTTATCATAAAGTAAGACGGGAAAAGACTGATAACATTTGAACTTTTGAACTTTTGAAGCTTTCAGGATGGTAGCAGGTTGGGTGGATAAAGAGCACTTGGTGTTTTTTTTATACACTACAGACACAGTCCGTACCTTTGTTAACCAAATCTGAATTACATATTTTCAGAAAACGTATTAAGTTTGAACGCAGCGGGATTCCAACCTGCGCCTCTTAAAAACCAAGCGCTCTGACCGCTTATGCTAAGCTTAATGCCTAATTTTTGTACGTATTCTAAAAATACGTTTTTTAATTTCCTAAGTGTATGATAAACACTTCAAAAAATGTAAAATAAAATCTAAATATTTTTTTTCTAGTAATTCAACTAGGTTATAAACTAAGACCTGACTTTTTATAGATAAGAAATTAACTTAGTGTTACCACACTTCGTTCTTCATTTTCCACTTAATTTCTTATTTCTATTAACCTCACACTTTGTCAGACAGACCAGACCAGGCCAAATGTAAATATTTTTAATAAAATCACGTGGCGATCAAATCCACAGCTATCGCAGGTAATGGTAATTAACTTTCCACTGCGCCACCATGGTTATAACGTTATTTTTTTTATTTACTTTTTTACTTTACTTTTGCATTATTACTACAATATTCTTATAACAGGAAAGATCTTAATAATGTATAGGTCTATACCTACAATCAGTATGTAAAACGAAAACTGTTATTAGCTTTGTTTTTTATGTATTTTAATTATGTAATGCTGTTGTTTTCCATAATAAAATAAAAATAAATAAAGAATATATTTGTAAAGTAATTTTGATGCATATCTCAATAAAAAAAATACGAGGTAGCGGAAAAAATTATTCACGCTTCATACAGATATGTAAATTTAATAGTATTCCATGAGAAAGGATCAAAGAGAATAAACCATAAGACTTACCTCATAGTGGAAATTATTCCAAATATATTTTTATACTTATATTTTTTGTAAAGTATTTCTATATTGATTTGATAGATAAATACATTTTTATATTAGGCAAATCCGTATGTTAGCAATAGTATCAATAATTTTTTTTATATCAAAAAAATAAATGAAACACTTTTACAGTTGTTTGTATTAAATAAAAAGCTTAAATAAAAGGTTATATAAAAAGTTTATTGTAAATCATACGAAATACTGTTGCTAGTGTGTATGATAAATTGAAATACTTTTAAAGTAATTTACCTAATTGTTTTAGTATGCATTTATTTATAAAATATAAACATATGAGTCAAGTTATTGGGGGTAGTATTAAAATACATAATGTAAATTTGGTGGGGTTCGGTCCTATTCAAGCAATTAAAACCAAAACCAAAGCTTTCTACGCTGAGGGAACAGCAGTCTCTAAGTAAATAAGCGAAAAAAGTGAATAAGTGTTAAAGCGATAGCTGTAAGTGCAAGTGTGAAAATATAGTAAAGTGATAAAAGTGTACAGGTTTATAATTATTAATTATACATACAATTCAACGCTATAAAATATTTACATACAATTGTGGTCTTATTTGCATTTATTTGCATTTTTCAGCTTCGCGCTTCTTCCCTCATAGCAAGGTTGGAGAGAACCTAGTGTTAGACCAAATGTCGTTGAGTGGCGGAACTCAACGCCACGCTTTCTTAGGTTCTACCTAGGATACGTTTTTTTTACGTTTACGCCTATTTTTTTATTTAAAAATAAAATCTATTTTATACACGTAATAAAAATGCAACTGATGTCTGTCATGTAAGATATATGAAAAAAAAACACTATTGGGTACTATTACTACTATTACACTAGTTTTAATTTGTATGTTTGTTTGTTTGTTTGTGCACGCTAATCTCAGAAACGGCTTAACCGATACAACCATTTAAATTATAAATATAAGCAAAATGAAAACACGTGTTGGCGACAAAACTAAATAGTTTAGACATCTAGATCACGAAGGTGAAGCCGCGAGATTGCGGGAATCGAACCCACAACCAATTACGTTTACTCTCAGCCACTACGCCGCGATGGATGCTTTTATATATATTATATATGTTTTATATATATTACTACTCATACTCATATTCAATGGAACGAAAGAGGAACAGTTAACTATGCATAAATTACACTAACATTTCCCTTCAAGGATAATGTTAATAGAAAAGACTTCTGACCTTCATGGAGAGCTTTGTTTCGCAGCTTTGCTTGTCAATTTATGAATATTTACCGAGGAAATATTACTTTCCTATAATGCATTTTGCATGAAATTTTTAATGTTTGTAGCTTTATATAATACTACGACCCGCTTGAAGCTTTGCCCGCGTGAACTATAGTTGTTTCGTATTTTCAGTGGCCTTTTGGTAAAATTATGACATTGGTAAAAAAATATATGGTAAATTTCAGCATTCAGCAGTAGTTTTCGCCTGTACGTTATCGGTCAATCAGTCAGTCGATAACGCAAAAGTATATTTATAGGTATAGAGAGACTATCCTAGCTACTTAGCTTTATAGATTAAAGCTAGGCAAAGATAATTTAGTGTTAAGTCAATGCGTTCCCCACCACATGTATTGTATGATGTAAAGTCGTACTGTAAAGTATGTTTAAATATTATTCGAAAGTTAATCATCGAACATACGACCATCGCCTCTACAGTCAAACACTGTAGCACTGCGCTATGATGGCGTCTCATTAAATAGCTCTTTCTTTTTCTCATGGTGTCCATTGAATTTGAATCTCTGGATTTTGAAGCTGAACTTTCATTCTTTCAATTAGATGTAATTTATTATATAGGATTAAAACCTACCTGCATCATCTAATTATTTAAACAGTAAATATTAAAAAATATATATATCAAAAACAATCGGAATCATATGGATTCGGATACATATATAAATTCGGAAGCTGTTAACGAAGGTGTTAGTAAAATATATAATAGTTTACTCAGGTAATTTTGGAATTACGAAATCAACGAATTAATGCATTACAAATACAATAAATAAATATAATACATATGTGTTTCATGCACACTTTTGTATAAAGTGATATACACGTTGCTAGGCAACGCATTTTTTGCACAACAAGGGTTTGTTATTGAATTAAGTACTAAATAATATTATAATAACTTAAAAATATCCTTCTTTTTATTTCACAAATAGCTTGGCTGAAGTGTTTCATTTTTCATTATATAAGAGCAACGCGAGTGGTTTCACATATCAATCATTAATCTTCGTCCTCATTCTTTCATTTCGTTCTCCGCATACGATTACATTAGATACTTGTACAGGGCGAGCTTAAAATTTTAACAAGTGTTGTATTCAGGTTCAATTTCCTGTTTGGGACATTTTCATTTTTTTTATTTTCAAGGCCATCGTGGCGCAGTGGGACAGGGTCCGTACGCTATTGGTATTGGGTTCGATTCCCACTCGGTGTAATGATTATAATGAAATGATTTTCATTGCTCGACTCTGGCAAGATGAATTTGAAAGTAGAGAACGGAGTATCTTGACACCTGCTATGTGAAGCTCATTTTTTTATATAGATATTGTATAGTATGGTAAATTATTAATACTTGTTTCAAGAATTGACAGAAAAATGTGGCATCTAAAAGAGAGTAGCTTTCAGAGCTTTAGAGCTTTTGAACTTGAATAAAATATCAGCTATTATATAATAGTTTTGAGAGCTTACATGTTGTAAGAAAGAGAAAGTGCAACTTTCAAAAGACGTACTTAATAGTGGCATGAAATTAGTAAGACATTACTCTCAGTACACAGTTTGTGATTATCGCAATCTTTAATGACAAAATGAATGTAGTTTACCGCATAGCATAGAATGATAGAACCTAGTGTCTTGACACTCTATGGATGTGTGAAAGTGTCTCCACTTTCCTCCTAAAATCGAAACATTGCATGGTGAATGGCGAAACTCAACGCCGCTGTCACTTAGGTACCAGAGCGGAAAATGAAAATACCTTAAATATTGAAAAATACATATTTAGAAAACGTATAAAAAATTGAAAACAGTGGGATTTAAAGCCGCGCCTCTTGAAAACCGTTCAAACGGTTGCTTGAAAGGTTCCTTGAACGGTTTTCATTTTCTTTTTTTTAAATGTCTGGTTTTTCCTTTTCTAAATATGTCTTTTTCAATTTCCTAAGTGTGCGATTTTTTTTTTTGGTGGCCTCTTATGTATTAAGATGCTAGGTTCAATTTCCAGTTTTTGAAATTTTCATTTAGAAGAAAAATATATTGATTTGAATTGATTGATTGAATTTGATTTACTGTAATACATATGTTATTTTTATAGTAAATTATTTATATATTTTATAGTTTGAAAGGAAAATAAGATTATGGTTATGATATTATGCAGAAAAAAGGTTTCTTAGTTCTGGACCTTTTTAACTGAAATTCTAATATTTAATATGAGCTTAATATAAATATTATATATAAAAAGAATTAAATTTTTGGTATCATAACTATTTTTACCATTTTAATAATTGAAAAACTTTTTTTAGAAAACGTATAAAAATTTGAACGCTGCGGGATTCGAACCTGCGCCTCTTGGAAACCATCCGTCTTGGATGTAAAATATGTTTAAAGTATCATAAGTAAATAACAAGTTTATATCCGTACACAGTAGTCGTTATGAAAGGCGCGACATTAAGCTCTACACCTTGTAGTGATTTATCACTAATCTTCCCATTCGCAAAAAAACAGTACTTACATAGATATAAAAGAATTAATTTTTTGCATAGGAGGAGGAGGAGGCAGAGGCTTTTGAGGAGGTTCTGGCAAAATTAAAATAAAAAATCTATGATAATTTCAATATTTTTAGCTTTTTTTTTTTGAAGTGTTATTAACACAGCGTTTAGTGTTTGAACCCGCACCTCTTGAAAACCGTACAAGCCGTTGTTCTTATGATAATTTCACTGAGAAGGAATCAAAACTATATCCCATCGCGTTTACAGACAGACGCTGGCCCACAGCGACGGCGTCTGGAAAACATAATTCTTAATTATATATTCTTATTTCTAAAACACCTATGTATTATATATTAATATTAAACCGCATTGCCTTACTGCGTGGTCTAAGATATATGACAATTACCACACTGGGGCCAGTTAACCGTATCGCGGTCGAGATCTTATTGCCTTAATCAAATTAACGACTGCACACAATAGGCCGTGGATTCGATTCCCGTTTCGTTTACGTTTTTGAGACGTACAGTTGTCGTTTTTTGTTGATGTATTTAGTCCAACGAAAGGTTTGTAGGCACCATTTTTATCTGTACAAATAAATAACAATTGGAGTGTCTGTATTGTTAAAATAACAGCTTGTTACTAAATATATATGCATGTTTACACGGTTCAACATTTAAAATTTAAAATTGATTTTTTTTTTGTATTTTACATACCAAAATATTTTTTCTTACCATTTTTGTCTGTCTGTCGTCCAGTCTGTTTTTATTCCGGCTAATCTTTGGAACAGCTGGATCCATTTTGACGGGACTGACAATGACAGATAGCTGATGTACTAAGGAGTAACGTGGCTGACTTTTATTTTAAAATTTTAGACGAAGTCGCATACATATTTCCCATTAAGACGTCGTCACGCACTGGGACTGCGTCTGACTTAACGCGATGGGATGTGGGTTCGATCCAAACTAGGAGAATGATTATGTTCAAATTATTCTTATACATAAATTCTTTTCTTGTTGTAACACAAAGTGTAACACACATATTTTGACTTCAGGCGGAAAGCGGTGAACGGAGCTTCTTGACGAATGGAGGTTCTCTCTGACCCTGACCCTGCTAAGTGGAAAAAATGTGAATCTTTAAAAAAAAGTTTTAAGTAACCTAGTCTAAGCATTTTAATTATTTAATTAAATACCTACCATTTTCTTTTGAAGTATATTAAAACTACTCACCTTTGTTCTCAGCGTGGCGCGGTTCTCATTAATATAATAAGTTATTTAAACCAATTTTAATTAAATAATATTTCTTTTCTATTCAAGGATTTAATAATACAGATAATAAGATCTTTGGTTTCTGTCATCTTAATACATTTTGAAATTACACTATTTTTAATCAATACCACTAGCCAAAGCCACTGTAATTACCGGAGAAGTCATTACTGCTGTACTGTTCTGAATGTAATTACTGGAGAAGCGATTATATAATTACTGAAGATACTAGAAAAAGAGAAAACCAGACTTTTGACACTAGAATCACTCTATGTCCTCATAACATTCTCAACTCTATTTACTTATTATTCATGTAATAATATTACAAAATTAAAACCAAAAAATTGACAATTTCAATGAAAAGCCACAGTAATTACTGGAAAAGTGAATACTACTGTACTGTTGTGATTGTCCATTTACTCCATTACTGGACAAGTGTTTATATAATTACTGAAGATACTAGAAAAGGAGAAAACCAGAAACTTTTGACACTAGAATCACTCTATTATAGTCAAAATGTCTAAACTGTCTCTGGAATAAGAAAAACACTTGAAAAACATTATTAAATAAGCCTATATTCAATTTACACCAAACAAAACAAAACGTTTTAAACAAATTTTGCAGCGAAGAAATTAACGGTAGTAACCAGATTATCACTGGAGTAATCCATTTTGTATGATTAAAGAAACTCGGTAGTCGCTCCTTTAATTATTTTTGCGTTAAATAAGATGACTGAGAATGAAAAAAATGTTGGTTTTAATAAGAATACCTTAGGATAAGATGATAATTGTTTATTTATAGTAGCTAGAAGCGTATAACATGCGTTGCTATAGCAACGCGTATCTCACTTTATACATAAGTGTATTTTAAATGTATGGGTAGTGTGTGTAAGAACTTATTTATAACTATCATGGATCTAATACACTTTTTAACATTAAAGAAATATTGACTACCATTATCTTCGTAAAAAGGGGTAGAAAATTGTCCTTCATATATATAGTGATTTCATGTTACTGAAATATAAATGAAACTTTGTATATATAATACAAAGTTTCACCTATAACAGGTTAGTCAGAGAGAACGTACTGTCTTTTCTTTATTCATTATTAAATTCACTACCGATTTATGGTCCGTAGCTTTTACTAATTAATAGGTTATTTATTTATAGTTTTACATCTTTGAAATTTAGACTCGAATTATATGACTACATAAATATTGACTACAATTTTACTGAGTCTGAGCGAGTATTTTATTTAACATTTAAATTGTGAACTTAATTCACTCATGCTAATTAAACTATATTAATAGTTACTTATTCTTGATCTATTATAACCAATAATGAATTACATATTTAGGTACATTTATGATATTTTTTTTTTTACAAAGTTAAGAGTATTTTGACGTTGTACGCATTACTGATATGGAGTAGGACTTAACCGCTTCATCTCCATTTTTTAACGACCATTTTTACATTGTACTCCTAACTCCTAGTATCAAAAGACTCCGATTTTTCAATTTTTAGACCTTCAATTTTTGCCAAAATGAAGGCAACTAAACGCCGCACTTTCCCTTAGATACCAGAGCGGAAAAATGAAAATGATTTGTTGTCCTTAGTGGAAATCGAACCCACGATCGCGTTTGTAGTCAGACGCTATGATGTTATTATATGTGTATTAAACAAATCTAATGCACAATTATTAAATTTCTTGTTATTTTCTTTTAATTTAAAAGATTTTACCCAAAAAATATACCTCTACATTATACTATATTCTATTTGCTTGCGTAAATCCGAACTTAACTGTAAGATTAATTACAATAAATTTAATCTTTACGTAGATATAATAAAATTGAAGCTTATCGCTGTCTGTACATGAAAGATATATTGGAGGCATTTATCAATGTAATAGAACCCAAAACAATATTTTTTTATATTCTAGTCTGTTTGTCTATGCGTTGGTGCACGCTAATTTCAGAAATGGCTAAACCGAATTAAATGCAATTTGACTTTTATATTTTGACAAACTTCCCCTAACATTAAATATTTATTTCAATTCAATCGGTGTATAAATAAGAAAGTTACAACCATTTTTATAAATTATAAATTTAAGCAAACTTTGTAGTTTTATTTGAACGCGGGCGGACAAAAACACCGTATAGTTTAGTCGTGTAGTTGTCGCAGGAGAATCCGCGAGCGGGAGCACTACTTTACAATAAATGTTTGATTTATCCAATATAAAGGCATAATACAACGGGATTTCATCAGAATAGCAAATGAGGATGGGAAATTATTAGCCGATGGGCTTTTATTCGAAGTTGGTGAAGTGGAACGGAATTAATGGCAGGTTTTGAGCTCCCTCCCCCTATACCCCTGTACTAATCAAGCGAGAGCCAACGACCACTAGCTAAGGATTGTCGACCATTCATTCATAATGGCTATTATAACAAAATATTTCGTATATCATCGAGGTAATCGTGGCGCATTGGTTGTGGGTTAGACTTCCACTCGGCAGAATGATATGTAAATTATTAAGATATTTATAAGTGGAGTGGGGAGTGTCTTAATTCTAGGTCCTCTATGACTAATGACGTTGCTATGAGGGAAATAGCGTGAAGCTGCTATATGCTATATGTTTCGTGTATTTCTAAGGCAGCATTAGTAGGATCTATTCAAATTTAGTTTCGTGGAGTTCAAACGTTGAAGGCGAGCGTTGGTACCACTGCCACTGCTACCGTTTTAAAGGGCCTTAACTTGTCACAAGCCGCACAAGGCATTGCCTCGAACTTTTCACTCCTGCAACGTGATGAGCCCGCACGGTAAATCCATGGAATTCTAAGGATTGTTTTTCACGTGATTTATTAAACTATATACCCGGAAGACCATCACTTTAATTTAGCGTTATAGAAGATATACGCTGTTCTTAAAATAAACGGAAACTATAGAACGGAAAAGTTTTTACTAGTGTGCCTATTTCGAGAGGAGATTGGAAGATTTATATTAATTCACATTGTAATATCTATTGAGGCATTGACAGTGTAGTAGGAAAGCGTCTAAAAGATTAAATAAAAAAAATACGGCGTTAAGTTTCGCCACTCTGAATAGGTCATTTTTCAAATCCTCGTTGAAAGTAGCCAATGGTGTGTCTTGACACAAGGTTCCCTTTGCCTAAGTTCATAGGAATGCGTGAAGCTATAAATACTTCGCTATGTATCTACTGGATGGAAATATAACTCGGTTGTTTAATGAAAATGTTGAAAGTTACAACAATTTTCACGGACGAAAACGATGAGCTATCGGAATTTAAAATAATGACTAACATTTGGAAATGATTCTATTGCAAAATTGATTGGCAGCATAGATTTTTGTACGATTAAAATTAAATACAGTGAAAATTTTATCATCAGCGCCTCTGATGGAAGATTTTAGAATATTTTTCATATATGATTTTTATTATACAAAAAGAGACGGTAAAGAACGGTTTTTTCTGCAGCTTCACGGATTTTTCATATTGTAGAGTGAACAAAGAGAGAGCTTAATTATCGTCTTTCCCCAGAATTTGCGTTTCTGAAGCAGAGGAGTTGAATTTTAATATAATTGTATCTTTTAGAGACGATATAATCCACAATAATTACACTTCAATCAGACGCTGTCCCCACTGTGCCATAATGGACTCAAATTATATAATACTCTAAAATGACATTTGGACGTATAAATTATAAACAATTTTTTAAATATTTCCAATTTTAAATTGTACAATAAGGAAGTCGTTAAAGAAATCACATGGAAAGCTTATTATTGTAAGAAGCATATTGTAAATAGAACTTATAAAAGAGCAACTGTTGCATTTTCCCCTCAGCAGAACTACAGTTTCATTGGGCGGTGGCAGCAACTTTACACCGATGCTATTTTTCTTATTAACAATTTAAAAATGAATAATGAATTAGTTTGCCATCCAAGTACAAAGAGAGCTATGTTACATAAATTGATTTATATATTCGAAACAAATAATAGATGCATATTTTTATAAAAAAATCTTTTAATGATAATATAGTCGGAAATCTTTTCAGAGGTCTTGGATTTGTTCACAATAAAACCTTTAATAAGTCCTAAGTCCTTTAATCTACCTTTACAATTCAGAACTAAAGCAATATGTGGTCACGATAAATATAAGTACGGACAGTTGGCATAAAGAACTTGGTGGTACAGCCAGCAGCATAAATTAATATGACGCATTTTGGCAAGAATTTCTTAATTTTATGGATAAGCAAGAAGACAACATTATATATTTTTTTGAAAGTTTATTTAATGAATCTCGTTTTACAAGATTGATCGTGTACATTTTGGTATTAAAAATAAATGATTAGAATACCTGACGTTTCGAACACTAGAGTATTACATGGTCGCAGTTAGGCTCAGACTATCCGTATACTAAAAATACGCAATTAACCCGTTAAATAGTTTTTGTTTTTTTTTAGCCGGTGTTCGTCGCTAATAAAAAATATTTAATAAAATTTATCCTTTTGCCAGCATTTTTTCATTTAGCGTATCGTAGCGTAGCGTTACATTGGAGTAATGTCGTAATTTGCATTAATATCATATGAACATTGAATTGCTTAAATATAAAAATTAAAAAAAGAAACATTTGAAGTATCTGGGATTCGATAAATAAATTGTAGTGTTCTAAAAGTGCAAAATTTCATATGCTTATATAACATAATAAGTACAGCGAAATGGAACCTGCACTTTTTGGAGTTTGTCCAAAAGCTATAAATTACGTTTATAGAACAAATAACACTTTTTATGCTAACCCTACTAGTTTCACTGAATCGGCAGACCGCAGACCTGTTAACTGCGACTTGCACGTAGTAAAATTGCACTGTATTACGAATACATTGGAAATATATATTTGGGTACTTTTATACGGCAGTTTCAATTAAACGAAACTATTCATTTAAATGTTATTACATCGCTATTCGGTATGTAACAGAGTTATTAATGGACAGAGGCCATTGTGGCACAGTGTGGCAGCGACTGACTGTATTCGCGATTGTTGTGGGTTTGATTACTACTCGGAAGAGCAATTATATTGTAATAATTTTCATTTTTCCGCCCTGGTGACAAGATAAAGAGCGGTGTTGACTTCCACCACTGCCTCGGTCAACAATACCCAATGTCTCAGTTTCGAGTGGGTATTGTCTTGAAACTGGAAAGCTAGAGAGCCAGATTCATACCATGCTATGCAAGAAGAGCGTGAAGCTCAAAAAAAAATATTTTAAGTAAATAGTTGTTTGTAAATTTCTAAAGGTTATGAATAGCGTTGATAATTATTGGAGAGGATTATCAGCGCTTCGAAAATGTTAAATATCCACCGTAGCGCAGTGGGGTAGCTTCTTTTTTTTGTGGGTTCGATTCCCACTCGGAGGAATGATCGCAATTTAATTATGTTGGTGCCTTGCTCTGGTAAATAAAACAAAGCATGGCGTTGAGCTACGCCTCTTAACACGTCATATAAGCAATCGGTGCGTTACGAAAATTAGATAAGCCTAATGAATATTATTTATTGACATCGATAAATCAAAACCCTACATATATATATTTTAATAATCATACAAATCAAATCGAGACATTTGACGGTACTAGAAAAAATTTACACTCGCACTCTCGTGGCGCTCGAGGGCGCTCTCGTGGCCTCTACATTGGATGACCCAGGAACTACTCTTACTGGGCGTAGCATTAAGGTTGCTGTCGACGGTTTGTGCTTTAATTATATACCCGTGAACGTTGGCAGCCCCCAAGGCTGTGTGCTGTCCTCTACACTGTTTATATTGCATATCAATGTATATTGTTTTTTCTGCATATCAATGACATGTTATAGGATCCTAGCATTTATTGCTATGCGGGACGATGGATGCCCTATACACCGGCCGTGTACATCCGGGGGAATGTTGACGAGTGCAGTTTCTAATTATCTAAAGTCTCATATGGGATGATAGAAACCTGGTTGAAATCAACTCCCAGAAAGAACAAATTTGCGCGCTAACCACAAAGATTGTAAGATTGCCCCATTTGTTGTATCGCCAGTTTTTGAGAACACTTTGAGAGGCTTTAAGAGGTAAAGCCGCACGCAGTATCAGCATATGGGTCCTTAATATTTCAAATTACTGCCAGTACTGCGATCATCCGGAAAGCGTTCTCTAAGCGTTTATCATGGGGAGTGTTCTAGGGAGCTGTATGACCTGATTCCTGTTGCTGAATTTTGAAAACGCACAGTACGTAAAAGACTAAAATACCAACCTCACCATATGGATACGTGGCACACTACTACTGCGTGGCTTTGTAGTGATTTCCTTCCACGTGCTACACAACTGTGAAATGACCTACCAACGGCAGTGTTTCCAGGTCGATACGGCACCTTTAAAAGGCGCGTGTATTTTGACCCTAAAGGCCGGCAACGCACCTGCAGCTCATCTAATGTTACATGGGATATGGGTAGTGGTGTTCATTTACCATCAAGAGTACCGAATGCTCGTTTGCCTTGTTTATGCATACAAAAAAATTTCGCGGTTTTTCTTTCTAGATTGCAGAAATTTTAATATAATCGTTCAACCGAGTGAGAATAGAGCTGACAATCAATTACGCTACAGTCAAATACTGTTCTACTGTAACATGTTATATGTATGGTCATTATAATGCTTATAATTCAAATTGTGAATGAAATTTATAGTAAATAATGTTTTTCATTGCAAATTAAAAGTGATTTATAGATATGAGTATTAATTAATCGGCAAAAGCTCCCATTCAGTTAGCATCGATGTGGCATTTTATATTTATTTCTACAGCTTCAACGTTTCCTGTAAAAGTACCTTTTAACGTAACTTGACTTAAATTGTAAACAATTTGAGTGCTCTATTTACCTGTTACATAGATGTTAAGGCCATCATGATGCAGTGGGACAGCGTGTAACTGTAAACGCTATTGGTGGTGGGTTCGATTCCCACTCGGGATGGTGATAATATTTGAAATATTTTCATTTCTCTGCTCTGGTACCTAAGACAAAATGTGGCGTTGGCGTTCCGCCACTCAACATCCAATGTCTTGATTTTAGGCTTAAAATGATAAACGGAGTCCTGACATTAGGTTCACTCTGGCTATGGAACTATGCAGGAAAACGCATTGAGCTGTAAAAATATATAGATATCATTCATCATGCTCTAGGTTTTATCTGTTTTCTCCACTAAACTAAACTCTAAAATAAAATCCATCCATTAGGATATGTGTAATAAATAATACATAGAAAAATACAAGAATCACACATTATTATAACATAATTTCTGTACAGTCTTATAATGTTTACAGTTAGAGATAAAACATGTGTCAGAGTAAGAAGCTATCGAAACTTTGTAGAGGGAAAGATAAGTGCTACGAAAAAATCCGTCGCGCATATCTTTGTTTGCAGACAGTGTCAAGAGCCACTACTTTCGAACTGTTTAGTACAAGTCAGCAATCTAGACCAATACGTAAAGCCATTATTGTATGTAATTTAATTATTGTGCCGTAAAAAATATTGAAATATTAATTGTATTAATAAGTATTGAAGAATAAGGTTTTCCTCAAATGATTAGGGCTCGATCAAAGAAATAAACGTTATTAAAAAACGAATGAAAAAAAAGTTATTTGCCTTTAATTTAAATCAAATTGTAGCATTAGGTATCCAATTTTAAAACAAAAAAAGGTTGAGGTATATGTTTGTGGGTTCGATTCCAACTCAGGGATCTGATTAAATAAAAAATAAAAATATGGTAACTTATATTTGATAGATAAATAATAAGTATTACAGAGTGTGCAAAGGCGGTCTCATTGCTGGCAGTAATCATTTTACTATATTAGCTATAAGAACTCGCATATGTGAGTAGCAAATTTCAACTCATCTGTTATAGAAGTTTTAGAGAAAACACGACGTATGCAGAGTTGATTTTATTAAATTTTCATGTGAAATATTTAAATAAATAAATTAAAAACACTTTTCCGGTTGACTTTTTATTATTAAACATCACTCTAATATAATCTTATTACAATAAAAAATATATCCTAACCTAACTACCGAAAATGGCACAATTGTAATTTTTTTGTGTTTTTGTCATTTCCTCGGAACGCCCACAATTCACTCAGTTATATAGTATCCATTGGGTTTATTGTTTTATCATCTTTCGGCAAGCTGGATGGATTATATATATATAGTAATAATGTCTTTTGCGCGCCGACCTGAGAACTATGTCGGAAGAATATGCCTTGATATAACTGTCCCTGAACTAGAACCCCCGGACGCCTAGGAAACGATGGCTGGATGTACTGAAGCAGAGCCAATGGACCAACCACTGAGGATGTCGAAGATTGAGATTCGGGAGATTGAGTAAGAAGGCAGACCCTGAATTAGTGCCAAGTAGAAGAGTGACGCAGTGAGACAGTATCTGTCTGTACATGCTATTAGGCTATTATTTTTGTGTTTCCGTTCTTAGAGAAATTTCGGCGTTGAGCTCCAGAGCACAAGTAGGTAATTTGTATATTAGAGGCTTATAGCAAAAGGGTACGTGTAAAAGCAAATAAGATATATATATATATATATTGTAAATGCCTTTAAATTAAAAATGTATTGTTTACATAGTAGGGGTTCAAAGAAAGTTTGTTACTGTTAACAGAAAGTACACAGATAAGCGAACTGAACTTTTCATAAAAGTAACTGGACCATTCTTTTATTTACGATCGAGTTTAGGATAACATAGGAAAGTGACAAGAAACATGTATAAAAATATATATATATATATATTTGTTTTCGATTAGCGCACTGTTTAACATGAGTATAAAAACAATTATTTCTTGTTATGACAAATACATACTTTTTAACTGGGCAAGAGTTACGTAAAAAGTATGAGGACTTCCTTGAGCGTATGTATGAAGAGGTTGATAATAGTGGACGAGACGAAAGAAGCATTATTTAGCGCTGTGATCTCTCTGACTACTAAAGATTGTAAGATGTTTGAAGTAATAAGAACTAATGTGTTATTCCTGTAACAATTTAATCTAAGAACATTGAGACAGACATCGTGGCGCAGAGGCCAGCATCTGACTGTAAGCGCGATTGGTTGTGGGTTCCATGCCCACACGAGGTACTGACTATATATGAAATATTTTCATGTCTCTGCCCTGGTACCTAAGGCTAAGCGCGGCGTTGAGTTCCGCGACCCGACTACGCAATGTCTAGACCTGGTTCCCTCTGACTACCCTGCTATGCGGTTAAAGCGTGAAGCTGCAAAAAAATCTAAAGCCTTCACTCACATAGCAAAGTACTAAAATATTATTACAGGTGTAGAGAGCAAGCTATAACATATTCAGGTGCTGAATATGGCATACGTTGGATATTCTAATCCAATTGTATACATTTTGAACATAAAATGTCAACGATATTTGTATGTAGTCTAAAGGGATATTTGGCTTATATGACATTTTTATGAGTATTCATAAAAAGAGTTCACCCCCGCTTCACCTCGTATCTTTCCGATTAGCAGGGATCAGTCAGAAGTCGCCTAGTGTCAAGACACTCTATTCTCCACTTTCCGTTTGAATTCGAGATATTGCGTGCCAAGTGGCGGAACTCAACGCCGTGCATTGTCTTCATCTATATTATTTACAAAAAATTGCCTAAATCAGTTGAAAGCTGTTTATTATTTTTGTAATAATACCTACATTTGCAAATAAAAAAGTCACCTATAATCCACATTGAACCTATAACCTCCGCAATATGAAGAATATAACCTAATAAAATCATTATCACCACTAGTCACTGAAATTTGCTCAATTCAAATAAGAGATTTGAACAAAAAAGAGCGATTGCTCTATTAGAGATTTCTAATAGAAATAGAGCCATTACAAATGCAATGCACACGTGACAGCATATTCAGGAAAGGTATTTCCTGAATATAGGAAAATCCTAATTTCGAAATTCGGTAGATATTGAATCTATTTCAGCTGTCGCGGAAGTATGGAGCGGAGCTAATATTTTAGAAAATTCAAATTTTAGGCAATTTTTCAAATTCAACATTACTTTATTAAAAATTTCGAGTGATATATTAAAGTTGTCTTGTAAAAGAATACTTAGTGTCAAGAGATATTCCGATTTCCGTCTTCTAATGGATTCCGAGACATTCGTTGCGTGTTTGAATGGTCCAACTCAACGCCAAGCCTTGTCTTGTCAACAGGGCATAGAAATTAAAATAATTTAAACATAATAACTACCCCTAGTGGAGATGAAATCCACTACCATCCCATATAAAATCAGACGCTGTCACACTGCGCCACCAGGTCTGTTTAATATTTTTATAATATTATATATATATAAGGTTCTCGGTTTCTTCGACCTTGTAAGTAAAATCAATTGATGTCATCGAGGCGCATTAGGACAGTGTTGTAATTAATCTGTAGACACGTGATAGTAGTGAGTTCGATATATACGAGGAAGAATAACCATAGTTAAACTAATGCCATTAAGCAAAACGAAGCGCGGCGTTGAGTTCCGCCATACAAAACCAAAATCGGAGTAAAGGTAAAAATGGGAAAATCTTAGGAGACTCTTTTTTCAATTCCATTAAATTCGAGTAATGTATGAGCTAAAAAAAATACGTTTTTATGACAATTTGATAAACATTTCAGTAGTTCTTCTGCAAACCACAACAAAATCTATGTCAAACCGGATTTAGGCTTAGTATCTTCTACTTCAGTTCTATAATTATGGCGTTGCGAACGTGCCAGTAGGACAAGTCATTTTGCCAATGTACTAATAAGAATTATGTCATTTTGTTGGTCATCGCCTTAGGGGACCAATCTGTCGACGGTGACAGCGGATAAATTGCACGTATTTTTATTCCGCCCGTAACAGTGTAAATATACAGATATATAAATATTAAAAAAATGGTGAAAATACTATATCAGTGAAGCAATCGTGGCGCAACGTGACAGCGTCTGACTCGACGGCGGCAAAAAAAAAACCATATCCGCATATTGCCCAAATTAACTTTATTACATCTTTAAAAAAAAATTATACATTTTATCTATTTATATATTGCTTTTCATAAAAAGAAATGTTTTGTACATGTAATGTAATGTCGCGTAATTAAAGACAACTTATATATTTTTTTAACTTTTTTTAAGAGTTATCCGTAC
Source organism: Podotricha telesiphe (assembly GCA_038994665.1). Classification (NCBI taxonomy): domain Eukaryota; kingdom Metazoa; phylum Arthropoda; class Insecta; order Lepidoptera; family Nymphalidae; genus Podotricha; species Podotricha telesiphe. Next base: position 44,114 of record JAOYRR010000422.1, on the reverse strand, counting down.
ATAAGCAAATTGAAAAAGACATATTTAGAAAACGTATAAAAATTTGAACGCAGCGGGATTTGAACCCGCGCTTCTTCAACGGTTTTCAAGAGGCGCGGGTTCAAATCCCGCTGCGTTCAATTTTTTATACGTTTTCTAAATATGCCTAAAGACAACTTCTCATAAGTACACACAAAATCTAAACCAATCATGTTTTATCTAATGTAACTCTACAATATTAATTTTTTTCGCTTACTTGACTTTACATCTGTTTTTGATATTCCCGTTTTATCCCACAAGGCAAGGCACCATACTCAGAGCAAATCTAGTGGCAAAACACTCCGCTCCGTTTGTATGAATGAATACGTACTGACACCCATTATGAGGATTATATATTATTATATAGGTTATATGACACACACTTGGTAAATATTTAAATTTAAAGATTAAAAGCATATTATTTTATAAAACATTTCTCTTAGCAGCAGCCTACAAGTCACTTTTAATATAAAACACGACAGTGCATTATGTATGTATGTCACGAGGTTTGACCAAATACGCTATGATTCATTATTCATATATTCACCCCATACCTGGTACGCCGGAAGTCCCATCACAAACATGTAAAACCTTATAGTAGGTTGTTGCCAACAAAAATACAAATAATTTATATAGTTATGGTTTATATTATATTATAATCCTTATTTATAATATTTTTTAAAGTTATATTGACACAATTACAATAAAAAAAATTCTTAGAAAAAAGGTATAAAATTAAAAAATTAGAACGTGACCGAACTCGTGTGTCCCAAGTAAAATGATAAATTAAAAAATATATATATATATTTGCAAAATATTATTCTCTCTTGCCAAGCGATTATTTTTTAGATATAATGTTTGGGCAGAGAAATTGGAAATTTGTAAATATTTGTCAATAGAGATAATAACAAGGGACTTAAAAACTTAAAAAAAATTATAAGCTGTGTTAAAAAATTAGTATTGTTGGTATTCGAAATATATTTTTTTGAAAACCAGACGTTTCGAATATCTCTGGGGGCGTGGGTGTGAGACTTCAAAGTTCAAAGTTTAGACTTCAAAGTTAAGTGTGTGAAGTGGGTCCCAGGTGGCAGAAAGTTGGTTTTTCTAAAATGTATTTTTAAATAATAAAATATTCAAGTGACAAATCCACGGTTTTCCAAATATATTCCTTATTGTTTAAAATTTTACAATATTAAATAAAAAAAACCTGCTTAAAGTATCATTTAGAGTTTAGTAAATTTACAAAAAAAAATTAAAGGACAAAATTAAATAAGAAATAGAAATTAAACGTGGTTTTTTATTCCTTTTTCAGTTTTTCGCTTTTTTATATAATACACGTCATGGCACAAAAAAAGAGCGCCATTTTGATTTTTGCGAAAATTTTATTAACTTCGCGATATTTCAGAACCGTAAAGTAACAGGATGAGGTCGGATCTTCTTTATACTGTGGCTTGGAATGAATATCTTATTACACAGCCTTATTATTATTAAAATTTCTTGTCTTTTGTATTTTTTTTTGTTGTTTTTGTAATATATGTATGACGATTAAAAATAAAAACGATTTAAACAATTTTTTCGGTAAGTAAATGAAAATGTTTATTTAATATATTATTCTTTCTAACAGTTACAGTACCTAGGTAATATTAAATAATAAAAAATAACCTGTAGAATTTTTTTCGAATAGAAAAGTAGAGAGGCCCTAGAGTCAAAATACTCCGTTTTCCATTTTCCTCAAGAAATCTAAACATTGCCGTTCCGAGCGGCAGGCACCCAACGTCTCCACTTTGTCTTGAACCAGAGCGAAGAAATGAAAATATTTTATACATAATCATTGCCTTCGGTTTAAATCGAACTTACAACCATTCGCATTGACAGTCAGACGCCGGACCACTGCGCCATAACTTCACCTTACCTTACAACATAATAATTTTATCCGTATTAACATATTTCATTATCCATGTATCAATTTGCACACGCGAATATGAATGGCATCTACATTGTTAGAATCTCATATCTTTGTTCCATCACAAAAGCAAGGATTTGTGTAAAACTGGGTGACATAATCGTTACGAAAATTCGAAACGCAGTAAAAAAAAGCTAGCTAACATGTTTTAGTTGGATTTTAATCGGGTCTTATTAAAAAAAACTTGTACTTATGATCAGTTGTTGAATGTACTTATATTATTAATGCGAAATTTTGTGTTATTTGGCCTTTTCGTTTTACATTACAAATACAAATAATATGGAAGAATTGATTGAAAGTCCTATGAAATATGCTATTAATAGACTATTTGATTATTAGATATGAGGAAACTAATATCTAGATATAATAAGTTCTTTGATTTTCGCGATTATTACACATTTTGAAATGAAACTATTTTAAACGGATTAATCGCGTAAAATTTTGGTATTCGAAAATACATTTTTAGAACCCGACGTTTTGAACACTTTACAGTAGTCCGTGGTCACAGGTAGACTGAGGTGGCACTTGTCTGTCATTTGATACAATTATTATCTCAAACTACCGCCAACATTTTTTTAGTTCCCTCGCGTACTGCCCTGGATTCTTGCAAAATGAGCTGACTGTATCTTTATCTCTGGTGTGATGGGATTGAGACTTAAAAGTTTTCATTATTGGGTCCCACGTGGTAAAAAGTTTCCAACCGTCTTCTCTATAGAAATTAGGGTGTTTTTGTATTTCAATAGCCTCGCAGATCATCCTTAGGATATATCTGTTTTCCCTAGCGAGAATATAAGGTTTATCAAACCTGAGGTAATGGTTGGTTTTATCCACTGTATGCTCACACACAGCTGACTTCGATACACGCCTGTTCTTGATATCAGAGATGTGTTCTTTCACCCTTATACCGATGCTCCTCTTTGTTGGACCAATAGTAGTCAGATAAGCCACAGTCACAATCTAGTTTGTATATACCAGCAGACTGCAACGGAATGTTACTTTTCACTGGTCTCAAGAACTGGCTCATTTTTTTGTTAGGCTTGAATATAGTTTTCACTGAAGCTTTCCTTAAGATATTGCCAATCCTGTCTGTAACTCCCTTCACATATAGTAGTAGTGCTGGTTGTCTCTCCACTGTGAGCGGCTTGTTGGTTTATCTATATAAATATCTAGATATTTAAAATAATACAGTCTGTACGTATGTCTTTTATTGTAATTGGGTGTGTACTCAATTGTCACTTGGTGGAATGATAGTAATTTATTTATTTTTATTTCTTCTCTCTGGTGAACAAGTGCGGCGTTGAAATCCGATAACACACAGTGTCTATAATTTAGGTGGACAGTGGAAAACGGAGTGTTTTGACACTAGACTCTCTTTGACTGCTATGAGGCAAAAAGCGTGAAGCTGAAAAAAAATTCTATCTAATGTTATGGAATAATTTATAATATAAGGAATGTAATTAATTGATTTTATCATAATAGGGATATATACCCAACATTAGTACATTTGAATTACCCTGGAGTAACTATTTACGTGTTTTTGGTTTAATTACACTGCGATGGGCCCGGCACTCCCATGGTGAATCTATGGAATGCTAAGGACTTTCCTCCCATTTGGTGGTAACAACGGTTAGTTTGGCCACGCTGAGATCAGCAAATAGAATAAATTTTCTATAGACTCTCCACTAAACTAAACTAGACTAGACTAGACTAGAGTAATGATGCCCTATAATGATAATGATTTAAAATAAATAACACTTGCAAACCATGCTTTCTCTTATCTGTATGATGGAAATGAAAATAATTTAAACATAACCAATCCTCCAAGTGGAATTTGAACCGACAACCATCGTTTGTTCAGTCGTTCTACTGCACCACAATATGGTTTTAAATAAATCAGACTAAACCTCTTAAACAAACATATCACCTACTTACGAAGAACGTAAGTAAGCCTTTAAAACTTTTAAATTTCGCTTCTTACAAGAACAAAGTCATCATAGTCCTTGCCTGGTATCATTACATTATATGCTTCGAAATGAGCTTTCTGTAACAAACTTTTTCATTTTATTGCCAATGAACGTCGCCTGCTTAAGAGTTTCCCTAAAGATTTTATAAAGATGTAGAGTTAATCAAATGTGCTCTAACTTGGGAAATACTGAATTGAAAAGCGGAATTTTCCACTCTGATGTTTTTATCAAATAATTAATTTATCGTGGCTTATTCATGTGTACTAACTGTTTAAAGTGTGGGTTCGATTCTTAAATGAAATAGTATTCAAATTTGATTAGGTAGAGACAGAAGCTCGGATAGTGGAGGTAAATTAATGCGCATTTGAAATATACACTTGGGTCGCAAGTTCCAAGTAAGTCAAAAGTACTGCACCGAGCTCCTTTTTCTGTAGCGCGTTGGGCTCGCTCAATGTGAATCCATAAAGTCCTAAGGAATTTCGTTTCTTCTCTCTATTAAAACCTTTCTTATAATTGTATTGACGTAATATTTAGTAAGCGCCTAAGATATATCTGTTAAAAATAATGTTAGAAAACAGTCAGTTTAAATATGGTATTTCCTTGTACTAAGTACATACTATTTATTAGTAACTAATTATTTCCTTTCGCTGCAATAATATTATATATGTATTTATATATATATATATATATATATATATATATATATATATATATAATGTATGTGTGTGTGTTTATAGTTTTCATTGTGTCTTTATTTATAATGCTATATATCCTTCTTATTTACAATATAAGTCTATTTATTATTTATTTATATATTTATGTAAGTATACGTTTAATATGTTACATTTACTGTTTTATATAGTATTATTTCATTGTCTTACTTATATAAGTGATATCTAGTTCGGTAAGCATAGAAATAATCAATAAATTATTTTTTTTAAATCTTTTATTTTTTTTATTTCCACGAACCCGTATCAGTTAAGACCATGCTCCTCTCACCAAAGGTAGTCTGGCAGAGATTGGCAGAGATTGATCCAGCAATAAGACCGGCTTTGCACACTCTGTAATACTCATAAAATTTTCTGTACTGTTCCTTGTATTGGCTTTGTGTGCAATAAAGTCTTTCTATCTATCTATATATACTATATACAGTAAATATCTATACTATAGACAGTGCTCAGCAAACTTAGTATTCTCGATTGCCTGCTCTGATTCAACCGCGTGGCGATGAGTTCCGCAGTTCAACAAGCGACGCCTTGATTTCGGGCGGAAAGTGGAGAACGGAATGTATTGACACTAGGTTCTCTCTGAATGTCCTGCTATGCGGGAAATAGCGTGAAGCAAATTAAAAAATATATTTTAGGAAATCAGTAAATACACTCACTATATATTACGTAATAGCAGTACCCAGCACTTTAGACTCGTAAACACGAGTAGAACGTTGTTTATTATGAATTTTGGTAACTCTGCGGTTTCTATGATATTACACATAAAAGCGAGAAATTAGCTGCTCGTAGAACGGTTGACGCGTTAAATATGTGATAGCTTGGCAACGTGTGTATTACATTATATAAAAATTTCTAAGAAAACTAAATTTCTAGAAAAATATTGGCTTTCTGCACTTCCCTATATAAACTTTAAACTATGACCAAAATTTACATTACTCCATCCGAATAAATTTCGTAACATGAGATTTATAGATTTTGCTTCATGTACTTTGCTTTATATATTGATTATTTATTAAAGAAAAAGAATGAAAAGATTCAAGCTCTTTCGAATGAATTTTCAATACAAATACTAATAAAAGCACATAAAGCACAAACAATGAATATAGATATTGTTCATCGATTCTTTTCAGTTTCTAAAGTAAACGAAAAACTCTAAAGTAAAGTAAAAAGCTATTGTACAATAATCTTTCAAAACAAAAACTATACATGGGATTGGAAACCCTAGTACACCACCTTTAATATGAAACGCGGTGACCTCAAAGGAATTTTGCTCTCACGAGGCCTTATTTTACATATATATATCTTCTTAGTTTCAGTTCTTATGATAGTATTTTGGTAAGTTCAAGAAGAATATATAAATATAATAATAAAACTGTAAACTCGTAAGTGATTTTAGAATAATAAGTGAAATTCTTTATTATTTTTAGTATTTTGTTTAATTAAGTATTATTTGATTCTGTTGCAGCTTCACGTTTTATCCAACATAGCACGGTAGTAAGAGAAAGCCAAGTGTCTTGACACTTCTTTCTCTACTCTCCGCCTGATAAAAAGGCATTACTTCATCACCAAAGTCTTGTTCACCAAAATAAAGAGATTTTAATCACACAGCTCTCCTTTCTCCACCTTCTGCCTATTAATAAACATTACATATTAGTCTGTTGTGGCCGTCATGGTGCAGTGGTACAGTAAATGTAATGGCAATGTGGGTTTGATGTCCACTTAGGATAATTTTATTGTTAATTATTTTTCTCATATGCCTGCTTTTGTAAAAGTTGAGTTCCGCATTACAAAGAGTGAACGGAGAACGGAAGCTGTTTTTTTATATAAAAGAATATGAACCCAACCTCCTCCCACCATAATTAAATAATATCGATATCCATGTACATATATGTACCTCATAATCCCCAAAATTAAACGATAAATTATAATTTAAAATTACTTTGTATTCGACTTCTGACAATACAAAAACATGCCAGTGTGGCTTCCCAACCTTTGCGCCCTTAATATTAACCGACCTCAAAGGGTCCAGTATCGTGCTTCCACAAACATGTCGTATATGGCTTAGGTTAAGTTATACATTATAGAGTTAATATCTAACTCGGTCGTATGTACATATAAATGTATATAACTTAAGTCGTAGTTGCGCAATTGCGGGGTTTTAATAGTGCACGATGTTCTTATGTTCAAATATAACACAGATAAATAATAATTTATTTTTAAATGAAACTATTTTAATCAGATTAATCGTGTATAATGATGGTATTCGAAAATACATTTTAGAACCTGATTATACGCGATAAATCCGCTTAAAATAGTTTCATTTCAAAATGTATAATTATCGTGAAAATCAAAGAACGTATTATGTATTCACTTAGGCGCACACACACACACATTAAAAATAGGGATGTAAAAATAGTTAAAATTCAAAACACACATTTGGCTGTAATTTTAATATTAATTAAAAATTTTGCCCACTAATACAGTTACCAGAGGGTTTTTTTAATTGCCTTATCATTAAACCGTTGAGGCTTACCTTTATTTATAACTTAAACTATTGTAACTTTTTTATTTATGATCTGATTGACCGATATACAATAATTAAAACATTGCATTTAAATTCGTTTTCAAGAAAAGCGTGCACGAATGCACAATCGGAAAAAAATATTTAAAAAAAATATTTTGTTTTCTATTACATTAATAAATACCCTTTATAATAATTTTTGTTCCATGTACATACAGCGATCCGCTTCAGTTTTTATTTTTAGCATTTTGTAAAGTGTTATTCTTAGCGGTCAGAGCGCTTAAATGGTTTTCAAGAGGCGCGGGTTCTAATCCCGCTGCATTCAATTTTTTTTCTAAGTATGTCTTTTTCAGTTTCAGTTTCATTATATATATAGAATATATAACAGATCAAACTATAATCGGTTAATATTATTCATATTAACCTTTAATACATGTAACGTTTAGTATATGTTACATGCATTCTGTAATTCAGGTATTCTACTATACAATGTACAATGTATAGAATACCGGAGGCATCTACTCAATATATGAAATATACGAATATGATTGTCCATTACGCTGCCTAGGTATTGTGTGCAGCTCTAGGGATTTGAATATAGCACCTTGTGAAGTCCATCGGTGATGTGTAAAATAAATAGATTTAGACTTTTATTTATCAAGTTTTATTTAACTTACCAATAAAGGAAATGGTGGCTCAAAACATTTTTTATATTTCCGCCCAAATAAATCCCAATTTTATTAAAAATTAAATAATTAAGAAAATCATCAAAAAATAATGATTATAAACGCGGCCATGTTTTTAAAGGCCTATGTTTTTCCAAAGCCATACAAACCAGCGGAACCATACCACCTCGAAATGAGACGTCACAGGAGTCTCGAGGCATACTACTACAACGTCGTGAACGACCCCTATTGCGAGCCACTGTGGCAGCTTCCAGGGTGCTCGGGGTTCCTTCAAAGCTTTCCTGGCCTCTGCGATGACTTTGCAGGGAGGATGCCACGACCCCCTGCAGTAGCTTCTCTAGGGTAAGGGGGAGTTGGAATCACACATACTATCAAACCAAAAACAACCTAACCCAAATACCCACATCACACGCAGCTTCATAATGAAATGTAAGAAGAAAACTGATCGTCTTACAAACGTGCCGCGATTGCGCATTCATCATATATAAAACACTAAGGCTTAGTATAAACTGAATAATATTTTTCATACCATTCCCTGAAGGTTTTTGGCATTCGGCACATTGCATAGGTATTACATAGTAGCAGAAGAGAATACCGGATTGCACATTGCCATTCGCCTTATTTATTGTAAATGTATGTTCGCATTTTGTTTCTATTATAGAGAGGGTTGTTTTTATTAGGATACTCTTTTTTAACGCATCAATCACAATATAAACTGTATCTATTTTTACCCGCGGGAGGTATGTTTCAGCGGTCTATTTATATATTTTAACAAAAGTATTCTTGCTGGTTTAGCATAACCCAATAAACTTATAACACATACACAGAGTATGGCTAATTTATATTTTTGATACTCACGGTTTGATATGAAACTTTGATAAATCTATATAGTCACATTTTTTTGTACAAGTTTATCCAAAATACATTCATAAGAAAGAAGCGAAACATGTACAGATGAATAATCTAAATCTTTGTGACATCATTTTCAGTAACCACTGCGTTTTCGAGTTTCCGCCCGAAATAGAGACATTGCGTGTTGAGTGGCACTTCTTCTTACGAAAGTGTATTGATGAAAATAATTTTAAATATAATCAGTCCCCCGAGTGGGAATGGAACCCACAACCAATCGCTTTCACAGTCAGCGCCACGACGATAGAAATTGCTAATTAATAATGGTATAACTTAATGGTCTTACCGAGATTTTTTTCAAGTATTATTTCACTACATATAATTTTTTCGAATTTTCAAATTGATATTTAATATTACAAAAATAGGAGAGTACCTATATTGGCTTTTGCCAGCGCACTCGTGTGCCGCGTGACCCTTTTTTGCGTATTAATAGTTTTTGAGCTATCATAGGGTGTCACTATTACAGTGTGTTTGTTTAATACATTAATATCAAACCATTATAAATATATAAGTCTGCATTGGCTGCAATACAGTCCTGTAAACTTTGAAGCCTGTTATCAACAGCAGCACGCACTATTTCTATGGGAAAAGTCTACACCGCCAATCGTATGGATTGTTTTGGGGACCAAATTACCATGGCGTGTAACGCATAACTTACTCTCTAAAACTGACCATAAATTATAATCCAGTGGATTAAGATCAGGACTAAATTGCAACCAGTCTGCAGCTCTGATGAAATCCGGAACGTTCGTTTCTAACCGAGATCGGCGGATCGAGCTTTATGGTCCGGCGCCGAAACTTGCTGAAACAACCATTCTTGGTTATTGGAACTGGTGTTATTAAATGGCATTACCTTCTTCAGAATAGTATCTTGATACACTAGTGCAGATGTTTTGATACCTTTTCCACAAAAATATAGCTCAGTCACTCCTTCATAGCTAACACCCCACCAAAGCATTACTGAAGTCGGTTAAAGTCCACGTTGTACTCTGATAACTCTTTGAGACGCTTCGTTAGAGCTTTCATGTGCATCTCTTATAGGCTGCAAGTCCTGAGTCATCTTTTTAAATACGCGACATGGTTCTGGGTGCAATCTCTCAATTAATCTCCAGAGATATTTTTTTTTGGTTTTGGACAGAATGACTCTTACTGCTTTGATTGTTTTTTTACGTACCAACACTACGTGGACGTCCAGACCTTTTTCTGTCAGAAACAGACGAGGTTTCATTGTATCTATCAATAGCCCAGCACACAAACATTTGACTAGTTCTAAATAAAGATTAAGAATTTCAAAAACTGTATTTGGCATACGTATTATATGTAATGCAATCACAGTGATTCAGTTATCTTTATAACCCCGCTATATTTTAATATCTCAAAATATTTTACAATATATTGCTGCGAAAATAAGAAAACAACCATAAAAAAATAACAGATTCCAAATTCAAACATATTTTCTTTATTTTTAACTATAATAGTATTTATGGCCTGACTAATTATATATATAGATGGATTAATTATATATAGAATAAAATAATCTCGTACGTCAACCGACATGTGTCAGGATATCAAATAAATAAGCCAATATCGGTAGTACATCGGATTAAGCATACCCTCATCAAGTTAGTTGTATGTAAATGTGACATCAAAATCCTCTGTCTAGATGGTACGACATTTTAAGCATAATAATTCTAAATAAGTGGCCCTGTCGCTACACTGTTAGGGTCTGTTAGAACTGAATACTTCTTTCAGGTGATAGAAGTAAGTTCAAATACATTCATACAATACATACAGAATATAACTACTGCAAAACACAGCTTCATAAAACATCTTTTATTAAAGGAAAGTTTTACAGAATAATAAATAATTGCAGTATATTTTCTTTTTTCTTGCATTTTTTTCTGTTAACTTTAAAATAAAGTTTGCATCTAGTGGAATTTAGCGGCGTGGTTTGTTTTAGCAGAGCGGTGAAATAAAAATACATTAAATATAATCATTCTCCAATAAGAGATCGAACCCGCAATCGTCACGCTTACAACCACCGTTCCACTGCACAAGGATGGCTTAGTTTGCAACTTCCTTAAACACAATCTTGAGCAGTCTGCGGATAAAGAAAATTAGAAACGAACATCATACTAATATAACCTAAGGCGTAAGGCGAGAGGCGGAACATTTATATGCAGATGGACCGAACTCCAAGTTTTTCAATATTCACTACAGCGTATTTTATTGGGTGAATTTCTTTTTGTTTTGCTACGAATTTACCCTCGCGTAAGAAATGCGGCGTATCGACGAACATGTTACGGTTCTAATCATAATATATTTTTTGTAAAGTTTTGCCCTTTCTTTTAGGTATATCTATGAAAACTTGTAAAGAGTTATTAAAAATTTTTATGAACGAAAAACTTGCATTAATAGGCCTATCGTGTCGCAATGGATCAGCGTCCGTGAGTGAAGGTTGTGGGTTCAATCTCCACTAGGGTAAACAACACAAATTATATAAAGTATTTTCATTTCCCTTCCTTTTAGGAAAAAACCGCGTTGTTGAATTCCGCCACTACGGGATTATTACACTAAGGAAATATATGTATTGTAATTGATAATATATAGTAGTCTATGTTATATTCATTTTATTAATTCCATGTATGTTTTATACTTTGTTAGAACAAATATTAGTATTCTGCACTCTTTCTCCATATAAAATACGACAGTACAAACACACTACAAATTTCACGCTTCTGCGTCCGCATTATTTTCGACAAACTAACGCATAATTTTACAAAGTTTTTGCTTAACATATAATATATGGATAAATAAAAATATTACGAGTTAAAAGGATTCAACTATTAATATATCACATATTTAAAAATGTGTACCACCTCTATTGCAGGCGGGTACACCGGCAGCAAGAGACCCGTGATCGTACTTCGGGGTGTGAGGCAAGCTCCGTCGTTCGGCTCCCCCACTGACGCAGACTCTCCAACCAGAGTTTCTCTGTGTTTCGAGGAGTGCGGAGGAGAATATCAGTCCAGTTGTTTCAGAGATTAGGCGAAATAAACAGACAGATATAGATATATAATAAGCGGTTATTTTAATGTTACAGACAGACACTCCAATTTTATTTATTTATATAAATGGAAATCCTCACTCTACAACCTTTTAAGGAAGACCCCTATCCAAATAGATCATGACCTTAGAAGGCTACTTAGTGAAATCAATGAACATATTCATAAGATCTTAGAATAGCTTGTAGAACAACGTCTAAAATATTTATCTTAAATTTACATATATACATAAAGTAAAAGAAAGCCACTCAAAAACAGTAAAAATTTACACTTTTCCCCGTATAGGATGGTAGTTAGAGAGAAACTAGTGTCAAGACACTCCATTTTATACTTTCTGCCCGATTTCGTTTTAACCAATGGGACCTGTCATAATAATAAGAACAATAAAGTCTCTATTGTGGCGTAGAGGTACAGCGTTTGACTGAAAACGTGATTGGTTATGGGTTCGATTTCCACTCGGGGGAATGATTTATAATTAAAATATTTTCATTAATCGGCTCTGGTGCCTAAGACAAAACGCGACGTTGAGATCAGCTACGGAGTTCGGAGTGTCTTGACACAAGGGTCTCTCTGAATGCCCCACTGCGGAGAAGGGCTTTGAAGCTGTAGTGCTTTTGATTAGAAATGAAGTTCAATATAGAACAAATTATCATGCGCCTTAATTTTTTTATAAAAAACTTTTCTTACTGTACAGTTGGTAATAAACGTGTATCAGTTATTTCTTGTAGATGGAGAATCAAAGTTTATTTTTAAGTTTTGCCCTTTTACTCACGTAGATACCACTTCCATATATTTTTATCTTAATCGTAGGACAGTACCAATGTCTTGATACTTAGGAGTGTAATTATTAAATGGAGCGTAAAAGGGCCTCCGACTTTTGACCGACTTTAGCTTCAGGTTCACTTCCCGGGCTATGCACTAAATTTTGAATGGTTGGCCGCATTTATAAATGTGTTTAATTTATTATTTTAGTTCTTAGTTTAAGTCTAATGGGTAACTAACCAATTACTTGCATGAGGCGTTAATCTTAAGATAATTAATAAGATTTTTAGCTTTTGCAATTTTTACACATATAATCGTTCGCAATTTTTACACATATATTTAATCGCGTATATTTTGGTATTCGAAAATATATTTTAGAAACCCGACGTTACGAATTATACACTTTACAATAGTCCGCGGTCACAGGTAAACTGAGATGGCACTTTTGTCTGTCGTTTGATACAATTATTATATCAAACTACCGCCAACGATTTCTTAGTTAGATTTCTTAGTGTGTACTGCCCTGGATTCTTGCATAATGAGCTGACTATATTTTGATCTCTGCTGTGGTAGTTTTGAGACTTCAAAGTTTTTAGGACTGAGTCCCAGGTAGTAGAATATTTCCAACCGTCTTCTCAACAAACATATGTTTGTATTTATGTATAAATAATATTGGAAATCTTTAAATATAAGAAAAATATAAAAGGTGCAACATTTAATGTTATCACTTCATATTGAGAAATAGGCGAAATGTAAAGAATGGAATGACTTGCAACAAGGTTCTCTTTGCCTGTCTGAATAAATGCTGGAGTTATGTGATGCGTCTAAGCGATATTGTTTTGTTTTGTGTTTGTTTACTTGAAGAACTATTTCTCAACGCCATTTTCACTTATCCGTATCCGCATCCGGTTGATTAGGAAATTTATACACAGGCCCGGAGCTGATGACAATAACATATTTTCATACTATAATGTAGTCCAGGAAACCGAGAAAATATTTGTGAACGTGTATCTTTTAAACTAATTTTACATAATTTAAATGCAAGAGATACTTAGATAGAAATCTAACTGATATAAATGACATATGATTTCAGCTAGATTGAACCCACAATCTACCGGCTTTACATTTAAACAATAACCCAGTGGTTTATTGTTTAAATGTACAAAATTTCAAACAAAATTTCTGGCTTTATAAAACCCGATAGGTAAATCCCAGTTTTATGACTTTGCCAAAGAATACTAAGAGGAGTGTACAAGAAAATCTAATCAAAAGAACTATTGGTAGGTCGTGACAAAACCTTTGCCTATGTCCGACGCATTAGTCACGTTTCGATAAACCGCTCATACATTGTGATTTTTAGACTTATCCGTTTTATACAAAATACGTGGAGGCAAAGTGGTTGGAACGTTGATCTGATTACAGTAAGTGTCGGTTCGCAATATTTATTTTATAATTATTTATTTTATTTAGCAACTTTACGCTTTTTTCTTACTTACGGGGTAGTAAGAGATAACCTAGAGCCAGACACTTCTTTCTCCACTTTATAGACCGAAACCGAGATATTGCGTGTTGAGTGGCAATACTCAATGTCGCGCTTTGTTTTGCCATAGCTGACTAATGCAAATATTTTCCCCCGAATGGGAATTGTAATCACCGCCAATCTTGTTTATAGTCACCCGCGCACTGCGCCATTCTTCAATGTTTTTTGTATTTTATGTATTATATAGACCTGGTCGATGATGATAATTAATTCGTTTCCAAAAACGTTTTTAGAAAGTGTATAAATAAATATTAAATGAGGCCAAGAGGCGCGGGTTTGAATCCTGCTGCGTTCAAACCTTTTAAAAGATAATAAAATTTATAACTTTTTACATATTTACTTGTGGTAGACTTATCTAGTCCACCTTTGTAAACTAAACAGTAAATAATAAACTATAACTATGTATTTTTTTTTAAAACATGTATATACATATATATTTCCATCAAACACAAACAAGAATATATAAAACACAATTTTTTCATATGAAACAAAAGTTAGAAATTGATAAAACAATCGTACTGGGAAAATGAAATATATTCAGTCACACGGTTATTGACTCACACCCAACTAGTTCATTCACCAACAATAAACATACCTCTTGTCAGTCTGCAAGACTTAATTTACTGACTTATTTCATTTTTACGACTTACAATTTGACTATAACACGAGAATGCATTCATGAAATGTAATAAACACTAAAGTAACTTGTTATAGCTTTGAAATATTAAAATATATATTTCTTTGCAGCTTCACGTTTTTTACCGCCAAGAAAACACTGTTAGTGAGAACCTAGTGTCAAGACACTCCGATCCTTTCGCCCGAAATCGAGATATTGCGTGTTGAGTTGCGAAACTCGACCGCCGCGCGTTGTTTTAGATACCAGAGAGGAGAAATGAAAATAATTATATATAATCAATCCCCTGAGTGGAACTTGAACTAACAACCAATCGCGTTTACTGTAAGACGCTGTCACACAGAGCCACTAAGACCTCTTT
Source organism: Podotricha telesiphe (assembly GCA_038994665.1). Classification (NCBI taxonomy): domain Eukaryota; kingdom Metazoa; phylum Arthropoda; class Insecta; order Lepidoptera; family Nymphalidae; genus Podotricha; species Podotricha telesiphe. The sequence goes on along the minus strand of JAOYRR010000422.1, from coordinate 28,963 downwards.
CATAACCATTGTAATATATACAAAATTGTAAATTTCATATTTGAAAAGAGCAACTGTTGAGTTTCTCGGCCGGCTCTTCTCCGGTGGTAGCTTTATGTTCATTCGACGATTTAAAACTGCAAGCAAAAGCCTATTTGAATATTAAATATTAGGAATTTGAATTTCTTTTTGAAGAGCTCCAGGGTTACCATATATTACCATTATAAACATTTAATCAACAGTGTGAAGATGCTTACTGTAAGTTTGAAGTGTAAAATTTGACTTAAGTTAATTAATTAAGTAACGTAAGTGAAACACTTAAAATTAGAATATATAATTTTAGTGGGTGTTTGATGTTAAAGATGTTTAAAGACTGGTATTCTAATAAGGCAGTACTGGAATTAAATAATATGGTTTATTTAAACTATACATTATCATTTTTAACAATTTTTAAAGTGTTATTCACACACTTAGGAAATTTAAAAAGACATATTTAGAAAACATTTAATAAATAAATAATAAATAGCATTCGCTCTTGCCAAACGATTGTTCATAGAATAATCTTTGGGTAGCAGAAATTTGTAAAAATCTCTCTACAGACATCTCTGTATCTCTGTATCATCATAACAACAAATATAAGTTGTAATAAGCGTATAAGAATTTCAACGCAGCTGGATGTAGAACGGATGTCTTAGCGGTCAGACCGCTTAAACGGTTTTCAAGAGGCGCAGGTTCAAATCCCGTATTTTTTATACATTTTCTTCTATTTACTAATACGTGAAGGGTTTTGATTATTTTATTGTTTATATGGCGGACTGCACTAGGAAGTATGTAGGGACCGCAGTGATGTCAATATTTGACTACAAGCGCGATTCGTTGGGGAATCAAACCCACTCGAAGGACTTCCGTTTTGGTGAACAAGACAAAGCGCGGCGTTCAGCTCCCGCTACTCAATACGCAATGTCTCGAATACGGGCGGTGAGTGGACAACGGAGTGTCTTGACACTAGGCCCTCTCTCTGACTACCCTGGCTATGTAGTAAAAGCTAAAAAAGAGTAAACATTCATTATTCAAAATTAAATTAAAATAAAACATATATATACAAGAACCGGTTTAACTACTGTACCTTAAAAGCTCAGTGGACTAAATAGATGTCGAAAAATGGATATGAAGAGACAAAAATTGTACATCAACTATCACAAGTCCTCATAAATAACTGTTAGAGCATTTCACACGTTTAAATTAAGCCTGTCATTGGTTCACACTTCACACTTGACGTGTCATAACGTCTCGCACTAGAATTAAGTGGAGTGTGAATATTGCCACCGCACTGTTTTCATTAGAAAATTAGAATATTTATTCTTAATACATTTCGCATTTTCAATTTTTTTTCCCATATAGCAAAGTGGAGAGAACTTAGTGGCATATCATTTCGCTGTCCATACTGTTTCTTTAGCTCTAACCACTAAAAACTTAATGTCTCAAGTTTGAGTGGAAAGTAGAGAATATTCTTTATGACAAGAACAAGCTTAGCGTTAAACTTCGCCACTCATCACGCAATTCTAATTTCGGGAGGAAAATGGAGAAAGCAGTGTCACACTAGGTTATCTCTAACTACTGAAGCTGCTTTAGAATTTTTTCCTAGTGGTTTCCAAAGCTATATCTGTCTACTTATTTTAGCTTTATACGGTACCTTATAGTGGGATTTGAACCTGCAATTATCGTCAGTTAAACTTGCAACATGTTTAGACCAGCCTATATGTTTACATAAAAAGAAGCTACACAGCAAACACGTGAGATGGAAATGTGATATATACAAGACCCTTTGGTGACTTGTTAATATTTAAATAAAAATGATTGAAAAGTATGCATTTACATTGGTAAATAATATGAAAAAGATAATTATAATATGGTATATAAATAGCAGAATTCGAATCCGCACCTCCTTGATACCGTCCAATATGTGAATAACATTAAAAAATGTAAGAAACAGGTTTTATTTTTTCTATCATAAAGTTATTGAATTTTTTAATTTTTTTAAAAAAAATGATATGTGTATTGTATACAGAGAGAATCAGTTGTGGAGTAGTTCTATTAATTACAATTTAGTCCGCCATTTAGCCTCTAGCGTCGATTTAACTTTGTAGACGAGTAATTTATTTTTGATAGCGTGTTTCTCATAAATGGCTTGTTGTTTCAACTATATATATATACATACAAAAATAATTTACAAAATAATTTGAAAATAAGTATAAATTATTATAACGAAGCGAATATTAGACTATAGACGTTATATGGATGTGTCTGATTCATATGGAGTTTGATGTCCACTCGGGGAAAATTAAACATAAAGTTAAAATACTTTTATGTCTCGGCTGTGGTGGAGACAGCGGAGGAGGGCATTGTCCTGCCAAAGGGATAATTTACTTTATAAAACAATAGAAAACAGAGTGTGTCAAATAATTAAATCTCTGAAAAACCCGTTAACTAGGAATGATTCAAGATGATATATCAGGCGAATGATTTTACCATCAAAAGTGATAGAGGCCATTGTGACGTAGTGGGGCAGAATCTGATTGTAAAGGCGACGGTTGTGCGTTCGATGACAACACGAAGGAACTATCTCGCTCCCGCGTAAGAAAATGCGCAGCGTTGGTTTTACCCTCGATCTCGGGTAGAAATTAGAGAACAGAGTGTTTTGCGATTAGATTCTCTCTGCGAAAAAGAAATGAAACTGTAAATAATAAAAAAGTATCATATAAATAACGAAATAGGGTCCTGTAAGAGTGCAATATTGAAAGGCCATTAGTTCGGGTTGGCCTGGTTTGTAAGCCATTAAAGTACCACACGTTTTGATAAACGATAGGAGTTAATAATCTAAGTTTTATAACCTAAGTTATTTATTATGTTTTAATAAAATTTCTATACAATATTACATATTTAGAAAACGTATAAAAATTTGAACGCAGCGGGATTTGAACCCACGCCTCTTGAAAACTGTTCAAGCGCTCTGACCGCTAAGCCATGCGTTCTACATCCAGCTACGTTCAAATTCTTATAAGCTTATTACAACTTATATTTGTTGTTAGCATCTCTGTAGAGAGATTTTAACAAATTTCTGCTACCCAAAGATTATTCTACGAACAATAGTTTGGCAAGAATATTTTTTTCAAATCAAGGAAAATCACAAATCAAGTGAGATAGATGTGTAGTGTTGAATCACTTCGTTTTTTACAAAATATGGGAACTAACGTATGATATATCCTAATATCTAGCCTAGCGAGCAGTTATTAGCAGTAATCTACTGAAAAAATATTTCTTACTCCAGAAATAAGGTTTATGACCACACTCACCACTAATTGACCACAATGACACAAACGTGCCAGACTGTATAAAGCTTTTAAGTTTAATTTTCACTTACATATCAGTTGGTTATACCTGAAATCTTCAAATACAACACGGACAAAACGAAATGAACAAACATAGAATAATTAATAAAAACTTTTTAAAAATAAATTATTAATAGTTTTTTAGGATTTTTATTGTGAGTAAAAAAATTCTCTCATTTAATACTTAAATTGGGTGAGTTGTACAAAAATATGTAGTCCGCCATTTTGTTGTGGTGGCCATTTTGATCATTACCTAACACGTAAAGTTTAATATGAGCTTATAACAGTAGGAATAATATATCTAGTCTACGGATTAATTCTTAGAATTTTTTTACATTTACAAAAATATTTTTTTGTAAAACGTACAAAAACGTGAAAGCAGCCGAATTCGAACCCGCGCTTCTTGGAAACCGCCTAAGAACTCTGACCGCTAAGCCTTGCGTTTTATATTCGTCTGCATTGATATTCTTATACGCTTATTACAACTTATACTCGTTGTTAGCATCTTGGTAGTGAGATTTATACAATTTTTTTTGCTACCCAAAGATTATTTCTACAAATAATCGTTTGGAAAGAGACAATGAAATTATATACACTATAATATAAAATAAAACGTAACTGATCGCTGTTTGTACATGGAAGATATAATAAGAAAATGTGAACCCAAAATAATGATTTTTGATAGTTTTTTTCCGTTAGTCTGTGTGTCTGTTTTCCTGTGCGTTCGTGCATGTAAGTCTTAATGGCTAAACCAATTGGAATGCAGTTTTGACTATTGTATTTTAGTAAACTTCCGTTAACATTTAGTGTTCATTTTTCATCAGTCGGTTCATAAATAAAATAGGTACAATAATTCAAATTATACATTTAAGTATAATTTGTGATTTAAGCAGGAACGCGGACGCGTGAAAAAACAAAAGCGTTAGTCATAATCGTGTAGTTTACGCGGACAAAGTCGTGAGCGAGTTGCTAGTATTTTATAAAAACCTAAACTGTCGTACTGTATATCCAAAAATAATTCAAGTACGAACTAGGGTATACTCGCAAAATATTAAATAAAATAAATAGCTGTGTGAATATTTTACAGCAACAGTCTTATCGCAATTAAGCTTCAAGTTTCAGAAGGAATACCACCTCTAATTAAGGGGAGTTACGATTTTAGGTCATTTGAACAATTTAATGGCTGAAATTACACGCTAATTGACATTTGTTACTTTTGAAAACGAAGTGCGATTTTCACTTTGTGCATTTTAATTAAGTTCGCTTTATAATGTTAGGCAAGTGTTAGTTGTATTCCATTGTATTTTAACACTTTTAAAGTGTTATTCACACACATAAGATAACGCAAATAGAAGTACCAAGAAACACGAAATAAAGAATATAGAAAAAGCCACGCGACTTGAAAAGGCAAAAGAAAAGAAAGGCACGGGTTTAATTCTCGCTACGGTCAAATTACTATACGTTTTCTAAATATGCGTGCGTGTGTGTGTTGTATGTGTGTACGTGTGTGTGCGTGTGTGCGAAGGTGTGTATATCCTATTAAAAAAAATCAAATTTACCAAATGGTTGTTCGCAGAAATAATCTTTGGATAGCATAAACTTTGTAAACATCTCTCTACATAGATGCTAACAATAAAAATAATCTGCAATAAATCGTATAAGAATCTGGATTCAGCCGGATGTAGAATGTATGGCTGAGCGGTTAGAGCGCTTGGACGATTTTCAAGAGGTGCGGGTTTGAATCCCGCAGTTGAATACAGATTTTTTTTTTTTAATGTTTTTAGCATGAGCATTTATTAAATTTAACGTTTCCATGACTTAAATCCGAGTTCAAGTTATGTAAAAATATAATTTTTATAAAAAAATATATTCAACCTATTATATGGTAATACTCATACTCTTCTAATTACAAAAAAAGTTGGTTAATTACCCTTATAAGTATATCCTCGTTACCCTGGTCATTCTTGAAAGGATAACAGATCAGACAAATTTTCAATTGGCTACTTTTCTTGCAAATGTAATGGCAAGAAATAGGGCAAAATAAAGTTGCAAATTTTTTTATACTTTGATAGTTATATACAGATAGATAGTTTTAAAAATGTGTCAAAATATAACGTATTATGTCACCGTAAAAATAATATAATTGTAACCGATATCATTGATGTAATTAGAAATATATGAAAATTTAGTGCGACTCCTATTCATGTGAAATTGACAGATATAACCTCGTTCATCATCATTAGCTGGAAGACGTCCATAGATGGATATAAGACTGCAGCATTACGAACACTTGTACAACGATTATAACTGGCAAGCTGTGTTTTGCCTTTATACAGTTGTACAATTGTCTTTGAATTGCATTTTGAATTTAAGAGTATTATTGTAATAACTATTGGTGAGTCTGAACAAAATAAATAAAAAACAAACAGGACTCCTCCAACGAACATTATTTCAGACGGATACTAGCCTCGTATATTCTAGCAGCAACAGCAGCTGTAGCAGTTGTCAGTCCACCTAGTTGCGTCCCACGCTACGCTTTCCGGTTCGTGGTCGCCACTCGAGAACCATTGCTCCCCAACAACTCAGTTATATTTAACGAAACGTATTGCCACGTTTATAAAAGAAAAGAAATGAGAAAGAAAGAATAGTATATTATAAATAATTATATCACTCGGAATGAAAAGAAAATTTGAACTTAAAACTATTGTGATCAATCATTTCAGTTACAGTGCAAAGGCATTAAGCCATGAGCATGAGCTATTTTTTTTTTCTAATATTTATCATATTTGAAATAAAATTAAAAATATAATGAAGTGTACTTGGAATAATGTTTATATATAAAAAAAACAAAAAGTACGTATAGACCTGCTAAACTTAGAAACAGAGCGCAGACTTCATTCATAGATTTTCTTCAACATAACGCTTTTCCCCACATAGCAGGGTGGTAGGTATAGCGAACTTCAAGACTTCAACTGTCAAGACTCTTTAAGACTTAAACTCCATTCTCCACTTTCTTCCCAAATCCGCGACATTGCGTGTTGAGAAGCGGAACTCTACGCCGTGCTTTGCCTTTTCACGATAGCGAAGAAATTAAAATAACTTAAATATAATGATTCCCCCGAGTGGCAAACGAACCCTCAACCTTCTGGTATACAGTCAGACGCTATCACTGTCTGCGCCATGATGGTCCATAAACGACTACACTGATTGGAATTTACAAAGTGCAAAATATAATAAGATCTCAAAAAAACCTAAGTAATTAGTATAAAAACAAAATCATTTAAACTGAGGTAGTTCAATCTACATTTCAATCTCCATACAACGTCTTCGAAAACACCAAACTACGGACAGTAAATGGGTCAGAAAGTTTTAACAAGAATCAATTAGGTGCGGTCTCAGTGTGGCCAATCGTAAAACGGACTAAATACAATTAATCCTGAATGCCAACTTGAAATTAATTCGAGATCTTAGACACCTTACACACTGTAAGAAGCTATTCGGATAGTTTGACTAATATCCTATAATAAAACTAATAGTCGAAAGCAATTAGGTTTGCGTGGTTGACTTTAACGGACAATCCATTGAATATTACAAATGCGAAAGTAACTCTGTCTGTCTGTGACGTCATCACGGCCGAACCGCTGAACCGATTGTGATGAAATTTTATATAGAGATATTCGAGGGTTTTAAGATGAGCAAGTTTTTTTCTGTTTTCTTTTTTAGTTTTTCCATGAATTTCTTTGTGTTACGAAAAAGCTGCCGAAAATACAAATAGCTATAGTTCACGAAAGCGAAGCCACCAGTGGGTCGCTAGATTCTTACTATTTGGTTCCCTGGTACTCTACCAGAAAACCAAATAGTATACTCACTTTTACTAATAAGGCGGCCTTTCTGCATTTTTATGTTATTTTAATAATTTATTAATTTTGTTATTTTATTTTCTATTGCGTGTATTTTAAAAGCAATGAAGCATTATCTTATCTTTTCTTTATATTCTATTCAGTGGGACAGAGTCTGACTGTAAATGAGAGGGTTCAATTCCTACTAGTGGGAATCGATTGATTATATTAAAAATGTTTTCATTTCTTCGCTCTGGAGCCCAATACTAAACGCGGAGGAGTGTGCGTGGAGTTCCGCCAGCCAACACGCAATGTCTCGATTTTGGGCGGAAAGTGGAGAACGGAGTGTCATGACACAAGGCTCTTTTTGACTAACCTGCTACGCGGGAAAGAGCGTGAAGCTGTTAAAAAAATCCCGTGCCCCTAGGATTTGTAGAAAATTCTTTCACAGGGCACTCTATCTTGCTGTACTCCCCAAGGAACCTACTTGCCGAATTTAATGTTTTACGTGCAGTAGTTTCTTTACTAAATCTGTTTTTTTTTAATTGTGAGAAAATACTTATTAATTTTTTTAAATTCAATATTAAATTAAAATTTTATTTTTATGGTATACTCATTTCTAGAAGAAAAAAGAAGGTACATACGAAGGAATTTACAATAAATCCCTCATGTAAAAGGATCTTTATATCTTAGAATTAAGTCCGAATCGCTAAGATTGTAACAAAGTTGAACGATGCCTATAGTCTGTTAAATAATACCAATATATTACTGTCCCAAATTGTGAGACCATCGCGGTGCCGTAAATAGGGTCTAACTGTAAATGCAATAATGCGGGAATGATTATATTTAAGTTATTTTCATTTCTCCGTTCTGGTCAGTCAGTCACAGTCACAGGTCACTAGGTACCCTCTGCTTACCCTGGTTAGGTAAAAGTGGGATGCTTAAAAAAAGTAATGCCAAGTTGTAGGCATGGGACCTGTAGATTGAAATTCTATATTTTTTTAACGGCATTTGAACCTGCTACCTACCTCATAAATAATAATTAATGTTGGTGACATAAGTCGTCTAAACTAGATTATTATTAGATACGAGACTTACTAGATTATTATTAGAGACTAGACTATATTTATTAGAGACTAGACTTCTTTTATGAAGCGAGGTTGACAGCGAAAATGTAATGTCAAGATATTTTCGTACTCATTTATCGCGACAATGTGAGATTAGCGAAACTAAACGCCACAATTAGTTCGACTTAAAAGAGCTGGGAAATTACAATAATTTATATATATGCCTTTATTTCTGTTGGGAATCGAATTCACTACACATAGCGTTTACAGTTACACAATGTCCATAATAAATAATATTTTATGTAAACCTACAGACGAGAGAAGGACGTTTGATGAGGTGGAAACGACAACGGTACGGTCATTCATGTCGTTGCATTACATATGTACCCGCACAGTTAACAGTACACTGAGCTCGACACCTTTACATATCGTCCGTAGAATGAAACTAACCAAAGTTAAATTTTTTTTGCTGATATATAATAAGAAGTTATTTTATTACTTAAATTTTATAAAGGCATAAATCTAAAAATATAAATGATTTAATATCATTTAAAAAAACCTGCTGTCAAGACACTGTTGCTTTTCACTTGAATTCCATACATTGCGTATTTATAAGATTTTAATGCTGCGTTTTTGTTACTAGATTATGTTACTCCATAATCATTCCCCAAAGTGGAGTTGAACCCTCAACCATCGCTTTTACAGTCAGGCACTACAATGGTTGCGTACATACATTGCGTATTTATACGTGAATTCCATTCATAGCTTATTTATAAGATTTTAATGCCGCGTTTTTGTTACTAAAGCGAAAAATAATCGTTCCACAAAGTGGAATTAAACCCACAACCATCGCTACATTATAATTTATATATATATATGTAAAACACTCTTACAATTCGGTGACCCGACCTGAGGTCGTCAGGGACATAAACTCAATTACTTAAAGTAAATTCTATATTACCGTATAGATAATGATGTGATTATCGACCTGGTTTGAAACAGCACTACGTTGGTCAAGAAACGTGTATATAAAAATAAATAATAAGAAACGGCTTTACTCTTATATCAATAATCTTTATTTCTTCTCCCAATGCTGGCTCTTAATAAGTATTGCACAAAATATGTTAAACAATGGCGGACAGCAACAATCTATTGGGAGTGACGAGTACGTACTGGATAGACACCTGTTGTACAAATCAGTAAAAGCAGCTTCACGCATACAGACTACTAGATCCTCCTAAAAAACTATTATTATAACTAAATCACTAAAATTTCCCTCTAAATATACAGCAGGTCTCTAATTTACTAAAAAAGAACTCCTAAGCGTAAAATATCGAAAACATATTTTCGATTTCATGGCTCCGGACAAAGTAGAAATTTCTAGGGCAATCAATTAGCAGACTCGTACGCTGTGTAACTTTTAGCATAACCTCTTTTGGGCTTAGTGTAACACTTTATGTAATTCTATAAGATATTTCATGCCACAGGAGCGCAGTGGTGTAATCTGCTTATTCTGCTTGCTAATTCTGCTTCTGAGTGTAATCGCGATTGGTTATGGGTTCGATTCGCACTCAGTATTTTAGTTCAAAGCGGGGGCTTTGGCGAGATAGTACTGCGATTTCGTATATCTCTAAAACTACAGCCCTTTGTAATCAGCTTTGGTAATATTAAATATTTTACCAAAAAATAATTCAAAAGGGAAACTCGTAGAGAAATTTACTCTTTGTGATTTTTCATAGATCGTCTGAGCCAGATGTACATAACAATAAAACTGCCAGTACTGATGTTTTCATATCAATTGTTTGAAAATTATTGTAAAGGCGAGTTCTGAAATCTGAAAATGGATACTGACCTAGTGCTTTGTAGTGTTATATTGACAATCTATATAATATAATACAACAGTATAAAAGTTGTGTCTGTACATTGTATATTTTTAGAAATAATTAAGGGAGGGTAATAATTATGGAGGAGAAAATAATAAAGGGACGTGAAAAAAGTTCGTAGTTACTATACGGTTTAAATAAGAGTTTATTAAGAGGCATGACTGAAGGTATAATTGATGTCAACGAGCGGAACATCTAATGTAGAATCATAATATAGAGAGAGAACCTACAGAAATATGACGTTTAAAACACTTGTTGTGGGAGTCATGAAAAAAAACCTTATAACAAATATCATTATAGTTTTGGAACCTAATTCAATGTCAACAGTTAGTAAATGAAAGTAGTATGTCGTGAAGTCTACGCAAACCATTCCCCCATAATTCGAGTGAGTGAGAATCGAAGTCACAACTATCGCGTTTAGAGCCAGACGCTTTCCCACAGCGCCACGATGGCCTTGAAAATATTTCAATAGTATAAAAAGATAAAACTGGAACGATAAAACGATACGAACGATAAAAAAATATATTTTTTTAAAATGAATCTGTATTTTTTACCAAATAAGGAAGCAAAGAAGCGAGAAGTTAACGGATAGCTAAATCTCTTTATATTCCACAGGGTGTAAGGTATGAAGCTGCTATTATATAACCCGCTACTGTAGATTCTTTAAGCTTCCTTTTGACTGCAAAGAGTAAAATTTTCAATGAATATTAAGTAAAATAAAAGTTTTTACAACATATATTAATAGAAATGAAAGAAACATACACATGTATGTGTATTTACTGTAAACATACACAATAACAACAACAGTTGCGGTTTCCATTACAGAGTATTGAGCATTTTAGTATTGAGATTCCAACCTTTCGCGCCTTCTTGGAAGCTGTCCAAGCACTCTGACCGCTAAGCCGTGTTCTACATCGTGCATCGAAATTCTTAAGAGGTTTTTCCAAGTTATTTTTCTTGTTAGAATGTTTTCTAAGAATGTTTATCTAATTTCCTAAGTGTGTAAATAACACTTTAAAATGTTAAAAACAATGATTTCATCCTTAAAATTTGTGGATTTTTATTAGATTCTCTGCCAATAAAGTGAGTTTGCGCATCGCATATATTTTACATTACACGTTGCTAAGGCAATGTGTTTGGGGCTTTATACAATAGTGTATGGCAAACACATTGTAGCGCGTGTTTTATTTATTTTATTAATTTAATATATTTGTAACGCATTATTATGAAAAATTATTGATTTCTGCATTTTTTCTCAATATACAATGTAACTATGCCAAATTCCATACTCTCCGTCTGCATGATTGTACTAACTAATAGTTCAAAGCATTTCCTTTAAGTTTGAAACAGTTTGCGATGGTTGTGGATTCGATTCCCACTCCGCACACATTTCTCCGCTCTGGTGACAAGACAAAGCGCGACGTTTAGTTCCGCCACTTAACACGCAATGTCTCAGATTCAGGCGGATAGTACAGAACGGAGTGTTTTAACCCTTCGATCCCTCTACCTACCCTGATAAACTCGACAAGGCATTAAGCTGAAAGAAAATATCATTTTCATAAATCATCTCCTATTTATATTCCTCCATACTAACGGTCAAATTAGAAACAGCATTTTTATTCAACAAAAGGTCCGACGAGAAACCATTGTCGGCAACTATGAAAACGGAATTGGCAGTTTTCCAGTCGTAAATAGTAATCTACAGATTTAGGGATTCAGACAATAATACATTTGGTCCATATATTTTACATTCATTCGGTATTCGAGACGGTATCAGGATCTCTTCTTAGTACATAGATACTGTTAGTCTTTCTGGACGAGTATCATTCTTATTGTACTTAGGGTTTACGAGGAAATAGAGAGAGGCTTGTGTGATATTGAGTTACCTACATTTCCTTTTCACTCTCTTTACGTCACAATTCTTTTTTTCCTCATATAGCTGAGTAAGGCAGAGAGAAGCTAGTGTCAAAACATTCCGTTTTCCACTTCCCCACAATATATTTAAGACGATATGTGTTGTTTCGAGGCACTGAAGGCCACGCTTTATGTTAACTTTGTTTTACCTTATTTAAAGTCCACGGAGTTGGGAGCCCACAATCATCGTGGTTACATTCAGACGTATTTCCACTGAACCAGGGTGGGCTTCTTGGGTCTCTTCTTATTATATTATTGCTTACAAATTAATCTCTCTGCGGATGAAAGGATCTGATGTTGAAACACTCCACTCATCTATATTTTTTTCGAAACATTGTATTTTTACGCTACTTTACGTTGACTTATTACAAAAACAAATATTATAAATGTTTTACTTCGTTTACGAATCGTTTCAAAACAGTACAGTAAATACTGTATTTATAATTATTCACCAATAATTTGAATCTACTGTCACTTCAAATAAAGCTGTACCAAGATCACGTCATTTAAGCCAGATGTACAACCAAAATAAAAATGAACACGGTAATACCATGTTCCTTTGCATTTTAATTCGGTACACATCAAAGAACTAACGTACCAATTTCGAAACACGTGTCGACTGTTATTTAAATATATGACACAGGAAATCTTACTTATTGCTAACACTAGTATTCTTATGGCATATAAGTTGTAAATCAATACAAATAAATAAAATTGGAGTGTTTGTATGTAACATTAAAAAAAATGCTTTTTACTACATGCATATGGTACCTATGGCATACATGATACACACACATACTATACACACACATCATACACACACATGGTACACAGACATGATATACAGACATATGATACATACACATATGATTCACACACACGATACGCACACATGATACACACACATATATGATTCACACACACATGGTACACACACAGGATACATACACACATAATACACACACATGTTACACAGACACATGATACATACACACATGATACACACACATGATACATACACACATAATACACACACATGTTACACAGACACATGATACATACACATATGACACACACATATGATACACACACACATGATACACATACATATGATACACACACATATGACACACACATATGATACACACACATGGTACACAGACATATATATTATACATACATATATGATTCACACATATGATACAACACACATGAGACACTTACATGATACCCACACACATAAGGAGACACACACTGGATACACACACATGGTGCAGAAGCACACACATGATACATACAAACATGATACACGCACATGTTACACAGATACATGATACATACATATATGACACACACATATGATACACACACATGATACACACACATATGGTATATACACATATGATTCACAAACATGATACAACACGCATGATACACACACACATGATACACACACATGTACATACACATGTTAAACAGACATACGTTACATACACATATGATTTTCACACACAAGATACACACACATGATACACATACATATGATACACACACATATGATACACACACATGATACACATACATATGATACACACACATATGATATATACACATATGATACACACACATGTTACACAGACACAATATACATACACATATGACACACACATGATACACACACATGGTACACAGACATATGTTACATATACATATGATTCACACACATGGTACATATACCAAAGTATTTTTTTTAACAATTTTTGTCTTTATGTCTGTATGTTTGTTTCGGCTTATCTCTAGAACAGCTTGACCGATTTTGACTACACTTTCAGTGGTCGATAGCTGATGTAATAACAAATGATTTAGGCTATTTATTATTATTTAATAATTGTACGCGGACGCGGACACAGCTAGTATAATACAAGGGGAGTCTGTATGTGAGCAGTATCGACACCTACTACCGCTATTCCCACTCTATAAAAGCGACCGCTCCGTTCTGTGTGCGACTACCCGGCTTGTTTTACCCGAGTGCGGAAATCAAATGCCCAAAGGATGCCACGCTAGATGTATAAACAAAAAAATACACCTGTATGTTTTTGATGAACTTTTCATCCTTCACATATCATCTAATTACAATGTATAATTAATTATTGTTTAGATTATCCAGTGAAAAGCTCTGAATAAGCAAGGCTTATACAATATATATCGGGAATAAGGTTGAGTGAAAATCTTATGCATTATGTATTCGAGTCTTTTATATCGTAAATACTATATTATACGCTTCCATCTCATTTTTCCGCTTTATTGCTATAAACAACTGTATACACAACGAAATAGTACTTGGAATATAATTTATATGATGATATCTCTATATTTCTCTCTCTCTCTCTACGATAATATGGATGAAAGAGAAGATTTTTCAATCTTCTATATATCAAACTTTTTTGTTACTCACTGACAGACAAGGCACAGACGACACTACTGGGTGTAGAAAATTCTAATTTGGTATCTAAATTCCTTAAACACTGTAGTGTAGGACTAATAGAGGATTTTTCAAAATTCCAGCACAAATTAGGTCTATGCAAACAAAGTTGCGGTGGGGTACTTGTTTCTTATAAAAATTGAACATTGCAGGAATTTTTAGTTTCCAAGCAATACGTTACTAGCTTAGATTGATATTATGATGAATTTTAGTAAAAATCATTGTATTTTCTCGTTTTCTTTTCTTATAGTTTTAAGAGATATAACCAAATCTAAAGAGTGTATGCGAAATATTAACAATTTTTTTATATATGTTTTATAATTAGTTGTTTGGTTGGTTAGGTAAATTGTAAGGTCAATAAAGAGAGTCGTAATTTACGTCGTCCTCCATATTTTGGTTGTGTCTTTGAGTACTATAGTTTTGATTAGTATACTAAGTATAAAACGGTTTAAAAAAAAACAGGTTTAAGTTCAAGTTAAGCGGGTTCAAATCCTGCTGCATTAAAAATTTTATACGTTTTCTAAATATATGTTTTTCAATTTTCTAAGTTTGTGAATGACGCTTTAAAAAAATTGTTAAAAATACTTAGTATAACTCCATTTGGACTGTAAATTTTACCAGTGGGGTAATTGAACTTAATAATATCGTAAAGCAGTTGCCCTATCGTTATAGTGGTTACTTTAAATAACAATAACATCGAAATGTGCATCAATTTATGAAACAAAGCGTTTATTAATTATTTAAATTGACATATTAAATAGTCGTGACAATTGAATTTTGTTAACTGAATAAAAATTTTAATCCATCGATACACAAAACGATATTTCACTGTAAGCACGATGGGTGTGGGTTCGATTTTCACTCATTGAAATGATTATATTTAAATTATTTCCATTCCTTCGCTCAGGTAAGACTGTAAAGCGACAGTTTCCTTACTCAACACGCAATGTCTCAATTTAGGGCGGAAAGTGGAGAACGGAGTGGTTCTCTCTGTCTAAAAGAAATTACGGGATACGGGATACCGTAAAAAAAATTATGATGCAAAAAAAACATCCCCAGTATATTTTTACTGGAAATAAGAAAAATATACCGTTTAAGTTTTCCTGCTTTCTGCCCTTACGTTCTTTTTAATGAATACTCATTATTTAGTTACCTTCAAACGAATATTTTCCAACCTAATTAGATCATAGCTGTTCCGTGTTACAGTAAATAATGGGGTTTAGCTTCCTGTTAGATACTAATTATAGGGTTACAATAGATGTACTTGTTTTACTAAGCCTAAGCCTAGTTGTACCCTACTGGCTGGTTGGTAGCCAAGGTTAGTGTAGTGTAGTGTAGGTACAATTTCAACTTTGGGACATAATTTTCGATAAAAATATTTTTTTTTGGATTTTTTATGTTTGGGTTGCTATATTATTGTGGAAAGTATATTATTCTATCCAGGAATACTATTTTGTAATGTGTGGAATTAAATGCTTATTCGGGAGGCTACTTATTGTAAAACTATATTTGAAAAGAGCAACTGTTGAGTTTCTCGCCGGCTCTTTTCATCAGAACTGCCTTCCGAGCGGGTGCTAGCTGCAGCTAGGATTGACAATACTGACATTTTAATTGAAAATTCGATTGTACTTGTAATATCCTGAATAAAGAATAATTTGATTTTTTTTTTAATAGCTGCTTGTTTGCGATATTTTTTTCTGTGAGAGAATCTAGTGTTAAATGGCTTAAATTTCATTTTTACATATAAAGTCACTTCTAAATCAGTGTAAAGAATTAGTGAAAAAAGTGCTTTTGTTTTATATAAGACTCAGTGTATATTGGTGGAGAGGATTTCCATTGAGTTTTAGTGTGCTTTAGTCGGATTATTTACCGGTGAGTCCCCACAGTATCATCCGCCGGTAAAAGTCTATATAAAAGTGATTTCCCAGTATGTACGTATTTTTTAAATAAATGATATGATTCTCATATATAGAGAAAGAAGGAAGAAAGTAACAAATTTTTCACAGAAGCGTTTGGCTGCCGTCCCATTTAGTGACGTAAACGCAAAAATCTTATTTTTCACTTCAAATGTTTTGACAAGAGGTATTATTTTTATACGTATATATATATATGTATTACTATTTCATATTTTAAGATAAATTACAAAAATGACACTATTGCGGGGCAGTGTTAGTGCGTCTGACTGTTCACACCACGATTGTGGGTTCAATTCCCATTCAGAGGTAAACGTTGGAATGATAATATTAAAACAATTTACATTTCCTCTCTCTATAAAGCGCGGCGTTGTCACCCGGCACTCAACTCGTAATGTCTCAAAAAGCGGCGGATATTGAAAAACGGAGTTTAAGTAAACCTAGACTAAGACATTATTACTAGTGATGTTGTGGAGTTCGGTAACCGTAACCGAAACTATCGAATTCCGAAATAAAAAACGATCCGTAACAGTGTTCGATAAAAGGGTTTGGATAATTTCGGATATTGGTGGAGTCTACATGGGAGTAATCGATAAAATATTCTTTCGAAAACATAGCCATCCGGGATGAGAGTTATTTCAAACGAAAATCAATTGATAAATTTACTTACATTCTTTTTTTTTACATTTTTTACGTGTTATTCGCACACTTAGGAAATTGAAAAAGACATACTTAGAAAACGTATGAAAATTTGAACGCAGCGGGATTTGAACCCGCGCCTCTTGAAAACCGTTCAAGAACGCATGGCTTAGCGGTCAGAGCTTTCAACAGTTTTCAAGAGACGCAGGTTCAAATCCTGCTGCGTTCAAATTTTTATAAGTTTTCTAAATATGTCTTTCACTTACATTATTCAAAAATGGATATTAATCCGTAACCGAAATTATCGAAAACAAACGGGTAAAACGAAATAATTTTATATTCGTAACCGAAACCGATACTGAGTTCTTTATTTGCAGCTTCACACTTTTGCCCGCATATCAGGGTAGTCTAGAGGCCCTAGTACCAAGACACTCCTTTCTCCATTTTCCAAATAAAAATCGAGACATTGCGTCTAGACTGGTAACCGTTCAGAGCGCTTGAACGGTTTTCTGAATGTCTTTTTCAATTTCCTAAGTGGGTATTTCCACTTTAAAAAATGTTAAAAAAAAAACTAATAAGTTTTTTAAAACGTTTTATTTCTTGGGGGTCAAAAAGAACATTGTGTTAAGTAAATTCGCTATTAGCTAATTTAGAGATTGCGTGTATTGTTGATGGAAGTTTTGAACTTTACTTAACTAGAGCAAGGAAACGTCTGAAATATACATATACAACAGTTTCACGATCTTTCAAATATTTATTTATTCAAATAAATATTTACATTATTTGAAAAATACTATATACTATAACATTATTATGATTATATACGCCTATAGTCATAATCATACATAATACGAAAGAATGAAACGAAAAGAATTTGATATATTCGTTCCTCTGAGTGGGGATTTAACTCACGACCAATGGCTTTTGCAGTCAGACGCTGTCTTCAATTTTAACAACTAAATATATATTTAATATAAAATATTTAAAATAATACCAAATTAGGTAATTGCTATAAATAAACATATACTCTTATGTTATAATTTTTAGTATAAAAAAATAAATTTCATAAAGATTTAAATTTATTATGATTGTATTTAAATTATTTTCTTATGTCCGTTCTGGTGACAAGACAAAGCGCGGCATTGAGTTCCGCCACTCAACACGCAATCTCTTGAATTAAATGTAGTCTAACTGGACTTGAACCTGTGACCCTAGCAAACAGTCTAAGCGCTCTAGCAAACTACGTTCTAGACGCAAGTGTGAGTCGCACTTTCAATATTTTCTAAATTATCTAAAAATATCTTTCATATTCTAATTATGTGAATAGCACTTTGTAATAATTAAAATATTATTATTTATTAGCATTATAACATGCACATGCATTGCGCAATACATACTTATGGGATCTTCCCTCCCGTATCCCCCTCCCCCTTACCCCCCTATCCCGCGGGGTAGGGGCGCTATCCCGTCACTAGTGTCCCAGCCACCGCGGCGCCCGAGCGTGTACAGTGTTATAATGTCAGTGAGTGATTACGAGTTACGAGTAGAGTATTAGTGATGTGTTGTGGGTGTTAACTGCTGTGGCTTTAGATGGTGAGTTTGGAGGTCTTTTTTTAGGTTTGGGCATTTTATGGTGGTGTTTTCGATGGATTTTTGGGGATTTATTGAATGTTGTTTTTTTTTTTTATATAAACAGGTATAGATTTTTTTTTATCAATATATTAAAAATAAGTGCTGTTTATTTCTAATTTAATTCTTTTTATAATATAAAAAAATATATTTATTTAAAATTTTGATTGTATCTTATAGCAAATGGACGAGATTATATAAATATCAAAACACTTTAAAATTATTAAGTTGATTTCGTAAATATTACAATAACCAGTGTATTTGCAAAGAAAGTACCTATGTTTCACAACTTTATTTATTATATTAACAAATTGTATGTAACCAAGAAATAATATAAAGCTTCTAAATATGTCTAATATAAAGCTACCTTTATCCCTTAACTCTTTTCATCAAAAATTTCTTCTTTAAACTTTTTTTGAAGTTGAATTTTTCATTTTAAGCTAAACCAAAAAATACGTTTTAATATTTTGGCAGTTTTTTAAATATTTTTTTTTGTAATAAATATCATACATAGGCGGTTAGTGTTAAATAAGCATAGACAACTGGTTTTTACAAAACAGATTCATATAGAAGTATAATATTAAACATATATACTATGATGTAAGAGAGCCACGTTTTTAGCTATGATGTATATACAATACTAATAAGTTTGAGAATTACTACTAATATAATATTATAGTTTCTTTTAATATGTATATATAAATAGACGAATATTTAAATTTTTTTATTACAGACTTAAAAAAAAATCAATATTTTTAAAATCTATATTGATAACAATATTATTTTTAAATGCACACTCAACATCTCAAATTCGAGCGAAAAGTGGAGAACGGAATGTTTTGACGCTAGGTTCTTTTTTGACTATGTTACAGTGCGGCAAAAAGCCTGAAGCCAAGAGAAAAGAAAAAGGAACACCTGTATATTAAAATGAATATTTTGAACCTATTATTGCCTACATTACTACAGTCAACACTAAGCAATGATTATATCTTTTATTTCACTTAAAGTCTTAATTTCTTATAAAATTTTCAGTATTGCCCTTAGTACTTTGATTCTCGATCGTTATCCTTTTAACTTGATATTATTATATAGTTTGAATTATTATGGTGAAAAAAGGTTTTCGGTAAGATTTAAAAAAAAACGGTTTTAGGTAAGGACCTATTTTCACAGACCTCCGCACAAATATAGACAAGCATACAACAAATGAGTCTAGATGATTTATATATTATGAAAATAGTATTATTTAAAATCAGTCTTATTTAATTCCTATAAATCAATATTATACAGAATAAAAATGAAATCAGATCGTTATTAGTACAACAAATACTAGAAACAGTATTTCATTTTCAACTTTACCATACACAAGTTGGCAGTGAGGAACTAATGTCAAGAAACATTGTTTGTTTTCCGTCCGAATTTCAGATAGTGTGCTGAGTGGCGAAACACGACGCAATGCAAATATTAATATATCATATTTTAACGAAAATATTTACATATAACGAAAAACATATTTTTAGAAAACGTATAAAAATTGGAACGCAGCGGGATTCGAACCCACGTCTCTTGGAAACCGTCCAAGAGGCGCGGGTTTGAATCGTGCTGCGTTCAAATCTTTATATGTTATCTAAAAATATGTTTTTCAATTTCCTAAGTGTGTGTATAACATTTGAAAGTGCTAAATATAAATATAACGAATCCCCCGACTAGTGTTCGAACCCATTACCGTCGTGATGTCATATATATGCAATCAAGTAAAATTACATTAGTGAATTACATATTAAAATGAGCGTTCCGTACTTACTAACGATATTCTTCGGCTTCCTCTAATAAATACCTCACATATTAATCACCAAATAAAAAAAAGAACAAAATACTAGTTTGAAGTTTTCACCTGCATGGCAAAGTTATTAGAGAGCCTTGTGTGAAAACACACTGTTCTCCGTTTTCTGTCTGTATACCGCAACGCCGCGTTATGCTTGGTCCAGGCCTGAGATACGAAAAGAAAAAAATACCAGCCTAGACTCAATTGTTTTTGTCTAGAATCTCAATTTTATGTAACTTTAAGATTATAGTCTTGAAATATATACGACTATATATCTCCATAATGAAAATTATTACATTATATATTTACGTATATATAGTATCTGTATATAGATGCCATTGTAGCGCACCCATATTTGATCGTATATGCGATAATTACAGGTTTGATTCCAACTCAAAACATATGTGGAGTATAAAAGTCAAACTTTTATATAATAAGCTTTTATATATTTTTACTTATTTAGTTCAAAAATTAGTATTGTTGGCTTTACATTTTTACCCGCATAGCAGGGTTGTTATAGAGAACCTAACTTCAAGACACTCCATTCCCCACTTTCCACTCAACATCGAGACGTAGAGTATCATAGCGGACCAATGAAAAAAAAAAAAATAATAACATTCCTCCGAGTGGGAACCGAACCCACAACCAGTCGTGTTTACAGTCGGACGCTGTCCCATTGCTCCTCGATGGCCCAAATTATGGTATTATAGAGTACTCACTACTATGCACTCTAAGCAATTTCAAATACAACTATCAGCACCGTAAGGAATTTTAGCTTTATACTTCGAACCTAAGCTTTGAATGCACTTCCAAGAAATTGGTCAGTCGGATAAAACGAGCTTAGAAACGTTTCTGTAATACATTTGTTATATATGCTTTTTTTTATTTATTTTCAGTACTTTTGTAATTTTTAAAAACATTTTTTAGAAAACGTATAACAATTTGGACGCAGCAGGATTCGATCCCGCTCTTGTAAGCCATCCAAGATTGTCCAGTGTTTTTTCAATTTACTAAATGTGTGATTAACACTTCAGAAAAATGTTAAAAATCGTTTATATTAATTTTGTTATTTTACCAAGGCTTTTATAGATACTGTATTCCGGATTTATTATATTTTTTCTTTTCTTTTCTTTTCTTATTACTAAATGCTATATAATAAGTACTTTGATATTTTTAGCGTTTTAAAGGCGTATTATATGCACATTTAGGAAATTGAGAAACATATTTTTAGAAAGTGTATAAAAGTTCCAACGCAGCGGAATTTGCTTAGCGGTCAGAGCCCTTGGACGGCTTCCAACAGGGCGCGGGTTCAAATCCCATTCCCCGTCCAAACGTGTATATGCGTTCTAAAAATAAGTACTATGATATCATAGTGGCTTCGTTAGTGAGTATCCTAAAGGAAGCAATGAATTTTACTATCTAATAAGCAGTCGCTAAAATAAATGACAAGTGCCGAATAAAATATTTTATTGCACTTAATAGTTTAAAAAAAAACAAAATCTTTTCTCTTTTTTTTTCCAGTCAGTGTATGTAGGTGAATGTTAACAAATAACGTACTGAACTTGCAATTAAGAAAATATAAAGAGAAAAAAATATATAAAAAATATTGTTAAATAAGTTTAAGTCTATAGTAGCATTTAAGCTTAATTGCTTAAGAGTAATTAAGCTTAAATGCTACTATAGAGATGTTACAATAATTGAATGTGTGATTGCGACTGATGTGGGTTCACATTAAGGATGGAATAAATTTATCCCACCAAAAACATAAATATAAAAATGATAGCCAAGTTCTCAATATTTAGAATATGAGTGATTGTGGACTTCACCGGTTAAGTAATTGAGGTATAAATGGGTGACAAGTTCAATAGGTTGTCAAATTGTAAAATCAAAATGAAACGATTTCCTATTTATTTTATAACAACAAAAATTTTTAACTATTTAAAATACGATTTTTTATATCTGCTAAATTATTTACACAAAGCAGATCACTTTGGATGAATTGAAGCCCAAGGTTTTTGGCTAGTTTTCAAATAGGCTTATTTTTACTAGCAAGCCAAATTTCTCCTATACTGCATATTGAACTTGGCTGTCATTTTTTTTATAATTTTTTTTAAATATTTTACTTATATGTTTTATATTTTTTATATTAGTAATCACAATAAACAACTTAACGCTTAGTCGATATAGTCGAGTAGAAGAGAACCTAGTGCCAAGACACTCTGTTTTAGACTTTTCACCCAAATTCGAAACATTGCATCACTCAACGCCGCACTTTACCTTACAGAGCTGAGTGGAGAAACTAATAATAATAATTATTACACAGAATGGGGATTAAATCCACAAGCTATCGTGTTTTTCGCACTCTATCGCCTCAAAACTTGACCTTATGTCTAGAATATTCCTAAAAAAATCCAATTGATATACATTTTTGTGACTTAGCTGTGAATCGAACCTGCAACCTTCTAAAGATCTTATACAGTCAAAAAATTCTAAGGACAAATGATATTCGCTTAATAAAATTACCTGGGAAAGCAAGGAAAATGTTTTGACATACTTCATTTTATTAGGTTGGAATAACACTTATTACTTATCGTCGTCTCTTGAGATGTCGTCGGAGATGAATTTTCTTTTAGCTTTTATTTAACTTATATGTAATGTTATAATACTTTGAGAGTTCATGGCCAGGTTGTTATCGAAATTTTATTTTGATCATAAATTTAGTTAAAAAACGCTTTTTAAAAAATTGGTGTTGTTTTCCTTAGGATTTAAAAAAAACGTATTAAAATTTGAACTTAGCGAGACTCGAACTTAGCGAGACCGTTGATATATAGGCTTTGCCCGGTTAATGTCACAATATTAATCTTAGATTAATCGGACCAATTTAGATGCTTAGGAAATGTTAATTGAAAATAAAAGTTTGAACGTAGCGGGACGCGAACCCGCGCCTCTTGGAAACAGACTAATCGCTCTAACCGCTAAACTCTACGTTCGATATCCAGCTTCGTCGAAAGTTAGATTACTTTAAAAATTTAAATATATTGATAAATATACAAGGTCTGTTCTAAGAAGTCCTAGAGACAAAATAGCTATGTCTTGTCATCAGAGAAAAGAAATGATAATAATGTAAATATAATTATTCCTCCAAGTGGGAATATATCCATTCTATTTTATTTCATATCGCCGCATGCACCGCAATCACCGCAGTCAACGACCCTTATTTATTATAATTATATATTATATACAATGTAATGTAAAAATATGGTTAGTTCATTTCTTATTCGTTTTGAAAATTAAAAGAAACAAGGAGTTTCACAGTAAGTCAGTATTTTACCAACTTTATACTTATTTTGATATCGAGACCATAGTGGCACAGTGGGTCTGACTGTAAACGATTAGTTGTGGGTTCGATTCCCACATGGAGGAATGATTATATTTAAATAATTTTCATATCACAGTTCTGCTTTATGAGACAAAGCGCGGCGTTGAGATGCGCCACTCAACATGCAATGTTTTGAATTTCGTACGGAAAGTGGAGAACGGAGAACTTGACACTAGGTTCCCTCTGCCCTATATGAGAAAAGTGTAAATTCTGTAAATTCTTTTTTTTTTTCTTATTTTTAGCTCCACTGTGAATGATCGTCATTAAAAAATATATATTATTTAGTCTATACGTTAGTTCGTTTTTACATAGAGTGGATTCGTTGTACGAGTTCTGCTTTATCGCTTCGGTAATTGGTTTCAGCAAAAAGTATTTTTTGGTTTTACTGAAATTTCCATATCAGCGTTACCTTATGGATATGAGTGCATATATAGGCAGTTTGTATTTTTTCATATATATTATTTCAAGCTTTACGCATATTTCACTTATTTTAGAAAGATTGATCTAAATATCTAGTGTATAGAACTGCTTTCACGCCACATCATATCTTATATAACCGGAGAAATTAAAGTGTTAATCCATACTAACATTGTTAATGTGAAAGTAACTCTAACTCTGTCTATCTGTGACGTCATCACAGCGAAACCGCTGAACCAATTAAGATGAAAATTATTTAAAAATACTTGACGATCTTAGAATGAAGATAACTTTTTTCTAACATTTTATTTTAGTTTTTCTAGGAATTTCTATAATCCTCCTGTAGAACGCATGGCTTAGCGGTCAGAGCGCTTGAACGGTTTTCAAGAGGCGCGGGTTCAAATCCCGCTGCGTTCAAATTTTTATACGTTTTCTAAAATAAGTCTTTTTCAGTTTCCTTAGTGTGGGAATAACACTTTAAAAAATATATATATTAACTATTATAAATAAAATACAGTTTTCCACATTCCACCCGAAATCGAGCCAATACGTACTGAGTGGCGGAAGTCAACGCCGCGCTTCGTCATACCAAAGTGAAATCCCGCTGTGTTTCTAAGTCCCGCTGAGTCTCTTGCGCCAGTTCTTCTCAAGTCTGGGGCATTAACTTCAGTGAACCGGTTATTTTTTATAAAATTATTTGGCTTGTGACTTTGACTTTGAAACATATCTGTAGATCGAACTCACAACTCCGCATTTCCAGTCAAACGCTGTCCCACTGAGCCACGATGGCCTCTAAGTATATACAGCTACCGCAATTTTTGCGTAAACACGACGTACTTGTATACATTTGCATGTAAATAGTGAATTTGGTGCATTGTGAGGCTTCTGAAGCCATTGGGAATGAATCGGCTAGTCGTTTAAACCGATAATCCTCATATCCCGGACAATCTGCATACAGTGCTGTCGATCTGTGTCGCTATCAGTTTTTAGCTCAAAAAAAACAAGCGTTACACATGTATGTAATGTGTATTTTAATTTTAATATAGTATAATTAAAGTTATACAAGTATAAGAGGCAGTCGCGCAGTGGGACTGAATCTAACTGTAACCTTGTTTGGTTGTGGGTTTGTTTCCCACTCGGTAGAATGATCATAATTTAAGTATTTTCATTCCTTTTCTCTGGTAAGGCAAAACGCGGTGTCTAGATTCTCTCTTACTGTTGCTATGCGGTAATTACTAATACAATTACAAGCTTCCTGTTGTATTAATAATGATGTGTCATCTTATATAATGTAATATATCAGAATTAGAATGTTTATTTGAGTTTTTTAATTTCCTCCCGTACCTATGAGTCATTAGTAAAAAGTTTATATATGGCTGCATAAATGTTTATTATTAATAGAAATTAAACAGTTTTATCTTTTGTAATTAAACACTAGCGCGAAGGGTTCCATCATTAATTATGCAATGTCTATAATTGAGAGATAAGTTGGGAGTAAATTCGTATTTAAACATTTGTATAGTATTATTCTCAAACTTTTAGAAGACATTTTTAGAAAACATATAAAAATAACGTAACGGGGTTCGAAGCAGCACCTCTTGGAAACTATCCAAGCGGTTTGACCGCTAAGCCATACCTCTAGTGGAATTGATGAATTTTATTTCTATTATTTGCATGTCCCCACCCTAACAAAACTAAACGCTGCGTCGTGTTGCAATACGAAAAGTTTTGAAGTCAGATGGAAAAAAGAGAAGACAGTGTCTTGACACTAGATTCTCACTGCCTAACTTACTATGTGGAACAAATTATAAAGCTTTGAGAAAAAAAATTCAACTAATTTATTATTTAAAATACTATTATATGAAATTAATAGAAATCCATTTAAAACACAGATATTCCAAGAAGTTCATAACACACCATCAAACCACAGTAACTAAACTAAAACAGCATTATCGATAAACGCTTAAGACCAGGTTTATTCAAAACGGGGGCACCTTTTTGCGTTCCCTCCATTAGCTCAGCCCTGTCATATACACTAATGGGTGAAACATATCGATATCGATTTAATAGTTAGAGTAAAAGTGTTTTAGTCAAGTGATTTTTAAATATCTATAGTATTTTTTTTTATTTCTACAGTCATTTTTCAGTAGTCAACTGTATTTGTATAGTTTGTTTGTATATTTCCATGATAAAACTCTTGGATACTGATTTTGTGTTGATAATATGTGGTTAAGGTTTCTATAAGTTAATATCATCCGTATTTACTTCTTTTTGTTACGAAGCAGTTTTAAATACAGGCATTTATTTTATTTTCTTATTTATATACTTTACTAGCTGTGCCCGCGACTACGTCCGCGTAGATTTCGAAAATAAAACTAGTTTAAGCAACTCCGTGTTACATCAGCTATCTGCCAGTGAATTTCCCATCAAAATCAGTCCAGCCGTTTCAGAGATAAGCTGGAACAAACAGGCAGCAAGATAAAATTTTTGAAAGGAACCAAGGAAAGGAAAAAAGGAATTTCGAACACCTGTGACCACGGACTACTGTAAGTAGTCCGTGGTCCCAGGTAGACTCACCTCTCACAGACTCAGTCATTTCAAAATATATAATAATCGTGAAAATCAAAGAACTTATTATAAGATAAAAATATATATATTTGGTACGTGTATTGTGTACATTAAGTAAAAAGAGATTATTTTAATACGGACATTCAAATTTTATTTATTTATATAGATTTGTATCTTGGGACATCAATTCTTGGAATTCACAAAGTTTTAAGTGTATAATAAGTAAATACATATAGCCGTACCTTTACGTTCTCTATTTATGTTTATTATATATAATTTGAAGCCATTATGGCTCAGTGGGACACTGTGTAACTGTAAACGCGATGGTTGTGGATTCGGTCACTCGGAAGAATCTTTAAGTAATTTTCAATTGATTGGTAAGGCCAAACGCGGTAGTGAATTCCGTCACTCAATACGCAAAGCCTTGATTTCACTGTATTTGAAATAAAAAAAAACAATGTAAGACCCAACGCTGCGCTTGCTATAAACCAGGCCTAACCAATAAGGTGTAATGTAAATATTTCACCAACCGGTTATCGAACCAATAACTATCGCGTACAGACAGAAATTTCTCAACTACGTACAGCTTCACGCTTTTTCCCGCATAGCATGTTAGGCAGATACCACAAAGTGTCAAGATGTCAAATAAATATAACAATTTCATCAAATATGAAAAATATATATTTAGAAAACGATGAAAAATATATATTTTTCAATTTCCTAATCGTGCGATTAACACTTTAAAAAATATTCATTAAATATGACTTAAACCCACAATCCATCGCGTTTACAGTTAAAATTCCCACTGCGCCTCGATGGCGTTTTTTAATTCAGTATATCACCATTCATCACATGCTCAGCCTCCAATGATTAATTATAGACGTTCGTTTACCGTCGGTGATGTTGTCGTCAAGACTTAAATTATTAAGAGGCTTTTTGTATAATAGATGGGTTATGTCATAATGTGTAATGTATTTGTAACACATATATGTAAACAGTTTTGGGGGCATCGTGGCACAGTGGAACCGCATCTGATTGTACACGCAATTAGTTTTGGGTTCAATTCTCACTCGGGGATATGAGTATATCTAAAATGTTTTGAATTCCGCCGCGTTAAGCTATTTATATACGAATTCGGGCGAGAAGTAGAGAACGGAGTGTCTTGCCAGGCTAGGTTCTCGTTGTGTATCTATGCGGGTAAAGCTTGTAGGGAATAGACAAAATAAAAAAAAACAAACAAATAAAAAAAAAATCTTAAAATAATAGTCAGCGTAACTCAATACCGCGCTTAGTCTTGTTCACCAGCGTAGCTAAATGGAACTTATTGAATTATAATCACTCCACTGAGCGAGAATCGAACCCACACCAATCGCGATTACATTCAAACGCTGTCTCACCGCGGCGTCACGGTGCACTTGATAAATTATATGTGTTTTCTATATATTTCAAACAATATGGTGTTATTATATATAATAGTAATTTATTTTAATTTTTTACTAATAAAATATAAAATCTATAATTTAAATGCCAAAACAAATGTAACTCGTTTTAACAGTCCCGCCCTTATTGTAACTCATATTTTTATAACCAATAAAAGTAAGGCTCGATTCGTAACAGGCCATACATATGTATGTATGTAATAGTCAGTGCCTCTCAGATGTTATTCTTCATATCGACTATTAAGTTGTTTACTTAAGACGGTATTCTATATAGAATAGAATAGAATACAATAGAAAAGAATGTTTTTCTATACTGGAAAAAAAATGTAATAAAACTTGTTGACATTTAGTCGCAGTGTTGCGTCTTATTTAATAAGAACGCGATTGGTTCTAAGTTCGATTACCACTTGGGGGAACTATGTTTAAATTATTTTCACTTTTCTACTCTGGTAAGAAAAGTGTGGCGCTGAGTTTCGCCATTCTCGAGAACGAAGTGTGACACTAGGTTCTCGTGTACATTTATATATATATATCAATACGTGAAGGTAAACTTCGACGCCTGTTTACGGAAATTATGGAGACAGATAATTTATATAAAATTTGG